>BSBK01003960.1:882500-1205000 GCA_027943335.1 Chamaecyparis obtusa | reverse complement strand
ATTTGACAACTCAGGAAGATAAGTTGTTTTGGCTACTGAGATGGAAAAGTCACTTGGTAAGGTAAAGTGAAAAACATAGGTCACTCGGTAAAGCGGAAAGGTTTAGGCATCGAACGATGTAATCAAAATTCTAAGTGAAGAACAACGAGCAAGGAAAAGTTATTAAATATGGATGGAATCAACATTTAATGATTAGATATGTTGAGATGGATGGTAATGATTATGAAGAGAGTTAGTTACAAAGATCTACGTGTAGACACCTAGATTTGATTACATTATTTAGTAATCTTATTTAGTTTTCTCCTAGGACATCTTATTAATTAAATATTATTATTTGATTAATTTATGTCATCCCCTAGTTAATTAATTTAATTAACTAACTATAGTCCAATTAATTATCTAAATGACAAACCTATAGTTTGATAATTAATTAATCCCTATGCTTCTATTAATTTAAATAGATGCACACATCTAATTAAATTAATTCATAAAATCCCTTTTTCCTCTCACTTGGAATTAAATAAATATTTAATTCTAAAACTTCAACCCAACCCATTCACCCATACTAATCCTCCTCAATTAGCTAATGACCCATGATTAGCTAATCTAACCCTCCACTCATTCTCTCTCCTCCCATCACATCCTCCTAATCCCCCACTTACCCTCTAATTCAAACCTAATCACCCCTTAAACATTTGCACAATCATAATCCAAGGATTAAGAAACCCTAAGCCAAATCAAAGTCAACTCTCATGTCACATCACCACATCCCCCAATGCCAACCTTAAAATCTCTTACACCTATCTTACACATCTCTTATGCATTTGTCCCCTCTCACATCTTCCAAAATGGTCACATTCCTCAAGAATTTGGCCTCTCCTCTCAACCTCCCCCATTGAAACACTTGCCACAATGCTATGCATTTGAAAAATCACAATCCATGTGCTCTCTCTTGGATGCATCTCAACCCTTTCTCAAGTTTACATCTTGACCGTCCATTCACCCTTCCATTCTCCTATAAATTGAGCCTCCTTCTCCTTCTTTTCCATGCATCTTATATGCAAAGTTATAATGCTAGTTTGAGAGCCTAAAAACTACCAAATTACCATTATAATGCCAAAATCATCCTATATCCATTGAAGCTTGAGCATTAGCATTTAAGCACACATTCCATCCTTGGACAAATCTTCTACACATTGGAGACTTTTGGGTTTGAGGTTTGCATTCTCTTGTTGGTTTTGTCTTCATTTTGTAGGTCTTAGCATAAGTGTTTATCTAGTTTGTTTTGTTGAATATTTAGCTTGCTTGGTATTCCTTAACACTACATTTTAGGTACTTACATTTTGGCAGCCCGGTGGGACCCACTTCTAGGGTCATTTTCTTCATCTTTCTCATCTATTTTTCTTTGCAAAACTAACCCAAAGACTAACCTTTTTTGTTGTTTGAGTGTTTTGCAAGGGTTTTTTGTGTATTTTTCAAGTTGGGGGCCGAAGAAGACACATTTGCACCATCATTCCCGCTTTCATATTTTACACAGTGACGAAATTTAAAAAATGCAAAGTTTTGCGGGAACATAGGTTTGGTCATAGGAATGCTTGTTTGGTCATGGGAATGCTTGTACGGTCTGTGGGAACGCAGTCCCGTGAAGAAACTTCTAATATCCTATCTTTTTCTTGCTCTTTGTCTTAGTTTACCAGTCGGTCCTTTGTACCCATTTTGCAGGATTGCATTCCCGCAACGCAAGAATGCTGTTTGACTAGGCAGGATTGCCTGTTGACTTTTGTAAGCCATAAGGCATAAACTAATCATCTCAAAATTTGTGCCATCATTCTCGCAATGCCAGATTGCCTATTTACTTGTGAGAATGTTGTTTGACTAGGTGGGAACGTGTCTGCGGGTATCACTGTCATTTCAGCATTTATTGCTTTCTATTAGTTTCTTTATTTTTGACAGTCTCGCGGGATCACTTGTACGATCTGTGGGAACGCGCTTTTCTTTTGGTGGGATTGCAAGTTTTTGCAGGAATGCAGGTTAAAATTTTTAAAAATAGAATTAACTCATTTTCCCTTTGGTGCATTAAAAAGAACATTGTATGCCTACACAACACCTCACTTCTCGATTTGGGTTTTAAAACAAACAAAGGCTAAAACGGACAATCAAACACATCTCTTTTGGTGCTTAAAATCTATGAAAACTCAATCTTGAATGCTTAAGGGACAATAAAATTGCAATAAAAACACTTCAAATTTGGGGCTTAAAAAGAATCAAAACAAAGTCTTGAATGCTAAAGAGGAGTAACACTTTTTTGTTTTTGCAAAGCAAATTTCATTTCCAAAGTATTGTCATTTATTTCTCAAAGAACCTTGCATGTTAAGCAAATGAGTGTTTGATGTTTTAGGATAGCAAACACTTATTCTAAAACTAGGTTCAATTTGGAAATGAATACTTCTTGGCGTGTTTGAAGGGGTGTTTTTCAACACTTCCTTAGAGCTTTTTAAATTCTTTGCAAAACCTTGTTAAATTAAGTGACACAAGAACAATTAACTTGTATCCATATCCTCTCTCCTCACCTTTTTGAAACTTGGGTGAAGAGAAAGATCAAGTTCAATTGGTTTTGCTTCTAGCAAGGCCTGTCTAGAGAGAAGCACTTCCTCTCTAGAGAACAACCTCAAACTGGTAATTCTCTGATCGGTATATAAATAAGGTGCTGAGAAAACTCTCGCCTTATCCCCTCAAGCTTAGGTGAGTTGTGTTGATGGTAGCCCAAGGTAGGTGAATATCCTTACGATTTTGGCATGGTCAACTAGACTCTTAAGTGAGTCATGCACATACAAACTGATTGAGGGGATGCCATAGATCTTACTAGAAGCCATTAAACAAAAGCCCACCCGGTATAATCCTGAAAGTATCATAATCTTTGTGCAAGGACTGACCCAAGTGGTTTCTTGGGTTGCCTAAAGATTACTCACCATCTGTATTCCTCTTTTGGGATACCAAGTTGTGGGCAAAGGTTGTGATACTATCCTGCCTTTTAGGTAGAAACTGCTTGTGCATGTTCTTGAAGTTATCATACCCTGTGAAAACATTTGTTTGAACATACACAAATCGAGGTTACAAGGTTCTTTGACAAAGAGATCATCTACCTATTCTCCCACAAGATTGCTTTGTCTCTTGTGGGACTGTTTGTCAACTATCCTAAAAGAAAAACCAAGTTTGTTCCAAAACAAGCCAAGGTATACTTGCCGTAGTCACTTCCTAGCTTGATCTATTCCAGTATCTAGAGAGTAGCTATAATTTTCAACCTATGACCGAACCCATGAAACACAAGAAAGCCAAGCTACCAACTCCATGTGTGTATCAAGAAAAGAAAGTTTTCAAAAGGAAGCTCAAAGATCACCAACCCATTATCACTGCAACCCGAGAAGAAGAGAAGTACCAAGCCAGATTGGATAATGTGGAGTATAATGCAAGGATTAAGCATTTTGCCTTTTGAATCTGAGTTGATCATTGTTTTGTCATACTAGAGAGTGAAGACTAGTAGGTTCAATCTCCTCCTTTTTCAAAATCTACGAAGTTGTCTCAACATCTTTTCATCCTAGGCAATCCCATAGGTGCATTTACATCAACCCCTTAAGAAGCATCATTTAGCATCATCCCCTATCAAAATCCCAAATCATTATCCTAGATGCATATCACACCCAAGGACTCACCTTGAGTTCCCAAACCCTATCCCATGAATCAAAATCTCAAAGCCACACCCTTTCGACTAAGCATTATCTAGGGTAGCTAGTACTTGCTCTTGTGAACCTCATCATCTCGATCCAGAGATTGGTTCACACTAGTAAGGATCCCATCATCCAAAGATCACAAGCCTATCAGAGGATGACAATCCCACATATTTTGATCCCACATTAGGAAAGGTAGCCCATCTTGACCCTTAGCACATCACCAAAGAAACCTCTCATCACCCACAATCCTGCATCTAGGCTATCGCCAATCTCATCCCAGTCTAAAAATCCCATCCCCAACATCCTTTTGATACATATGCATTATCCCTCATCTTAGGACTTTGCATTTTCATGACTGTTGAGACACGATCAAAGAAAATGAAAGGAATGGATCCCAACCAAGCCACTAGTTCAACGAACCCAAACAACCCCACGGGTGCGATAGTAATGTATGGTCCCCAAGAACCAACAGTTTAGAATGTGTGGGAAGATCCCAATGAGACACCTACCACCAACTCCATGGAAGCTTTCATGTGTCTTCCAGGACATGCGCAAATGGTAAGCGTGATCATTGCATAAAACTACCTCGCCATCTTGGCAAACTATGCACACGAGGGTATTCCCATTCCACCACATTTACACAACTTTGACCCCATGAAACCTTTCCATATCTCCACAAACACCAACCCCTTTTTGATCCAAAAAATCCATGATCTAACTCATCAAGTATCCCATACAACCTCATCCATCCCGCACCTCTTGCAACCCAACACAACAATTCCCGTTGTCCAAAACACAACCCAAGCCACCCCTCTTTCGAATATGGGTGCATCACCCCCACCTGCCACCTCACAAGTAGCCACACAATCACAAACTTCTGCACAAGCACCACCACCCCCCACACAAGTTTCTACATAGATAATACCTACACCCGCCATAAGCCAAGCCCCTGCATCAACACCCCTTCCATAAAGAGCAACACAAGCCACCCCACCTGCATCTACGCAGTCCATCGCATAATCTCAATCCATGCAATTTCCCCCTCCCACATTTATTTCCAGCACGTAGGCCTAAAAAGTTGCCTTCACGAAAGGATTATCGCCCACAACATCCTAAAATCCTCCAAAATCCCACTTTCCCATCCACGTTTGCAGAAACCTCCGCATCACAGCCCCCAGCAGGGATTGGCGCCACTTGGAGCCTCAGCCAAGCACAAATGAATGCCATGGGCATACCTACACATGGGAATCTATTCCAAACAACCCCTCAATAGGAAACCTTTCCCCAAGTAGCGCAACAACCTCCACCTCCTTTTGTTGCTTCTTTTCCCACATTCACCAACTACCTATCTATGCCACCAGTCACTCAGCAAACTGCTCCTCCATAATCACAACTCAACACTACCCATCCCACTAACTCCCTCATACAACTACCCATAATGCACACCCAATCTACCATCCCCCCTCTCGGCAATGCAGGTATGCACCCCTCTTATGTTGGTCAACATCAATCATTCTATCAACTCCCCCCACAACAACAATACTTCCCAGTGCTACAACCCAATCCTCTCATCCCATAGTAGCAAGCCACACCATATTCCACCCAGCAACATGCCTCAACCTTACATCAACAATACATTGCCCAATGGGTTAGCCTGAGTCCGATTCAGATAGCCTTTGTAGCCAGACAATCCCTCTACCCAAGCTCCCAATATCCTCCTCATATCCCCCCATATTCACCTGCACCATTAGATCCATTCTACATGGGAATACCCACCTCAATGCCTGTCAAATCAGAATGGGAAGAGATGAGAAATGCCCTCAAAGAACTCAAGGTTGGTACCAAGGGTAAAACATTCAAGTTTGAGGAAGTCTGTCAGTATCCATTTGACAGATCAATCACAACACTCCCCTTCCCCAAGCAGTTTGAAACACCCAAGTTTGATAAGTATTGAAGGAACGGATATCTAGTCATCCATATCAAAGAATTCTACATGGCATGCCAAGAGGTGACATTCAATGACATATACCTCATGCACCTTTTTCCTAAGAGTTTGGGAGGGCCTGCCATCGAGTGGTTCTACAAAATACCATATGGGTCTGTCTCCATGTTCGCAGAGCTTTTGGAAAAATTTGTGGCCCAATACACCCATAACGTTGAGAATGAGCTCTCCTTACTAGACCTATGCAATACTAAGCAAAAGGGAGGTGAAACTTTGGCCGACTACCTGCAAAGATGGAAAAACATCACCATGAGGTTGTCATACCAACCACCAGAGAAGCACCTCACCAAGATATTTATCGATAATTTGCACCCGAAGTTATCCCACTTCATGCGAATGAATTGTACACAAACTTACCAAGATATAAAAGGGAAAGGAATGGACATCAAATGAGGTCTTTTGGATGATGGTACCATCAAACACTACAAGGAGAGCCCCCAAGATAGATCTAACAATGACCGATCTCGCTACTAGAATAAGAACAAGAATGTGGTCATAGACAAAGCCACATACACCAGGAATGTCCAAGTTATTATAGCCGGTCCCAATCCCCCTCCCCCAACATACAACCAGAAAACACCCATGTACCAACAACAAGCACCCACCTACCAGTAATCACCTTGTCAGCCACCCACCAATCAAGCCAATGCCATATCTGTCACTCAAGGACATAACAAGCCCCACATCCAGAACAATCAAAAACACATGTTTATACCCTTCAGAGAACCCCTGGATGTTATTTTATGCCACATGGCCAGTGCCAACCTGATTGTGTATCCACAAACCCATCCCTTTGATGAGTCAACACCCAAGCCGACCTAGTATAAGGACACTAAGTACTATGACTATCACCATGTTAAGAGACATGCCACCATGAAGTGCATGAAACTCAAGCACTATGTCTAGGATCTCATAGATAAAAAGGAGATCACAGATGATGACCCTTCCCAAACATCACTAAATGCCAACCTGCAGATCTATCAAAATGTGTTTCCTCAACACAACGTAGGAAAAAATCAAGCTAGTGCAAACTCTCCCCCAGCCACGAATCAAGGTAAGGGTAAATAAGGTGACCATGGTGATGGGAAAGATTATACTATTGCCTACATCAACTATGATAAATTTGTTGGTTGCATCTCCTAGGTCGAACCAAATGTGAACATCATCCATGTCAAAGGTTCCAACAATCAATGTATTGTTACTACTCATAGAGGTCAGATATCTGTTGCTGGTGCAAGTACCACGACCATCCCCATTGTGCAATATAACCTCCTAGAACACCTTGGGAACATGCTCGCACAAATCTCCATCCTTGACCTCCTTTGCACAATCCCCCTTCATCAGGAAGTCCTCAATAACACCCTCCAAGAAACCTGTGTCCCCATAGACATCAACACCATTCAATTCAAGAACCTTGTAGGGAACCTATCCACACATTCCACCCTCTCCTTCCAACCATCCAACATGTCATCCATCGAACCAGATCATAATCTCCCACTCCGCATTACCGTCATGATTAATGATTTTTCCATAAAAAGGGTCATGATAGATAATGGTTCGGCCCTAAATCTTTGCATGTTAAAATTTGTCCAGCAGATTGGCCTCACAAAAGTAGACATCTCCGACAAGGTGATCACCATCAAGGCCTATGAAAACCTAGAGCATACCTTTGAAGGTACCATTTTGTTGCCTATCAATATTGGTCATGTCACCGAGGACACCATATGCAACATTGTTGACCTTGACCTCCCCTACAACATCCTCCTTGGTCATCCATGGATCCACTCCATCCAAGCAGTCCCCTCCACCTATCATCAGTGCATCAAATTCCCATATCAAGGCACTAAAATCACCATCCATGTAGATCCCCAACCTTTCGCATACTGCCGTGCGATTGAAGCCTCATTTCCCCACTCCACTCATTGTCTCGAAATTGATATTGGCACATCCATTGCCAATTCTTCTCGATCCCACTCCGACCTGGAAATAATTCTAGCCTCCACCTCCTCGTCTATCAAGATCAACAAGGGCTATGGAGAGTACAGTCTTACGGATGCCTTTGTATTAGGGGCTCTCCCCCTGGACCCGCACACTCAAGGATGATTGTGTCATCAAACCAAGGCACCTCAGGAAGGCCCCAAGATCAAAAATATGGGCTCATCTACTTTCCTCTCCAACATAATTTTTAATGGCCAAGAGTTAGCACCCGATATTAATTAATGGTTGTCCAAAGATCCCCCACCTCTAGATACAGGGCTCCTCGACTATTTCAAAAACAAATATCCCATACCGCACAAATGGGCCACTGAACAATGGGATTATCAAGGAGGAGGTCTAGGACCTAATGAGGCTTGAATGAAAGACCCCATGGAGACCTCTAAAAATACACAAAATTGGGGCCTTGGCTTTGATCCCCCTTGCTTGCACATACGAGGACCCAATGTCATGACTATGGGCACCAATTCACCCAACGTGACCCTTTTGAATATCCAAGATGAACTCGTGGAAGTTGAAGACATTTTGGAAGAAGAGGAAAAATTGTCCTATGACGATATCTTTGATGATGAAACTTTCCTAGGCAATTTTGTCCTCCCCCAAATCACCATCAACCTTATTGACCTTTCACTCCTTCACCCCAACCTCATAGACTGGGACCAACCAAGCATGGTACACATCGATGAGTTCCAAAGTGAGGAAGCACTCCTAAGCTTCATGGGCACCACAAACCACCAACTAGAATGGGGGCAGGAATCAGTCGAAATGTATCAGCTCAACCCAAAGGAATATTTGAGGAAGAGGAAGTCTCCAGCCACAAAAATAAAAAGAAAAAAGAAAATAAAGAATCCTCATGTGAAAACCCCTCTGGGGCACATCCTGATTAAAAAATAGTAAAAATAAAGGGCATATCCTCTAGTGAAAACCTCTCTAAGGTGCTAGAGGACAGAGACTTGCCTCTTCCTCCTATCCAAGATTATCAAGCAGAATAGTCATCCATAGTCATCGAGGAAACCAAACCATTCAACTTGGGCACAAAAGAAATCCCAAGGATCACCTACATTGTCGTATCTCTAACTGAAGAAGAAGAGGAGTCCCTCATAGCTCTCCTTCAGGAATCAATCATAAATTTTGCATGGTCATATGCTCACATGCCTAGATTTGACCCAAATCTCATTGTCCATCATCTGGTAGTAGATCCTAATGCCAAGCTAGTCAAGCAAAAGCTAGGAAGAATGCATCCAAAAGTGGCCTTGTTAGTAAAAGCAGAACTCGAGAAGCTTCTCCAGGCTAAGATCATCAGAGGCATTGATTATTTAGATTGGATCTCTAATATGGTACTCGTCACCAAGTCCTCTGGTGAAATAAGAATTTGTATTGACTTCTGAGATCTCAACAAGGCATGTCCGAAGGATGATTTCCCACTCCCCAACATAGACATGATCGTAGACCTCACTGCCGGTCATGAGAGGTTGTCACTGATGGATGACTTCTCAGGATACAATCAGATCAAAATAGATGAAGCAGACCAGCATAAGTAGCTTTCATGGCGCCATGGGGCACATTCTGTTATAACATGATGCCATTCGGGCTTAAGAATGTAGGAGCTACTTATCAAAGAGCGATGACCGCAATATTCCATGACATGATCCATAAAACTCTGGAAGACTATGTAGATGACATCTTAGCAAAATCTAGAACATGGTTCAAACACCTTGGTGTCCTTTAGAGTGTGTTCAACCACCTACAATAGTATGGTCTAAAATTGAACCCAAAGAAATGTATCTTCAATGTTGCGTCTAGGAAGCTGCTAGGGTTTATCATCTCCAGATGAGGCATAGAGATCGATCCCAAGAAGGTAAAAGCCATCATAGAAATGCCTCCTCCCATAACACTTGAGCAATTAAGGAGCCTACAAGGAAAGTTGCAATCAATCTGGAGATTCATCTCCCAATGAGAAGATAAGTGCCAACCATTCACACACCTGTTGCAAAAGGATACTACCTTCAAGTGGGATCCCATTTATCAGTGCAATGTTGAGAACCTCAAGGAATACCTGGAAAATTCACCTATCCTTGTATCACCAACACCAGGAAAGCCCCTCATTTTGTATATATCTGCAACTACCATAGCGCTGGGGGCACTTCTAGCCCAGCTTAATGACAATGGAAAAGAGAGGGCCATTTACTATATCATTCGTACACTGGTCGGCTATGAGCTGAACTACTCCCCAATGGAAAAAGCTTGCTTAGCAGTGGTCTTTTCCACTCAAAAGCTTTGCCACTATATGCTCAGCCACACCGTAAAGATAATCTCAAAGGTCAAACCTCTCAAATACTTAATTTCAAGGACCCCGCTCACAGGACGGATGACAAAGTGGGTAATGCTTCTTAGCAAATTCAACATCCAGTACATTGATCGAAAAGCCATCAAGGGACAAGTTATTGCAGATCAGCTCGTGGAAGCTCCCTTAATTGGCACATATCCTCTAGTGATGGAATTCCTAGATGAGCACCTTTGTATGGTCAAGGAACAACCCCTGTGGAAGTTATATTTTGACAACTTTTATACATCACATGGATCGGGGGCAGGGATACTATTTATAACTCCCCAAGGTGACTACATCCTGAAATCCTTCAAATTAGGATTCATGTCCATAAACAACATTTCAGAATATGAAGCCCTCATCGTAGGTCTCAGAACGACTATCCATTGGAATATCATAGAACTACAAGTGTTTGGGGATTCCTAATTAATCATCAAATAGGTCCTCGATGAGTTTTAGATAAAGGATGACAAGCTATTACCCTACAAAGAGCTTGTGGATAAGCTCAAAGAACACTTTGTCAGCATACAGTTCACACAAGTACCAAGACTTCAAAACAAGGCAGCTGACTCTATGGCCACCATCGGGTCACTATTGGAAATCTCCCATGATGCTCCATAATATGAGTTTCTAGTTGAGCAGCTACACACGCCCACTTACGAGAATGCTAAATCTGACATAATATACATCTTGGTTGGTCCTCAGTCCCCATGGTACCATGATATTCATGCTTATCTAAAGAATGGTATCATATCCCCTCACCTCACAAACACCTAATGCCAAAACCTCATTCGTAGAGCATCCCGCTACACTCTTGTAGCCAACACCTTATATCATCATGGGTATCATAACGTCCTCTCCCACTATTTAGACTCGAATGAGGCCACCTTGGATTTACAAGAGGTTCACATTGGCATTTGTGGTGCCCACACAAGTGGCATCATCCTTTCAAAGTAGCTACTTAGAGTTGGGTATAATTGGCCGACGATGGAGCATGATGTCTGCGAGTTTGTGAAGAAGTGCCTACAGTGTCAGCAACATGCTAATTTGATTCATGCACCAATGCAAGAGCTATAACCCATTGCACCTCTATGGCCTTTTTCATGTTGGGGTTTTGACCTTGTTGCAATGATCACACCCCATTCCTCTGATGGACACAAGTACATCATAACAACTACTGAATGGTTCACGAAGTGGATTGAGGCAATCACACTCAACTTAACTACATGTGTCCAAATATCCAAATTCATCCTCTACCACATCATTTTTTGCTTTGGTATCCCCTCCACCATCTTCATAGATCAAGACATTCCATTCAAAAACCAGCATGTCAAAGGACTCTATGACCAGTTCCACATCCACCAATGCTTTTCTAGCCCATATTTTCCACAAGGAAATGGTCAAGCTGAGGCAACTAACAAAACCATCCTAAAAATCCTACAAAAATTTGTTAATGATTTTGGCCGTGACTGGCATCTCCAAATCAATCCTGCCCTCTAGGCCTATCACACCTCTTTCCATACCCCTACAGGCACCACCCCATACTCCTTGGTATATGGTGCCAAAGCCGTTCTGCTAATCGAGGTTGAAATCTCTTCACTACATGTGTCCATGAAGAACTACATCACAGATGAAGACTACTACGTGGTATGCCTTACCCAGCTAGACTTGCTAGATGAAAAGAGGCAACAGGCCTATGATCACCTGATTGTGTACCAAAACCGCTTCAAGAGGAGCTTCAACAAAAAGGTTCACCCCCAAAAATTCCAAGTCAGGGACATGGTCTTAAAAGAGAACCAAAAAGTACATGCTAACCATGAGAAGAAAGGGAAGTTCGAGCTCACCTGGTTGGGTCCCTATGTGGTGACAGCTTGCTTCGGCTTTGGAGCTTACCAGTTTTCTACACCTGAAGGAGAGCCCCTTAATGATCCCATTAATATCATACATCTGAAGCAGTTCTATGCTTGAACCATGAAATGATCTTGAAAAAATAATAAAAATGATTTAAAAAAAAAAAGTCATGAAAAAAGTCCTAAAAATTACAAAATGTCTTGAAAAAATCATCATCTTTGTGAAAACTTGGCAAACAGGCACCTTGATGAATAAAAAAAATTCAAAAAATCAAAAATAAAAAAAGTCAAAAAAAAGAAACAGAAAAGTAAAGAGAAAATAGTCGCCTAATGGTGAAAACTTGGCAATCAGGCGCCTTGGGTAAGTATGTTGGTGAAAACCTAGAAACATGTGCCACACATAATGGACCAAATAATTATCTATCAAACTCTGGTTCCCCCCCATCAAAATCCACTCGCTATCACTTGTCATCCTGTTTCACTTATCCCTTGTTCCCAAGGTGTCATCCCCATTATGCCAGCAGACGAGACCTACTATCCCACTTCCTTAGCTTCTGTAAATATCTGTTGTATATTGTGTCTCTAGTTTGTATATATCATCCTATCCTTCCCAGCGATACTTCTGATCACAAAATGCATGGCCCGCAATGACCACAATATCAACAATGTTTCCTCGGCAAGCATCCTGCATCACTGTGATTCTGCAAAAGTTTTCAGTTTGCCCATCAATAATTCCAAATGTAATAAAAAACCACCAACCAAGTCCTTGTAGGATGCATCCTTCCTCCATGTCTAACCTAATCACAACATCCATAGTTGGTCAATCTCTTTTGGCAAAGGACGTCTTTTGGTCTTATCACTTGGATTTCATAAATGTTTGCTTGGATTCTTCAATTGATTTTGAGGTCTCAGTTAACTATTCTCCTCAAGGTCACCATGATCCTTTATATCATGGTGCGCTGCAATGAGAGGCATCTTTCTGGGGTGAGTCAGTCAGACATGAACCTTGCACAGCTCATAGGTGATCTTCTGAGTTGTCTGGTGCACTTGGGAAATGTTGTTTGTTTGTAGTTTCCCCTGCATTGTTTCCACCACACTTACTTACGGGTGCATGCGTGATGCTAGGGAAACCCTTGTGTGTCTTTTTCATTGCAGTCCTATGCAATGCTAGTGACATGACCTCAAGTTCCTAGTAACTTTGGTTAGTCCCTTCTGTTGCTATATCAAACTAAGTGCTCAAACTACATGGTGGAGTTCCACTTCAGAATACCCAGTGCTCAAGCTTCACTAAACATCCTCCCTCCCATCAATCATCTAAACTAAAGCTCACATCCTCCCTATCCAATCTTAGCAATCATCCTAAGCCAAAATCCCCAAAAAAATATTCCTCACCTCACCTTTCACCCATCTTTCCTCCATAAGCACCTCATCATGATGCAAACCTATCCACCTCCTTCACCTCACATTCTCGACCCATGGATTGTGATTGTGCAAATCCCCCCCTCCCTTGTTCATCATCCCCTCCGCACCAACCCCCTTCTCCCTCAGCGAGGGATCAGTCAGGCAGTGATATGTTGTGCCATCTCATCCTTGCACTTTACCTCCAACCTCCCATTTGCATTCATATTTTCCCCTACACCTTCCTACACGCATCCCATTCCATCCCACTATTCTAGGTTGCATTATCTCATCTCATTTCACTACCATGCATCTTACGCCCCATCCTAAGTCCATTTTCATTGGGCATTGTTAATCCATTTCATATCATTTATCACCTTGCATTATTAGTACATTTCTTGTAGGTTCATTTCCTTTTGCATCCCATTAATCATTTTTATCTTAAGAGTTCATATTAATAATGCATTATTAGGTTCATTGTTAGATTCATTATCCATTTTTATATTCATTTTAATCTTGCATTGTTAGGGTTCATTTTAGGTTCATTTATATCTTTCATTAAGTCATTTTAGATTCATTTTAATCTTGCATTGTTAGGGTTCATTTTAGGTTCATTCATATCTTTCATTAAGTCATTTTAGATTCATTTTAATCTTGCATTGTTAGGGTTAATTTTTCATTGATGTCTTTCATTAAGTCATCTTAGATTCATTATCATTTTAGGTTCATTCGTTATCTTGCATTGTTAAGTCATTTTCATCTGGCATTGTTAAGCATATTAAAACATCCATAAAAATCACATTTGATCATACCATACATACATCATATATCTAAAGCATTTACATCACATCCTGCATCCAAAAATCATCAGAACATACATCTCATATAAACACACATCGCATCAAGCACCTCGTAGCCTACATCACATGTCAGTTTCACAACATATATAAAGTCACCTCACATCCTACATCATCCATGTCAGAACATCATATGCATCCACACATTCATACATTACAATTCATATCCCACCCAACTCATCATATATATATAAATCATGACAAAGAATAGTACATATCCCAACCCAAAGCATGAAAGAATAAATGTCTATATGAGTCCATGTCCATCTAAAGAGTACATATATAAATATACATAGGGACTATGCCCTCCATTAATAAATAAACCATAATGCATGATCAAAATCATAACATATCACTGCCTGTTTGTCTCTCCTATGGGAGGCTGCATATCAAAATCCCCATCTAGGGGGTCCACCTATGTTAGATCCCTATACCTCATACCTGTACAGCTCCATATCCCAACCCAGAGTCTACCTCCATCACCCATCCTGATGCCTCTACCTCTACCATCTACACAGAATCGCCGATCGATCGTTGGTGGCTCTATGTGTGTCTCGATCGATGGCTCTCCTGGTCTGACTTGTGAGGTGAACCAACCATGGGCGTACTACCCCCTATCCTCTGGCTACCACCAGCCCCTGCACCTGAACTCCCACTAGCCCCTAATCCTATGGCCATCGAGCGAATGGGGCACCTGTAATGTTGATGTCACTCTGGGGGCACTATTGCATGGTACATCCCCCTATACCACCCGATCTTCTCACTCATCCTGATGAGCTCTCTCTGAAGGTGACATACCTCCCCTGACTGATCTTGAGATCCCCATGTGGTAGTGTCCCTCTCCCCTTGTAGCCGGTCCTACTTTGACCTTAGACCATCTCTCTTTTCCCTCAACATGTCCCTCTTTGCCACCAATGCATCCATCTCCCTCCGTAGATGATCTCTCTCCTCAATAGTCAATAGGCCCTCCTTTATGGACTGCACTAGTCGTGCTATCAGGCTGTCCCTCTCTACTGCCAAGCTATCTCTCTCTCCTCTTAGACCATCCCACTCACCTTGCACATCCCAGAGCATTTGACTCATTTGATCATATGTGGTCTGCAGTGAGGCCAAGTGCCTTGTTATATCATCTCCTCCTCTAGATGATCCTACTCCTGCTACTGGGGGTGGCCCTGCTGGTGGTGGTGGCCCTATTGGAGGTGGTAATCCAGTCGATGGTGATGGCCCTGTAGGTACCTATGCTGTAGGTACTTGTCCCCCCCTCCTCTGTCTCCCCCCCATCCACATCCATACCATCTCCATCTTCACCTCCAATCCTCCCCTTCCCCCTCCCCCCTCTTCTCCCCTTGCCCCTATACACAGGTGCTGCTCCCTTGCCATTTGGTAACCTTGATCTCCCTATCGATCTCATTGGTTATAACCACTCATCATATGTGGGTGTGGTACTCAGATCTACTACCCCACTGACCCAATCCCATTGAAATGGCCACATGGCCTGATACTCGACCAATAACCCTATCCTATCCTGAGCTGGCCCAAACTCTAACACCCTCTCTCGGGTAGCACGCTGATACCACCAGTCTGGCCCCGACACATCCTGCCTAAACCCAAATTGTTGGCTGACCCTATCTGGCCTGTACTACTCCATAATATAGTCTCATCTTCCTATAATGAATGTTGGTAGTGGGGTGTATGGTAGCTCCTTGTCATCCTTCGCCCATCTTGCATGACCTAGATACAGTCGCCACGTGACCCCATCTTGGATCCCATCCAATGTCTCTCTCCAGAAGTCAGTATCTCCACCTCCCTGGTAGGTCACCAGATTCCCCCAGCTATACACCATCAGCTCCTCCGCCTATCTAGCCACTCAACCTAAGGGCCGCAACACTACTTTGTGCTCCCAAGCCCACACTTATAAGAGTGAGGCAAATCTAAAGCTCCTCCCCATCATCATCATCCTATGATAGATGATTTGATGGAGATCCCTATACATCTCTGCTAATATCAACGTCCCCTAGGCCGCTGGGACCCCTACATCCATGATCTGCATACTGCCAGGAATCAGTGCTAGTGTCACACTCCTCCCACCCGTGTCTAGGGCAATGTATCCTGACACCAACCTGCACACATAAAAGTATATTTGTCACATTGTCAGCACTGCTACCGCATGCTCAGCCAAAGCTAACTACCTATGCCATAGGATTGGTGCTACCCCTAGCCCTATTAGTGGGGCCATTGCCTGCATTTGTGTGCAGGTCCCTGCTACCATCGGAGCACCTCAAATCAGTAGGCAAAATATCTGATATACATCCTCTAGTATCACCATCATCTTCCCAGTCGACAAATGAAAGGTCCCTATCTCTAAGTCCCAATGCTCACAGAGTGCTATCACCAACGCCATGAATGTCTGCCTCCATGGCATCTATGCCAAGTAACCCTGCTCAAGTGCATCCACTCGCACCCAATCCACTGGTGTGAACTACTATCCTACTGTCAAGACTGAGGCATGACGCTCTTGACTTATCAGCCGATCCACATACCACTACATCCAAGTCAAGACAAAATTTTAGTCTTTCCTCTATACCAAAACCTAAGTTCTTCTTCCCTCATTCCCACAAATTTTCTTTTCCCCTTGTTCCCGCAAAACCCCCTCTCCCCGCATTCCCGCATAGATTCTTTTTCCCCACAATCCCACCATGATGGGATTGTGTTCATCCACTACCCTCCAAGCCCAGCAAGAATGCATTCTCGCACCACATGTCCCCCCTCCCTTTCCCCTTAGGAATGCCTTTTTCTAGCCTCCCTTTGCGTTTTGCTCCGGGAATGTGGTCCCGCAAAATATCCTTGCGGGATTGTGGTCCCACAACAAATTCCCCCCACCCCCTAGATTTCTGCATTCCTGCGAGAAATCCTCTACCTATCCCTTTCCCCCCCACCCTAGCATTTGTTGTGGGAACGCGTTCCCACCTGCGCAGGTGCATTCCCGCCAATCCCACACTCACGGGAATGCTTGTTTTCCTACTTCAACATGCAATAAATACACCAAAAGCTCAATGAAATGGCTATTTTTTTGAGCCTACCGATCGGTCAGGTGCTTAGTGATGATGCACATGTCACACGATGTCAGAACGGTGAGTCGGTCACCCTCTTTGTGCCATATCATCCTCGCTTATCAGAGCTCAAAAATCTCAAATTCTAAGCTCTCGGTGTGTAAATGACCTATTTTTTGCCCCCTCCGGCCCTTATTAAGGCCCTTATGAACCCTCATTTTCCCTCCTGGATGCCTTTTCACCCTCCATTTTCTCCCCTCACATCGAATCTTGTCCCTCATTGCCTTTTTCACTTCTCTTTTCCTTGTTCATCCCCCTTCTTAGCCTGCAACATGCCTTCTTCCCCTTTTCCTTTCAAGACACCACCTAGGTCCCTTCCTCTTTCCTTGCTGCCCTCTTGAGGGGGCATCACCCAGTCTGACATTTTGGCCCATAAACTGGGGCAACTATGCTACCGAGTCCATTCTTCGTGTCATCTATTATAGCTAAAAACATCTTTGAAATAATTTTATTTTAACACTATGTCGAAGAGGGGCAAAATGTAGACACCTAAATTTGATTACATTATTTAGTAATCTTATTTAGTTTTCTCCTAGGACATCTTATTAATTAAATATTATTATTTGATTAATTTATGTCATCCCCTAGTTAATTAATTTAAATAATTAACTATAGTCCAATTAATTATCTAAATGACAAACCTATAGTCTGATAATTAATTAATCCCTATGCTTCTATTAATTTAAATAGATGCACACATCTAATTAAATTAATTCATAAAATCCCTTTTTCCTCTCACTTGGAATTAAATAAATATTTAATTCTAAAACTTCAACCCAACCCATTCACCCATACTAATCCTCCTCAATTAGCTAATGACCCATGATTAGCTAATCTAGCCCTCCACTCATTTTCTCTCCTCCCATCACATCCTCCTAATCCCCCACTTACCCTCTAATTCAAACCTAATCACCCCTTAAACATTTGCACAATCATAATCCAAGGATTAAGAAAATCTAAGCCTACTCAAAGTCAACTCTCATGTCACATCACCACAACCCCCAATGTCAACCTCAAAAGCTCTTACACATATCTTACACATCTCTTACACATTTTTCCCCTCTCACATCTCCCAAAATGGTCACATTCCTCAAGGATTTGGCCTCTCCTCTCAACCTCCCCCATTGCAAAACTTGTCACAATGCTATGCATTTGAGAAAGCACAATCCATGTGCTCTATTTTGGATGCATCTCAACCCTTCCTGAAGTTTGCATCTTGACCGTCCACTCACCCTTCCATTTGCCTATAAATTGAGCCTCCTTCTCCTTTTCCATCCATCTTTTATGCAAAGTTATAATGCTAGTTTGAGGGCCTAAAAACTACCAAATTAGCATTATAATGCCAAAATCATCCTATATCCATTGAAGCTTGAGCATTAGCATTTGAGCACACATTCCATCCTTGGACAAATCTTCTACACTTTGGAGACTTTTGGGTTTGAGGTTTGCATTCTCTTGTTGGTTTTGTCTTCATTTTGTAGGTCTTATCATAAGTGTTTATCTAGTTTGTTTTGTTGAATATTTAGCTTGCTTGGCATTCCTTAACACTACATTTTAGGTACTTACACTACAATTATGAAAATTCAAGATGAAGATCTATGGCAAGATCTAAGCAACAAAAAGAGATGGAACAAGTTACAAGAAAAGTTTAAGTTCCTAGGTGAAAAGGAAACATGTTACCGAGATCCAGATCTGATTAATAATGAAATGAACGGTCAAGATTGATTGAAGGAAAACATAATAGATGAGATTAAGAGGCAAAAATTGTCTATATAAAGGATGATCTTGTATGGACAAGAGGTTGGCAAACTAAATAGTTGAAGGGTTACTGACTATTGCAAAAAAGAAGGAACAAATAAATTTTGAGTGGGAAAACAATGATTTGATAAAGTGTTGATGCCAGTGGAAGATGAAGAATTGAAGAGAAGATTGAAGAGCACATAAGGATTTGATTGAGAAAAGATAGTTGCACATCTATAAGTCATTTTTATTACTATTGCTTACTAACATTTGTAACAGAGAAATCTCTTAACGGAGTGGACTTAACAGTCTTATTGTAAATCCTTGAGAAATGTGACATTCTAAAAGAGTGTTTAAAGCCCTCTAGCAAGGCCACTCCTAACATGGTGAAGATCGTAACAGATTTGAGGTAAATCCCTTAACTAGGTCACACCTAACCATGTGTTTTGTAATCTTTAACCAGATTGGCTCTTTACCAGGCATACTTCAGAAGAGTATATTTCTTAGTGGGTGACAACTCCCATAGTGGTTTTTCCTATAGCTAGATTTCCACGTTAATAATTGGTATTACACATTGTGAATGATTTGTGTGAATGATTTACTGATTGATATAGTTTATTTACTGTTGTCAGTAAACAGTGAACTATGTTACTACCAAGTAGTTATTGAGTTAATCAAAGAAAAGTCTTATAGGTATTTTGTGATAAGGATTACTGATTCACCCCCGTCTTTGTAATCCAACACAAACTATTTTAGGCCACTTTCATGTGTGCATTGATTATTTCAACTTTAATATGAGATTTTTGGATGTATGACATTACATGGTGATTTGATATATCATATGTTTGTAGTTTGATGATGTTAGTTACTTTGATGATGATTATTTATATGTATAAAATATTGTTTATATTCATGATTTTAGTTACCCCATACTTGCATTTGTATGGCTATCATGTATATTTTACCTTTCTATTTGATGTGTTTGATATGGTCGTGGGACAGAGTCGTAGTTACCTACTTGCATAATCCACACAATGTCCTTATTACTACCATTACTTGTTATATATGTGTGTGTGTGTGTGTATGTATGCATATATATAGATATATATGTATGTATATATGTATGGTATGCATATATGTATATGTATGTGTGTGTGTATATATACATGTATATGTATATATGTATATATATATATATACATATATGTATATGTATATAGATGTATATATATGTATATATATGGATTTACATGCTTGTCTTTTATGTAGGTTTGCAGGTACCAGGCATCACAATGTCTCAATGGTAAGAGAGGGGAGATAACATTCAGGTTTGAATCCCAACGTAAGCCATTTTATTGTCCCGAAATAGTGGACAAGTTTATTATGTATTACCTTTTCAAATTCGTCTAGGTGATATGGATTCATACGCCTTTCCCCTTGAGCATGATTATTGTTTTATTAGGTTCAATTAATTTTTTTAAAATCTTTGGCTGGTTGGTGTGATTGTTGTGAAATGGTTAAATATTTTACTAAGATTAATTATGTGGTTTAAATAATTAAATATTATTAAATATAGAAAATTTAATGTGAGGGTATTTAATTAATGAAAATTAATTAAATATATTTATTAAGTAAAAGACTTAATTAAATAATAATATGATCAAAATAATATTCTTTTAATTATAATTGATATGAAATTAGTTGCACACTCAATTAAAAATTTATCAAAAGAATAAAGTAATTTTATTAGTTAAGTGAATTGATATAAACAAGAAATACTAAAAGTGCATTGAATTATTAATTAAAAAATTGAAAATCATGCAAAAGAGAGATTGATTGATAAGTAGGAGATATTTTCCACAGCAAGTCAAATTTTGATATTGCTATCAGGATTCATCTGTGTAGTTTTTTGAGTCAAACTTATTGACCCATGTTTTATGAGTAGTGGTTCACATGAATCCATCTCTCATGAGAATGAATGCAACACTTAGCACTCATTGGATCTAGGTGATGCTCACAGAGGTGAAGCACCGAGACTTCCCGGGAGATCACCCATCCTAGTACTACTCCAGCTTGAGCACGCTTAACTACGGAGTTTCCTCCATGGTTAAACCCACTCTTCTTGCAACCCCATTTTCAAAACCTTCACCAAGTGTTGTGCTTTATGAACCGCTCATTAGAAATCCCCTTAAGCTCATAAATTGATAAGCAAGAGATATTTTCCATAGTAAGTCAAATTATGATATTGCTATCAGGATTCAACTGTGTAGTTTTTTGAGTCAAACTGATTGACCCATGTTTTATGAGTAGTGGTTCACATGAACCCATCTCTCATGAGAATGAATGGAACATTGAGCACTCATTGGATCTAGGTGATGCTCATAGAGGTGAAGCACCGAGACTTCCTGGGAGGTCACCCATCCCAGTACTACTCTAGCTTGAGCATGCTTAACTACAAAGTTTCCTCCATGGTTAAACCCACTCTTCTTGCAACTCCATTTGCAAAACCTTCACCAAGTATTGGACAAGAAAGAAACAAAATTGCATTTCCCAATCTACAATAGAAGCTTAATATGTAGTAGCAATAGTGAATTGTTCAAATTTAGTGTGGATCAAGAAATTATTGAAAGGTATGAAGGAATAAATTACTGAGCCAGTTGTTATTTTCTGTGATAACACAAGTGCTATCAATATATCAAAGAATCATGTGATGCACACTAAGACTAAGCATCTTTCTATCAAGTATCATTACTTGAGAGAGCTATTTCAAGACAAGGTGTTACACGTAGTGGTTGTTGTTACACCAAAAGATTGACCTATTAATGCCCGATACAACCACTAGACTTATAGAAGACATAAGAGGCAGTTAAGCCATGTCATGAATCCTGAGGGGAGCGCTGGCCATTTTTCCAACAATCTCCCCCTTAGTGTTACCTAGAGGGGATTCAGACCTATGACCAAGCTCTGATACGACTTGTTACACGTAGTGGTTGTCATTTCACTAAACGATCGACCTATTAATACCTGATACAACCACTAGACTTATAGAAGACAAAGGAGGTGGTTAAGCCATGTCACAAATCTCGAGGGGAACACTGACCATTTTTCCAACATTTACAGGGTGGATTAATGGGAGAAGACTAGAGGATTCTATTACACTTTCAAGAGAAAGAGGAGAGGAAAGATTGAAGTTGGGGAGTTCTGAGGAATAGCTAAGAAATGTAATGCTTTAGAACAAGCATTATGCTCGTAGGGGACAGATGATGGGGTAATAAATTGTCTTTGTTTTATGATACTTTCATGCTCTATTTCAAACATTTCTAAAACACTTGTTATGTGTTTTTAGTATTTTAACTTATGAACATGCTCTAAGTATAGTCAAACCAACAAAACCTATGGGTAGAATAATAGTTGATATACTTTGCCAAATATTATACATATGTTTTAGTATTTCATATAATTGTTTGAATGTGTGTTCTAATATTTGGATTAGTTGAATGGTTAATACTTGAAGATATGTATATGCTACTAACCTGCTAGGGAAAGAGGAACGACTGAAGAATGGATCAACGAGCATTGATGAAGAGTGAGGAAGACTCAGTCACGATGATGGAGATCCATTATGATACCACGGGACATGCCTGATAAATTGAAAGGAGAATCATTCCAAGAAATATAGGAACATGCTTACACTATTTTCTTAGTTATCAATGTTTTGTTGAAGTGATTATGCAACCTTTATGATATTCTATCATGGATTGTTGCACTTTCCTTTCTTTATGGTGTGAATTAGTTAGATCTTAGTTTTTGTGTTCAAATAAGCATCAATCCTCTATATAAAGGGAAATGATGGTTAGATAGAAAGTTAGTCAGATGGTTGTATTATCATTATAATCTGAAGCAAAGTTACTCTTCTAGTTTTGTGTGTTGTTTCATGATAATGTAATCAATTTTCTGGAAATACAATGAAGAAGTGATTTTTAATTATATTTTGTATTGGTAGCTAGCAGAAGCCGACCAAGCGGACCCACTTGGGAGGTGGATTAGAGTAGATTAGATTAAATTTTTTAAGTATTTACAATAGTTCAAGTAGAATTTATTGTTCTTTCCTATAGCGCTATACATTGTGTATGTTCTTGCAACACTTGTAGAAATAATCATTGTGAATGCTTTGACTTGACATAATAGGTTAAGATTGAAGTTATAGTTTTCAGCATCATTTTCATTAGTAGATGTGTGTGTTTACTTTCCTGCAACAATAGTGTAAGTTTCTTTCATGTATTTTCCTTCTTGCAACTTAAGCAAAATGACTCCATGAGAGACTTAGTGCACAAACTGTGTTGTCCCATTTCAAGTATACGTCCTTGGGTGGAAAATTTAAATGCACTTTATGATAGGGAAAATGATGCTTACTTTGAATACACTATTCCTAGGAGAAGCAATGGCAAGATTATTATTACCTACTGTAAAGGATAAAATGTGGATGGGGTCCTAGAACAATGGTTTGCACATAAAAGAGACCCCAAAACCACTATTTTACACTTACATTTGAATTGTATTGATATGGAAAGTAAATATAAATGACTAATGTTGAAATGAAGAGATAAAGGTACTTACCTCTAAAAAAGAACCTACTGAAAACCCTATCAAACAGTCTTAGAAACTGTTGATTTTTGCAATCTTGAACCGAAATTGCGAGATCTACAAAACCCAAAAATCTTTTCCAATTTTGAGGGAGGTCAAGTTTGACCCTCATAAAAGGTCAAATACTACATTTTTTGTTTGAAGGTTGATTTTGACTTTGTTTGCAAATCCCAGAAGTTCACCGAAAAGGGTATCCAAATCTACTCTCAGATCCAAAATTACTCACCTGTACCTGCAAGAAAAAGAGGGTTTTTGTTTTTTGTTTGAGGGGTTTGCCTTGGTCAAACCCCGGTTTGGAATTAACCTTAATATTGAAATTGAAATGGAGAATGCTAACAAGTAGTAGAAGTAGATCTAACAATGAAGCTATGATACTCAATAGATATGCAAATTGTATTTGAAATGTAATCAAGTATGTTAATATGAAAGCTTGAACGCAACAATGGTAAATGTAAATCAAATCTCTATGATTGTATGCTTGGAATCTGCCTTGAGGGAAGAATGAAATAGATCTTGAAGATGAACAAAGGATCTTGAAGGAAGATCACACCATCACGATGGCTAGATCTAGGGTTTGAATGATGAATCTTGAATGCTTGAACCAAATCCCTTCAATGGCTTGAATGCTTGAATCCTTGATCTTCAATGGAGAGCTTGGATGGAGGAGAGGACTTGAATGCTTGAATGGATGCTTGCTTGATGAAATGATTTCTTGATCTCCTTGCTTGAGAGTGCTTGAGCATGAAAACTTGATTCCTTGATGGCAAAAGAAGATCACTTGGAAACTTGATGGAATGAGATTGTATGGAAACTTGATGTGAAAATGAGAGAGGAAGGCCTCCTTTTATAGTGAACTAGGGCACAATCCTCTAGAGTAGCCACCTTAGAGAATTAAATCCCAATTAGGTCCTAACCTTTAGAAAATATACCTAGATTAAATGCAATTAGAGGATTTACCATCCTGAAACCTGAAATGGCCAACCCGGAGACGGGAAAATAAATATCCCAAAAGCCCGATGCCCAAAAATCAAAGAAATTGGAAATTTGAATGAGGGGGGAAAAATCGAGGTTGGACCTGACCTAGTTAGGTTCGACCTTGATTTTGACCTAGTCAGGTTCAACCTCGATCCTGACCTAGTTAGGATCAACCTCGAATTTGACCCTGGGCCCATATTCAGTCAGAACCAAGTCAGGATGTCCCAAGGATGCCCAGGAACCTAGAAATGATATCAAAACAGGATAGAATGCCAAGGATAGACATAAAATCCTATGATGAACATGATGAAGTCTAGGAGGACTTATTTGTAAGTCCTACCTAGAAAATAGAGCCATAGAAGAGGGAAATTAAGGAGAATCCTCAGGATCCTAACCCTAATTTCACCTAGAATGAAGGAATCAAGTGCAGAAAAGAAGTGGAAAGTGGGGAGAAAGCCAGATCCAAGAAAAGATCAATTCAAGGCATTTGACATGACCCCAAACCACTTACTCGAAGGGATAAACACTCTTAACATGGAAGTGCTTCCATTTTAAGATGATACACCTACTATGGGGTTGTTCACATGTCGTATAAAATCTAACACTTATGTCTTAACAATCATAAGATACATGGAAAGAGTTACTTGCAATAACACATCTCACCAATTCACTCATAGCTTACCCTACACAATGGAAAATACAATCTTCAACATTCCCCAAGAGTTAAAAATCTAAAAAAATAGCATTGTTCCATTAAACAGAATGTACCAATGTTCAAAAACAAGATTTCACCAGCTCACTAAAAAATCTCAAAGTCAACACCCTAATCTACTAACCCTAATTTTCAAGCCCTAAAGATAATTTTTAGAAGTCCTCAATATAAGTTTTGGAAAATTATGAACTATAAAACTTAATAAGCTAAAAATTTTATAAACACAAAACAAATAAGAAAATAACATTTAATAAAAAATGGTATTTAAGAGGAAAACACTTACACTCAATTGTTATATACATACCAGATGCACCCTAAGGCCTTCTAGCTTTGGTTATTTCTTATGTGTTTGTTATCAATACAAGAAATCGTTAGACAAAAAAGTGACACTGGGAAGATTCTAAAACTCCAAGCATAAAATGCCTAATATTGTGAAGAAACAAAAAAAAATCTACCCAAAACAATCAATGTAAAACATATATCTATATTTCATGCAAATTTGAATGCTATGTTTAAATTCAAAAAGAAGATAGTGCATAGTTATAGTTGACCACAAAATGAATCAAATAGCACAAATACATAAAGTATGTAGATACAATACAATTACAAATTTTAATATATGCATTCAACATAATTACTCCCTACTGTGATGGGTTGAAGATAATTACAAGAAGCCAAGTCTACTATCTATATAAATTTTGCATCATGTAATGGTGAAACCATAGTTGAATTAGATATACAAAACAAATGGATAAACCCTGGGTGATATGAATGATAAGAAATCAAAAGAAAACATCAATCCCTAGGCCAAATGTAAAAAACCTAGGTAAACTAGTCAGAAGGAAAATACATTACAAATGGAGGAATCATCATATGCAAGTCCAAAAGAAACAAAACACAAAGATACAAACATGTATACTAGTAACAGATAAAATGAAGTACCCAGAAATTGCAATGGCAAGTAAACCATGTAAATTACCCAAATATCTTTAGACCAAAAGAAAATTTCAAACCATAAGACAAATGGAAAAACCCTAGGTAAACTATTCAAAAGGAAAATAGATAACAAATGGAGAAATCATCATATAATGCAAGTCCCAAAGAAAAATAATAATAAAACCCACTAATTCTACGCAAGTTTTTGAGGATAACAAAAAGTCACAAATGTGTAAATAATTGCAATAGTGAAAATACAAAGAAAATGGACAAGCCATCATATAGTACAACTTTACATATAAAATGAAAAGCTCAAAAACTAGATTTCTAAGAACATCATGTAAGTTACTTGAATAAATTTTCACAATACGGTAATTTAACAAATCAAACCAAAGGCTATCTTAATACTACTTCCCAATTTCCAAAAGATATGTTGCAACTGCACCCAATCAAAGCTATGCTGAAATGAGCCATCCCAACCTAACGCTTCTCCTCGATATCAAATTTTCAATAAAATTTCTTTCAAATGTTCAAGAAAAAACACACTTTTTCCTTCAAACTACACACACTTACATTAGATCAATGCTCTTTCATCAGAGACACCAATGCTATTTTGGGAGTCACAAGCCTCTACCCTCAAGTTTGAACTAGGAACCTGACGTTATTGTGTATTTACACCAAAAGAAAAAACCTAAAAAAATTACAGATGAAGGAACACATGACCTCTCTAATTCTTAGATATTTAATGCATCTGTACAAGATTAATGATAGATGATAAATGAGCTATTGTTTGTTGGTCATGAATTTTTTTATATTTTGCCAATTACAGTGTACAAATTTGATTTTTCTCCTTGTTCTTTTCTGATGCAGTCATGGCTAGAGTTTCCCCAATGGAGATGGTCTAACCATGTAGAAATATTCAACACAATGAAATAACCAACTCAGAACAAAAATAACTCAACAATGAACAATAAACATGCCTCACAGGCCTTTATATTATTAGATATTCAAGATTTACATCATACATGCTATCTTACATTATAAGGTACACATGCCTAATTACATACATAAGTCCATATCCATATTGGATGATAACCTCTCCAATTCTAACTACTAAGAGCTACCTAATTGATGCAGGAGCATCTCGGGTCCTTGGCAATCCTGTGTCACCAAAAATAATTTGGAGTTTTTCTGTGTTGCTCGGTTTCTGCTTTGACCGAGTTGGTATGCCCCCATGTTAAAGTCATTGCTAACACTTTAACAGGAGCAATACCTTGAACATAAATATAAACAACTCCATTGATTATATTTCTGCTACGAGATGCCCCGAAGTGAAGACAAATCAAGGGAAATACCACATAAACATACATAGAACACAAAAGGGATCTACCTATCGTGGGGTCAGTATGATCATAAAATTAATTTTATATATATATATATATATATATATATATATATATATATATATATATATATATATATATATATATATATATATATATATATATATATATATATATATATATATATATATATATTTATATATATGATATTATTGCAAATGAATTGACATCATTCCCCAAATAAAGTAGAACTACAATCACAATGGAGGAAAGAACACATAAGAGTTACAAAGAAGAGTCTTTTTGGACCACAACATGGAGACCAAAAAGATTCAGTGCTACCAAGTCACAAATCCAAGCGAACTACACAAGGAAAACATTTACGAACAATAGCACAGGTACAACATAACATGAAACAACATATAGGAGAATAGAGATGCATGTAGAGGAGATATACAATATGTTTGATTCCTTTATCACCTTGCACCAACAAAGTAACAAGGGCTGTATAAAATAATCTAACAACGTTTAGAAAATACATTATGGGAGAAACACAACACAACAGACAAACACACAAAAAGCTACCATGAAGGATGAGCCGATCAAGCATGCTGCCTACTCTCCCCATCTTGTTCTATATCATTTCAGGAAGGTGAAACTCGCAAGAGGGACTATATCCAACACAATAGGAATGATATCCAGTTCCAAACAAGGATCCTCTTGAGAATCATAATGTTCGATACTAGGTGTAATTATCAATTGTGATGAAAGCATATTTGGTAAATAAATGTCAATGTCAATAGTTTCATATTCATCATTAACATCGTTAGTATCATCAAGAGTATCTTCTTCATCTAGATTAATCAAAATAGGATCTAAGATACAAATAGAATCATGCATCTTAACATCATTATTAGTATGAAATTCTTCTAACACATCATGCATAGGCTGGTCAAAAGAAGGTAAAGAACTTTTAACAACAGAAACACGGGCCTTAGCTTGAGCTCGACGCTTCTTACGACGTTCATTAGAAGATCGGTTACGTTTTGTCTGACTTGAACTATGTTGAGAACTAGGAGGAACAACTATTGGTTCCTTCATAGGTTCTATAGGTGGATTAGGAGGATTCTTAGTAGGCCGAAAAGAAACACTAGGAGTTTGATTAACAAAACTAGAAGCCATGGATAAAGGAGGTATGGAAGGTGCAAACAAAAGACCATGGTTAAGATCCATCCGCGGCATAATTAACTCAAGAATCTTATGATGCTTATAGGCTTGATATGAGCGAAAGAGGTTATCATGTTGAGAAGGACATGAATTAGGTAATGAAGGCCAAAAGAAGTCAAGTGTAGCACAATCCCTAGGCCTAGAAGGTTGATATAAACTATGATTAATCATCTTCACTTCATCATCATGAATGAATTTAAGACAAGATGGTCAATTTCATTTGGTTACCAAGTGTGGTCGGTTCTCTCTTGGGTGGTCGATTATTTTGTTGGCACTCAGCATTGTCTGTTTGCTTCTCGGTTATCGTGCTTACTGACAGGTTTAGTTTTGTTTCATGTTGTGGCCAACTTGTGCATTTATATTGGATCATGGATTTAATGCTAGAATCCATCATTGGGAAGCGTGTGGTCCTAGATTTGACTGTTACTTCCGTTAATTATGGATCTAAAGGCCAACTCAGTTCGGTATCCTCTTGTATAAATGTAGTTGTTTGGTTGTAGTTTAGGGAGTCAATTTTGATAGAAGGTAGTAGACATTAGATTGGAGATTTGTAATAGAACCTCACATGTTTGAGGACTTCTAAGATTCATTGTAATATCAGGCCGTATCAGGAAGGCCTTACAACCCGACATGTATGATTCAATTGATGATAATATATGAAAGTTTCTGCATTCTCTCTCTCACTGTTGTGTTTGTTTGCTTTTGCATGTTTTGATTAGGCTTGGATCATTAGGGTGCACCATCCTTTGGCCCCTCTTGCTCCCTACCTTGCGTAAGGTGGTATCAGAGTGAGGTGAGATCTTGATCTAGTTTTGCAGATCTAGGTTTGTAGGTTCCTCTTGAAGTCCTAGTTGAATTGTTGTGGGGTAGCAGATTGTGATTTGACGTGCAATTACATAGGGTTGTCAAGATGGTTTGTGGGAGGTGAGATGCAGATCCAGGATTGGAAGATATGCTAAGGTAGATTGCTACTAGGTTAGAAGCAGTGGAGACATCCCAAAGAAGAGGCAGACATCTTGAAAATGTTAGTGATGATAAAATTGAAGAAGAACAGGTGAATGCAGAACTTGCACCTGTTATGGATCAAGGTGAAGAAAGATTTTTGAAGGCTTTGATAAGTCTGAAGTCAACACCACATTTAAATCCTCCTGAGTATGGTGGAAATCTTGATTCTGATGAATTGGTGGACTGGATCACCGAAATGGAAAAGTATTTTGAATATGAAAACATTCCTGAGGATAAGAAGGTGAAGATTGCAAGTACAAAGTTGAAAAGTCATGCATCCTTATGGTGGGAACATCTGCAATTGGATCAGAAGAGGAAAGGAAAAGACAAAATCAAGGTATGGAGTAAAATGGTCAATAAATTGAAAGGAAAGTTCTTACCTTGTGATTATCAGAGTAACCTAGTTCGGCGAATGCAAAGTTTGAGACATAAAGATAGCCCGGTAAAAGAGTATACTAAGGAATTCTATAGATTGGATATTAGATCTGGACATGATGAAGATGATGTGGAAAGAATCAACATATACCTAAATGGTTTGAGAGTTTCCATCCAAGAGGAAATTAGTATGGTCAAGTTGGAGAACATTGAAGAGGCTTATCAATTTGCTTTTAAGGCCAAGGAGAAATTGAACAAAAGACATGAGCAAAGATAGAGAGGTCATGGTGGTAGATTCCATAGAAGAAGAGGTAGATCTAATGGTGAAAGTGGTAGATCTAAACCTGAAAAGACAAATCTGGAAAAAGGAAAGATCGAGTGGAAAGGTGAAAGTTCTAGAGGTAGAGGAAGTAACTACTGAGGTGGTTATGGCAGAGGAAGTTTTCAAGGAACTTTTTATAATTGTGGAGAAGAAGGACATAGATCTTTTGAATGTACACAAGCTAGTAAGAAGGCTGGTAGAAGTAGGAATGCTTTGGTGCAAGAAGAGTCACCGAATGAACCTGAGAAAGAAAATAACTTGATGGTAAGGAAAGCACTGTGGAATGAAAGAAAAAAGGAAGATTTGGTAAGGAAAAGTTTGTTCAAGACCAGATGTAGAGTTTCAGACAAAGTCTCGAAGGTAATCATTGACAGTGGTAGCTCAAAGAACTTGGCATCTGAAGAGATGGTCACAAAACTACAGTTGGAAAGGTTGGTATATCCGAAACCCTATCAAATTTCATGGATCAAAGATGAGCATACACTCCTGGTAAGTGAACAATGTTATGTGAATTTGAAGATTGGAAAATACTATGATAAGGTGTTATGTGATATCATGCCTATGGATTATTGTCATATTTTGTTCGATAGACCTTGGCAATATGATAGACATGCTATATATGATGGGAGATTGCATAAATATACTATTGTGGCTAATGGAAAGAAACAAATCTTGTTACCATTGATGGAAGAACCTATTAGTAATGTTTGCACATCTATGAAAGTTTGCTTGATGGAAGGAAGAAAGTTTGTTAACTCATTGAAGAAGAATGGTGTATGTTTTTCTGTGATTCCTAATAAGCCGAGTAAGAAAACAGAGGATAATGTCCTTGAGGAGATTGATAAGTTGCTCACCAAGTATAGTGATATCATTTTTGATAATGTACCTGATGGTTTTCCACCGAAGAGAAGCATTGATCATTGTATAGATCTAATCCCTAGAGCTAGTTTACTGAATAAGGCACCTCATCGATTGACACCTACCGAGAATCAAGAATTGAGTCGGCAGATTCAAGAGTTGCTGGAGAAAGGTTTGATCAGAGAAAGTTTGAGTCCTTATGCAGCACTTGCTATATTAGCACCGAAGAAGAATGGAGGATGGAGAATGTGTACTGATTCCAGAGCAATCAATAAGATAATAGTGAAGTATAGGTTTCCTATACTGAGGATGGATGATATAATGGACAGTTTGACTGGAGCAAAGTATTTCAAAAAGATTGATTTGAAAAGTGGGTATCATCATATAAGAATCAGAGAAGGTGATGAGTGGAAGACTGCTTTCAAGACAAAGGAAGGTTTATATGAGTGGTTGGTTATGCCTTTTGGTTTAACTAATGCACCGAGTACTTATATGAGGTTAATGAATGAAGTTTTGAAGAAATTCTTGGGTAAATTTTTGATTGTATATCTTGATGATATTATGATATTTAGTAAGACTAGAGAAGAACATTTGTTTCATGTTAGACAAGTTTTGCAGAGATTGAAAGAGGAAAAGTTGCTGATAAATCTGAAAAATTGTTCATTCATGAAAGAAGAGATTGTGTATTTGGGATTTGTTATTTCAGTTGATGGTTTGAAGATGGATCTGGAGAAGGTTGAAGCTATTTTGAATTGGCCTACACCTGTGAATGCTAGTGAGGTAAGATCATTTCATGGTTTGACAAGTTTTTACCGAAAGTTCATAAGGAATTTCAGCTCAATTTGTAATGCTATGACTGAGACTATGAGAGGAGACAAAAGAGAATTTAAGTGGACACATGGAGCTGACAAAAGTTTTGAGACTCTGAAGCAGAAGGTTGCTAAATTACCTATTTTGGCATTACCTGATTTCAGTAAAGTATTTCAAGTAGAATGTGATGCAAGTGGAAGTGCAATTGGAGCTGTGTTGAGTCAAGAAGGTAAACTTGTTGCTTTCTTTAGTGAAAATTTAAATGATGCTAGAAGGAAATATTCTATGCATGATCAAGAATTCTATGCTATTGTTCAAGCACTAAAGAAATGGAGACATTATTTGATACCGAGTGAATTTGTGTTGTATACTGATCATAAGGCTTTACAATATTTGGGTAGTCAGAATAAGTTGAATCAGAGACATATGAAATGGGTTGAGTATTTGCAGAGTTACACATTTGTGATAAAGCATAAGAGTGGAGTCACTAATCGAGTTGTTGTTGCATTGAGTAGAAGAAGATCTTTGATGACCGAGATGAAAATTGAAGTTCTTGGTTTTGATGAGATGAAAGGTTTGTATGAAAATGACCCTGATTTTTCTGAGCCATGGAGAAAGTGCACAGAACCTATTCAAGATCAACAAGATACTAAATGGGATGAATATTTTATTTAGGAAGGTATGTTGTTTAAAGGTATTCAGTTATGTATACCAAGAGGAGTAATGAGAACTAATTTGATAAAGGAGAAACATAGTAGTGGTTTGGCTGGACATTTTGGTATTGATAAAACATGGAATTTTCTTAAGGATAAATACTATTGGTCGCAGTTGTATAGAGATGTTCAGAAATTTGTGAAAAGTTGTGGAATTTGTCAAGTTGCAAAAGGAGTAAGTCATAATATTGGATTGTATACACCGATTGTTGTTCCCAAGAAACCTTGGATTGACATCAGTATGGACTTTGTTCTTGGTTTACCAAAGACAGTAAGAGGTAATGATTCAATATCTGTTATTGTGGATAGATTTTCTAAAATGGCACATTTTATACCATGTAGAAAGACATTAGATGCAGTACATGTAGCAGATCTTTTTTTTAAGGAAATTGTCAGATTGCATGGATTACTGAGGAGTATTATCTCTAACCGAGACAGTAAATTTGTTGGATACTTTTAGAAAACACTTTGGAAGAAATTTGGCACTGAGTTGAAATATAGTTCTACATTTCACCCACAAACCAATGGACAGATTGAAGTTGTGAACAAAAGTTTGGGAAATCTTTTAAGATGTTTAGTTGGAGACGCACCGAGTAATTGGGATTTTGTGTTGGCACAAATAGAGTTTGCATATAATAATTCAATGAATAGGAGTATTGGAAAGACACCATTTGAGATTGTGAATGGCACACAACTGAGAGGAATATTTGATTTGAGAGACATTGCTGATGAGAATAAGAAAAGTGTTGGAGTAAAGTTTGCTGAGTACATGAAAACATTGCATGAAGATGTGAAGCTAAAGTTGGAAGACAGTAGTCAGAAATAAAAAGACAGAGCTGATAGATCAAGGAGACATAAAACTTTTGATGTTGGTGATGAAGTGATGGTTCATTTGAAGAAAGGCCAATTTCTTGTTGGAACATATGGGAAGCTAGAGATGAAGAAGTTTGGACCTTGCAAGATTCTGAAGAAATTTGACAGTGGAAATGCATATGAGATTGAGTTACCTGATGACATGGACATATTGCCTATTTTCAACATTGTTGATTTGTATGAGTATCATGAACCTGATGGAGTGACAGTACCGACATAATATCCTAAGAAGCAGAATGATGAAGTTGAATAGATTTTGAAGGAAAGAGTTGGCAAGAGCACAAGAGGAAAACAATATATGGAATATCTGGTTAAGTGGAAGAATAGACTGATGGAAGATAGTTCATGGATTTCACAGTCTGAGTTGGATGCAGCTTAGACCAGGCATACCAAATGATTTAGAGAATCATTTCAAAATAACCCCAAGTGTCTGATGTAGGAGCATCTTGGGTCCTTGGCAATCCTGTGTCACCAAAAATAATTTGGAGTTTGTCTGTGTTGCTCGGTTTCTTCTTTGATCGAGTTGGTCAATTTTCTTTGGTTACCGAGTGTGGTCAGTTCTCTCTTGGGCGGTTGGTTATTTTGTTGGCGCTCGACATTGTCTGTCTATTGCTTGGTTATCATGCTTACCGATGGGTTTAGTTTTTTTTCTTGTTGTGGTTGACTTGTGCATTTATATTGGATCATGGATTTAATGCCGAAATCCATCATTGAGAAGCATGTGGTCCTAGATTTGACCGTTACTTTCATTAATTATGGATCTGAAGGCTGGCTCAGTTTGGTATCCTCTTGTATAAATGTAGTTGTTTGGTTGTAGTTTAGGGAGTCAATTTTGATAGAAGGTAGTAGACATTAGATTGGAGATTTGTAACAGAACCTCGCATGTTTGAGAACTTCTAAGATTCATTGTAATATCAAGCCATACCGGGAAGGCCTTATAGCCCGGCATGTATGATTCAATTGATGATAATATATGAAAGTTTCTGCATTCTCTCTCTCACTATTGTGTTTGTTTTCTTTTGCATGTTTTGAGCAGGCTTGGATCATTAGGGTGCACCATCCTTTGGCCCCTCTTGCTCCCTACCTTGCGTCACTAACTAAGGAACCAAAGCAACAATCTATACAATATGACAAGCCACAAGTTGGCCAGATCAATCATATTCTCCCTGAAAGAGGAAAAATATATTACAACATATAGGGAGGTACCTAAATCCATAAGAAATCCTCTAGATATGAACTAATTTCCATGAGATCATTCCAATAGGTCAACCATGAAAGAAGGAACATCAAAAAATTCACCAATAAGCTTCGTTGATCGTGGAACAACTTCATAAGATTAGGAAAATCCAATCTGGCCGTTAGAATAGGAAGAACAAATAGGACTAGACCCAACCTTAAGAAATCTTCATCAAGAAATAACGAATCAGGATGTGAGCCCAAAAACATAATCTTCATGATGTATAGAACACATCATTAGTATTGCATGGAATAATGAACCAATTGACATTGATCGCTACACAAAACACAAAAATAGGAAAACAAGAACAAACTAAAAAGGAAATATTTTTTTTGGGTGATGCAAGATTGGAAACAACCCTAGGATGTTCCTGCATCAAACAACCCAGGTGAGAAAAAAAATGTTCCATAAGAGGAACTTATGAACATGTTGTAGGATTTAGGACATAAATCCCATGCACATTCTTAACCCACATATCTTCTTTATCTGCAACTCCCTTTATCTGTAACTCATCTCCACCCTCTTCCAAATCCATCAATCTAATCCACTCAGCACTCTATATCACATCAAAAAATGATAGTAAAGAACTCTTACTACCACCTCTTGACCTCTGCACATCTATTTTACGTCTTTCATGAGAATTCCTCTCATCAAAAGTCTTCTATTACAACATATTACTCTTCTTATTATATGACACCAAATTTCTCTCTGATCTACTTCCAAGATCATGCTTCTGATTCATACTAACCTATGGATTCTAATTCTCAAAATAGTAACTCTTCATCGTGCTCAAATTTCTATCACTTCTCCCATATGCTTCCTTCAAAGGAACTAAAGTAAATATTTGTCCACCTTCTCTATTGTGACCACATTTCTTTTGTAATCATGGATAGATCCTCTATCATATTTCCAAGGTCTTCCCAATAGAACATGACATGCACTCATAGATACCACATCATATAACACCTCATCTGTATAAGGTCCAATGCTAAAATCAACTAAACATTTCTTGTTTACCTTCACCATGTGTTCATCTAAAAACCAACCTATCCCATAAGGACAAGGATGTTTAAGCATCTCTAAACCAAGCTTCTACACCATCTCTTTTGATACAAAATTACAGTACTACCACTATCCATAACAAACTTACAACACTTACCTCCTGACTTGCAAACAATCCTAAAAAAAAATCCTCCTTTGTATAGGTTCAACTTCTTTCTTACTCAACATAATTCTCCTAAGCATAAGAGACTTTCCCATCTCAAGTTTTTCCATACTTTCCTCAAGTCCATCAGTAGCTTTCTCCTCATATGCCACAAGATTTTTCTTGCCCAAGCTCTTACTAGTTCCCTCAGAACATTGAAAAGCTTTATGTCCTACATTACCACATCTGAACAAGTACCTTTGAAATCCTTGCTACCACTTCCTCTTCTAAATATCTTCGGATCAGGTTCAAAATCAATAGTTTGTTTCTATTTTCCATTGCTACTTTCTTTCTTCTCTTTTCCTCTAGGATTACCTGGTTTTCTGCTTAACTTATCTTCTACATTCAATGCATACTGATAAGGATCCTCAACTATAAAAATCCTTAGCATACTCAACTCATCTTGAATATTAAATCTCAGACCATTAATATACCTCGCTACCCTTAGACGTCTCTTTATGCCCATATCTGATTTTCATCTTGTAAAACTCCTTGGTGTATTCCTTCACACTCATGTCTTTCTTCTTTAAATTATGTAACTTTTTGAACAATTCTAATTCATAATTTTCAAGCATGAACTTAGCCTTCAATTTAGAAACCATTACCCTCCATCTAGTTATATTCATTTCACCATTTTCATCTCTATCTTTGTGTAGTTCCTTCCACCATAAGGAAGCATGAACCTTCAACCTTGTTTGTGCTAACCTAACCCTATGTGGAGCTATGATATCTTCAAGCTCAGAATAATCCTCCAACTCACCAATCCAATCTATCAAATCCTTAGGATGCTAAGAACAAGAGAAATTAGGAACATCAAGTCTATGACTCATACCTATTTAGGACAAATATCTCAATAATATTTCTTCTTCTGTAGGGATCTCAACATCCACAGTCTCAAGATCTTCAACAACTTCCTCATATTCCTTTTTAGTCTTAGGATTCCTTCGTAATCCATTCAATACATTTCTAATCTTAGTCCTCATCTCATTTCAAAAGTCCTCCATCATTTTTTCTAGCCTTCAAGGGTTCCTCCTTCTAGGTGACATATTTCCAATCCTTAGGTGCAATTGCCTCAACTTTGATGTTTTGATTACAAGGTGCTAATTGCTTCTCCATTCAGTGATTTATCAAATATACTTGCAACCTGCCTCCAACTCAATAATTTATTCACCCTTGATATGCCTTCAATAGTCAAACAAAGTTCTCAACCAACAAAAAATCCTCTATGATCCCCTTGCACAAGTCCTCTATAATTAATTATGGGCCAAATCCACACTCTTCCATCCCATAACAAACACAACTAGGGATTTGCAAGCTCGAGAACTCAATCTGCTAACATAGGAACATAAAACTTGCTATGATACCATTTGATGTAGTCATCGCCAAAGTTTCCCTAATAGAGATGGTCCAACCATGTAGAAAGAATCAACACAACGGAATCAAACAAATCATAACAACAATAACTTTGCAATAAACAATAAAAATTCCTTGCATACCTTCATATTATCAGATACTTAATATTTACATCATACATGCTAAGTTACATGCTATCTTACATTGTAAGGCACACATGCTTAATTACATACAAAAATCTAGATCCATACAAGATGCTAACCTCTCCAAGTCTAAATACTAAGAGCTACCCAACTAAGGAACGAAAGCCACAATATATACGAGATCACAAGGCACAAGTTGGCCATACCGATTGAATTCTCCTAGAAAAAGGAAAAACAAATTACAACATATAGAGTAGGACCTAAATCCATAAGAACTCCTCTAGATATGAATTAAATGTCATGAGATCGCACAAGGATGTCATCCACAAAAGAAGTAACTATTACAACTAGAGGTTGTTGTTGCACCAAAAGATTGACATGTTAATACCTGATACAACCACTAGACTTATAGAAATACAAGAGGTTGTTAAACCATGTCACGAATTGTCACTGCACTGGTAATGCCAAGGAAGAAATAAGTCTTTCTCACCATTGTAACAATACCCCCTAGTGCAAGCACGGGGTTCAAACCTATGACCAAGCTCTGATACCACTTATTTCAACTAGCAGTTGTCATTACACCAAAAGATCAACCTGTTAATGCCTGACACAACCACTAGACTTATAGAATACATGAGAGGATTTTAAACCATGTCATGAACCATCATTGCATTGGCAACACCAAGGAGACCAAGGGCACAATCAGTCTTGCTCACCATTGTAACATGAACATCAAACAATGTGCCAATAAGCTTTGTATCATGGAACAACTTTGCAAGATCGGGAAAATCCAATCTGACTCTTAGAATATGAAGAACAAATAGGATTGAACCCAAATTGAAGAAATATTCATCAGGAAAGAATGGACGAGGATACAAACCTAGACACAAAATATTCATGATGTCTAGAACATGTCATCAGGATCACATGAAATAATGATCCAACTGGCAGGATCTTTACAGAAAACACAAAAATAGGAAAACAAGAACAAACTGAAAATGATTTTTTTTTTGGGTGAAGCAAGATTGCCAATGACCCTAGGATGTTCCTGCATTATTTTCTCTCCCAACCAATAGAAACATAGATAACTAGTTTTTTAAATAATTTTAAAATACATCCAAATTTATAAACTATAGCACATATATATATGTTTGAAAATTTCTCAAATACTATAGGCAAAAATAAATTCCACTTTGCATTGAACAGATGCAATACTATACCCGCTACAGGCAAAAACTAATAAATTAACTTTTGTATAGTATATTGGATGTGTTAAAAATTTTGAGAATGTAAGAATTGCATGCATCGGTGATGATTATTTATAATGTAAACAAAGTGGTTTTAATAATTGAAAATCTAAACATGAACATTAAGACGTGGTTTAGTTTTTTCAACATTTATATGCATATTTAATACAAAATTAATGATTCCTAATAGATAAAATGTCATTCATGACCTCTTGTACTAGTTGCCATAGTAACTAGTGATTGTACCAAAAGGAGGTGCAATAGTTACATTGATAATAAAATATCTTTTGTATAGTATATTAGATGGTGCAAAATTTGAGAATGGAAAACCACATGTATTGGTGATAATTATTTATAATGTAAATGAAATGATTTTAAATTATAAAAATATAAATAAAGAATGAATGAAATTTAATTTAAAGCTATGAAATCCCCTCTTAAACCCGTTTACAATACCTTGTGTGAAAAAATATTATATTTGCAATCAAATTATGAAGTGAGTAACTTTTTTACTTATTTTTATCTATTAGCCAATAGGCTTTCCCTGCGAGATCGCTCGCATCTGTACTGAAGAAAACTTGTCTCATGCCTAAAACCAGCAAAAATCTTGTTTTTCTGATATAGAAGTGGGAAACTGGGAAACAAGCAAGCTGTAAACAAGTTTGGTTTCCATTAAATGATTTTCTAAGACAACTCTATGACTTTTCTTTTTGATAAGCACCGACGTGACACTCATAGTGTAGTCCCCAAGAAAAGTACAAGCAATAGACTATTTCTCTATCTTTCATACCTCTTGATTGCCCCATCAATTTCAGAGGATTTTCTTCAAGCTGCTCTTGGCGGACATGAGCGCCAATCCCTGGTTTGGTTGTACCTCTTCAACTCTATGTGTTTGCAATCCTCTTACCCAAACGTACTTTACACTGCCACAAATGGGTTGTGTGAGTAGAATTATGGCCAAGGCAATTTTACTAGGAGGGAATAAGATGGAGGAATATACAGTCATGGTGGTGGGCATGAGCAACACTGGTACAATTTTAGTAGAACCATATAAATCCATGAAAAAGGCATGGAAAGTTATAGGCAACATTCTCGATGTGGTTATTAGAAATGAAAACATGTTCTTCTTCAAGGGGTATTTGTTGGGTATGATTTCTAATGGTGGAATGATGGCCTACAACATTGAACATGGAACCAACAGAGTTGTGGCCACGTCCATGACAACAGATGCCCACAATTTGTGGGTTCGACTTGTTTGTTGTAAGAGTTGTGTTTGCGATTGGGGCAATTGAAGAAAATCATAGTTTAAAAGGTATAGTTATGTGGGAATTGGTTTTTGAGAAGACGGGGAAGGAAGATTATAAGTGGGAAGAGATTGGGAAAATGCCCAGCTCTGTGTGTGAGGAATTTAGGAAGAGCTCGAATTTGAATTGGTTTGAATGCATGAGAGTGGGAAATAAGATTTGTTTCAGAGCCCACGAGAGTATGGAGATACTTGTTTATGATGTAAGCACAAGTTCTTGGAATTGGTTGTCGAAGTTTCCTGCAGATATGAGATATGTGAGTATGAGAAGCTTTCCACTAGAAATCACGCCTAGTACTAAGTTCCATGAGTTTGATTGTGATTTTGCGGCAGTGCAACAACTTGGAAGATTCAAAACTGGTATGAAAATATGGAGACTAAGTACATGAAGCAAGCAGGTGGACATATATACAATTGGGCACGACAAATCCTTAGAAATTTATTCTTTGATTGTTTTTTAATTTTTTTTATGTAAATAATTTATTAGAAAATCACTTGTGGGACTAAGTGCAGGCAAGAAGTGGACATATCCACTGTGTATGGCAAAGTCTTTAAAAATATATAATTTAATTGTTTATTCTTTGATCCGTGACTTGGGGGTAATTGAAGTCCCAATTTAAAAATCTATGAAATTTATTTTCTTAATATCTTGGGTTATTCTGATATCAATATAAAAAATCTTTTAAGTTATTAATGATTGGTTATTTTAATATTTAATATTATAATATAAAAGTAGTCATATTAGAAATTTAAATAATTTACTAATATTTATGAGATATTTTTCTAATGTCAATTTGTTATTAAGGTCAAATATCTTATAAGTTCTCAACGATTAATAATCTTAATATTTAACAAATAAATGCAAAAGTAGTAACATTAGAGATTTAAATAATTTATTTTGAGAGTCAAACAATTGACAACATGATAAGAGGTGTCATGAATCATAGCAATGAGGGTCTGAAGGTGACCATTAAGAATTTGAAGGTGTTGCATAATTACCTGGAAAGGAATATGCTGGAAAAAACCACTATCACTATTGATGAGGATGCTGGAAATACAAGGCCGGGGACGAGAACTAGAGGTCGCATCCAGAGAAAGGTCCCAGAAAAATCTACTGAGCTGAAGGAAATGCAGGATACTATCCAGAAGATGGAAGATCTCCAGAAGAAGGCTGAGGAAATGATAAAAGATAATTAGTTTGCTTGGGCTGGTAGATGTTTTTCTGTTAGACTGTTGTTTTCATCTTTTGAGCTATTAGACTGTTGTTCACTGCTGTGGGTTTCCAGCAGTTGTTTCATTTTGTTTTATTTTATGCTCTATCTTATGTTGTTTTAAACTCTGGTTTTGGGTCCATGTAAAACCTATTTTTACCTTATTCAAAAACAATTGAAAGTACATTGAAGATCAATAACAACTTGATCATATATAACATCTTTTGACAAAATTATTGGTCATGACTAGATAATAAGCCACTCATAATTATTCTTTATCATATCATGAAAAGTGTTACTATGCTTACTAGGTCTATAGTCACCATGCAAATAAAAATAATTTATGTACTTAAAAAAGAAGTATACCATGAAGCTTGTGAACTCTATCTAGTGAGGTACACTTTTACCACACACTAGAAAGCTTATGAACTCTATCTAATGAGGTACACTTTTACCACACACTAGAAATTTCCTAAATGCATTATGAAGAGTTTAATGTGTGACCTTCCCAATTTTTTTATGAACATGACTACAATTCAATTATATGCATGTAATGTAAATATAACACAAATGAGAATTAAAACTAAATTAACCAAATTATTATAACATTCAAGATTACTTTAGAGCATTTTACATAAGATCTTGATATGGTTGTTTGTTTCTCATTGCAACAACCTTTACTTGATCAACCAAAATTAAATATTGTTAAAAATTGACATTTGGTTCTAATTTATAGATTTTGTTGGCGTAGACGTGGATGAAATGAGATGGTGAAGATGAGATGGCTATAATTAGTCAATTTACCTAGTTCAATTCTTTAATTTTTTATAATTAGTTAACAATTTATTTTTAATGTTTTTCCTTAAAGATTTATTGTGAAATTTTATCAATTGCTTAAGTAAATAATTGATTATTTATGATTTCTAAATTAATGTTTAAATTTATGATCTAAAAATAAACTTTAATTGTTGATTTGGATATTTATGGAAAATACAATAATTTTGATTAATTAGATACTAATCACTTAATTAGTTTAATTTCAATACTATGATTAACTAATTAATGACCTAATTAATTTAATTTATTGAGCTTTAATTATTTAATCGATTAATTATACTAATTCAACAATTTTTTGTTAAGTGCTATAATATAATTAGTGAGATTTAATTGTCTACACCTATTAAGGAGTGGCATACATACAACATATATGGTTAGATAAAAATATGGCAAGTTGAATAATATGACTTAATAAATCATAAACTACAAAATAGAATTTAAAACTAAGAAAATGTTTCATTGAACATTAAGTTTTAGGTCTATATATGTTTATTGAGTACAAGTAATTATTGATATTGTCAAGTAATGGAAAAGACCTAGTGGTCATAGACAAAGACATCTCAATCACATTCCACTTATCATTTACATATAACCAAATTCCAACAATAATATTTGAATTGATACAAGAATTGTGATACCTATAAATAGTTTTCCCCATCTCTCATATCCTCACCATGTGTAGTCAAAATTCAAGGTCTTTAATCTCCTCATCTACAAATTTCATGATATCAACCAATACTTATTTAATCTTCTTATCTAAAGATTTCATGTGATTTCTTAGTCAGACAAGTGGAGGGAATTTGTTTTAAGGAATTAGTTGATTACTAATCCTTGCTTGAGTGGAAGTTTTGTAGTTGATCTTTTTTTGTGATAAAACTAGTATGATAACCCTCATGCATGGTGGTTTTCATTCATTTTGTGGTCATCTACACGAGTATTCATGTTGGGTGTTTCATTCTTAGCTCCCTAATTATATTGAAAAACTAGATTTTCATAGATATGGTTTGATGTGCTTATGTTGGGTATGTGGTTTTAGTCCATTCCATCATTAAGAATCTAAAAAAATCATAAAAATTGAAATAAAGACAATAATATCTAAACTTAACATATGTCACTGATTAACATTAGATGCTCCAACCAAATAAATTCATGACACCAATCCATGTCATTATTCTATTTTCTAACTATTTAATTTTGTAATATTATAATACAAAATGTTGTCAGAGGATCATATCTGAACATAACCTTTCAATGCTCTTATATGATTATTACTTTTACAAAAGCCTATTTATTGTGTTGCATTTTTTATTTCAGAATCTGAAAGGAAATGATGTGGTCATATTTTCTAGAACATTTGATGGAGAGCATATTGGAATGCCTCCTAGTTGACTACTTCTTTCGTTTCAAGGTTGTTTGCAAAAGCTAGAATTAGTTGTCGAAGTTTCCTGTAGATATGAGATATGTGAGTATGAGAAGTTTTCCACTAGAAATCATGCCAAGTATTAATTAATTCTCTTGAGCTTGGTTGTATTGTGTAGTGCAACAACTCTGAAAGAATAAAAAATGGTATGAATACAATACAAAATTGTTATTATATTGTGTGGTGCAGGAAGGGGATGGACTTATAAACTTGTGTATTGCAAGTCCTTAGAAATTTATTCTTGAATTGTTTATTCTTTTACTCATGGTTTGGGGGTTATTGAAACTTTAATTTAAAAATGTATAATTTTTTTTAGTTTAATATTTTGGGTTTGAAGGTGATTACACTATTTTTAATTTCTATTTGTAATACTTTCAAACAGTTCTTTCTTGGTTTTAATCCAAGTCTTTTATCCAATATGTGGGATTCTTGTGTATTATTAACTAGAAATTGCACCTTAGCATGCAATGGGTATGCCGAATAAGTGTGGAAGGTCAATTTAGAAATAAATTTGGAATATTTTTTAATATATTTGTACAATACAATAGGCATCCAAACATAATTGAAACATAACCTTTGAATCAAGAAACTCAGAGTCCATGTAAACTTGGGGGAAAAAGGGTGTACAATAAAGATGTGACAGTGATCAGGTCGAATTATGAAAGGATGGTGATAGTTTCAACACAAGAAAAAAGATATACAAGGTAGCTATAGTGGTGCTATAGGAAGAAGATAACTCGGAGTCAAATTCACTATGTGATAACATATATATTCACAATCAATGCTTTTAGTGTAGATTGTGAACTATTATTTGTGATTCAACTCTTAAATTTTTCCATGTATAATATCAGTGTATACAAATATGTGTCCTTGATTATTTTATGGGTGTCCCCATTTCATCATGTATTGGGGAATGGGGCATGCCTCATAAATGTCCTTAGGACTCTCCCTCACCCCCTAGGTAGACCAAAAATGTTTGAGATATAGTCAGGAGAGAGCAGGACAACTTGAATAGCCAGGGATGTCGATGAAGTCCCTTGATTGTCGAAGGGATGGCTAGACATTATGCATAGCCCGTAGGTTTTTAAACCAGCCAAAAAATCTCATGAACCTAGGTTAAAATTACATGAACTAAGAAGGGATTGGATTATGGGCCTGCTTGATGGTGTTTTCATTATCACATTTCAATGTTGGTACAATTTTTTTGAAATATGTGTCTTCTAATATTAGTTGAATGTAATCTATTTCTTGTGTGGCATCCATGACATTTGTTAAGTAGATCACAAGGCCTTTGTAAATCCAATATATTACTCTTTATCATAGCCTGAAAGAATATATTATAGTTGACATATGTTTTTTGATTATGTTTCATCCACATCTCTCTAGCTGCTCAAATGAAAAGCCCATTTTCTGCTCAAATAGGATCCCAAATTTGAGATACATTTGATATATCTGAGAAGTTAGAAATTTTCGTCTTCATTCCAATGCATTTTCTTCATTGTAGATGTATATATGCTCTCTTTAATACTTAAGAAAGTAAATTACATCATTGTAACAATAGAAAATCATAGAATAGAATAGCAATGATCAATCAACTATGCATGTACGAAGCAGGGATAAATAACAATAGATTGACTTGGTTGGATCTATATTAATGGTTTTATACAAGGGAATGAGTTCATTTGTATATGAGGTTTCCATTCATTGTTGTATCTTTGGTAACATCTTTTATATAAATAATTCATCCATAGTGGATGTTGCGTAGAAGACTTCCTGCTATAATCAAACATGTTTGTAGAACAACACTTTAATACATTTCCTTTTATTATATAAAGTTTCAATTATGCTTTCACATCAAAGACCTATCAGCGTATCCCTTGCACCTTCTTTCAATGCAAGTGCTAGTTTAACCCACTTTTCTAAATCACATACTTCATTTTCTCATGACTATTTCTAAAGCCTTTTTCCCCATTTGTTTGAGTGCAAAACAATGAGTAATTTCTTAGAGTCCCATGTGTTAGTGTTTGTAATTTTTTTTTTTTGGTTTTATCGATTGAGATTATTTAAATCAAGTCTTACCTTTTTTTGGTTTTATCTGTTGAAATTAGGTAATATAAAAGTTTGTTTTTTCTTATTTGTGATTTTAGTTGTTAGAACTGATTAACCTAGGTCTCATTTTTCTACTTGTAACTTATCATATTGTTGGTTAGTTCAAGAGTCTTACAATCTTATTTTTAACTTTCTATTTATCCAAAAAGTTTTGTTTTTCTATTTCTATTTTTATGAATTGAAATTCATATTCGAAAACTTCAATTTTTTTGAAACAATGTAATTTATTCTTTAATTAAAATTAAAATAATATTAATAATGTACATTTTTTAAATTGTATTCTTATTCATTTATTTATAAATTCCTTAAATTGTTATCTATTTAAAAAATAAGAAATGTGTTTCTAAAATATATATTTTTAATAAAACAAATATATGAAAAATTTAATGTCACCAAGAAATATAAATTGTTATGATTTGAGATTTTAAGTCATTCTTTCTAGTTTATTATATGCATGTTCTTAATTTTATATTTTTATCAATGAAAAATATAAAGTATTAATTAATTGTGATCATTATAATTTATATAAAAAGTTAATTTTAAAAATAGAACGTGGTGAAGGATGTGCAGATTTTAGAGGAGAAACGAGACTGGATGGAGAGGCATCCAACTTTGGTGGGAAACCCTACATCCTTTCCCTTTATTGAGGTGACACAGAATGGAGTGAAGGGAAAGGATGTAGTGTTTCTCACCGAAGTTGTTGTAAAGAATTTTAACCCAACTATTGCTAAAGGACCGCATGAAATTAAGATTCTTGATCATCTCCCCAATTCTAAAGTGGAGAGATTAAAGAAAACTATCATGATTTCCAAATTTGTAGGGCCCTTGCCAAATTTAATGAAGTTAACTAATTGGTGTGAATAAAATTGGTAGTGTTCAATTCTCATTGTCAAATTTTTTATGCCTAGGGTTTTTTTAAGATGATTTTTTTTCTTTGAATATGAGTGGGATATGATTCTCAATGATGGTTCATAGCTCACAAGTAGTGTTGAGCTTTACAATAGGATCTGGTCCCTTGCATTTGACCCCACATCTTAGCAACTTGAAAAGATTTTGATATGGATTTATCTCCTCCACATCTTGCAAGAACAGCATAGTCATGTTGGTGTCATGATTTGTGTCTAGATTGATCTTAGCAACCTTTTCTATTTTAAGATTACATATGGTTATTATATAGTAAGTTTACATTTGAACACATATTTTTTTAATTTTTTTAAAAACTTTTGGATGGGTAGATAAGCATGCTAGTAAATTTTTGTTGTAAGACCATGTCTATTCTTGAAGATTTAAAATTTGATTTTTGACATTGTCTGAGAAATTTATGAACTCAATTTTAAAGACTTCAAAGGCTCTAAAATAACCAAAAAGTGTCTATAATAGGCATATCCAATTATAGCTTGATAGAGCATGTCATGAACTTTTTGGTGCTTTAAATAGTTCATCAATTGAACAACTAGTCCAAAAGTTATGGCCTTTTAAATTTGTCTCCTGAAATAGAAAATGTGTTGAATACATAAATGACTTGTAAAAGGGAGTTACATGTTTTGATGTGTATTTTGACACATCATAGGGCATCTTTAATTAAAGATAAGATGAGTGCTTCTTTATAACTGGTTTTTAACCCATGGTTTATAATTCTCTTTGACATATTCATGTATTGTATCTCCTATATATTAGGTCTGTGAGATGGAGGGCGTGTAGAATATTCTTATATCTGTTCAATTATCGTTGTGCCTTTGGTTGGTGATACTCCCATGAAAAGCTTTCTCTGCAAGTATATTGTAATTTGTTATTTATTTATAAATAATATATTGGGTGACTTTTTGAGTGTGAGGTTTTTCTTTGGTAAGGGTTTTACCCTTATAAATCATTTTTTTGTGGTATGCATGCCATTTATATTATTTCTATTAATTTTTTGTAAGTGTTGCAAAGATTTGAGAAATTTTTGTATGACCCTCCTCTCAAGGTTGGTGTAGAAAAGTGTTTCACTACCTTAATTTCTTTACAAGATTTAGTTTATAGACCTAGGGCTTGTGGTTGGGCTTGATTAAGTTTATAAATAGGTAGTTAAAATTTACTATCATCAATAATAAATTTGATACTCCTCTCCCATAAGGGTGACCATTCTAATATATATGTCCTAAAAAATGAAGAGATATAATAATAGAAAATAAATGTGGCATTATTGAACCACCCAAAAAAATATAAAGAGGATATAAATTGATTGTGGACCATGTTTCTAATCTTACAAACAAAACACCTCATTACTCACAAAATATATAAATGTTTAGAAATTCATAAAATTACTGTCTATACTTACCCTTCTACATACCTAATTACCCCCATGGAAACATACTATCTATTGTGATGATGAACATACCCAATCAACTATACAATATTATCATTTTGCCTCTTGATAAATTTTTGTCACATTATTACCTAATCAACGAAGGACACCTCTGAGTATTCCTTGCAATGAACCTAATGACAACCAAAATGTCAAAAAAATCTCCCATATTAAACCTTACAGATTTTTCCTTAGGGGTTTTACACATTGTTTAAGAGTTCACTAGGCTAGGATTTTTCTTCTTCTATTGAAACTCCTAACACCAATTTGATGGCACAATATTATGACTATTGAAACTCCTAACATTAATTTGATCGTATGGTACTATGATGAAAGACATCATAAATCATCATGTAATATGTGTAGAGTGTTGATGTAATATTGATGACATGCTCTTGCTATGATGTTATATGCAATAGAACTTTTAAATGATTTCTTAAATGTCTAATAATACATCAGGGTTTAAATTTAATACAACATCCTAGTATGTAATTTAAAATATTTTATGTTATGTTATGTTTGACTCATAATAGCTACCTAGAAATGCTCAAGTAATGAGTCCAAACTTAAAATTCACAGGATTAAATTATCGTAATCATAGAATTAAAGTAAACAATTCTATACATGAAGATTTTACCTAATGACCCAAGATAACATATAATATAATGTAAAGTTAAAATTAGACGTTAAAAATATACATACATGAAATTGATAAAATTACCTTATTGTTCTAGCTTATGCCCAAAAAAATACCACTTATATGTCAATCATTGGACTAACAATAATCATCCTAAAAATAAAAGATGAAATACAAAGACATGCAATTTTCACCATTACAACAATTCTTTAAGATCAAATTGAATAAAAACCTAAAACTTATATTAAAACCTTCTTTTTCAAAATTTGAAGGGTTTGTCTATTTCATAAAATAGATGGATCACTTCTAAGACATATCCATATACGATACATTAAGTAGCCTGAAGACTTCAATTATATCCATGTCAAAATTATTATCTTGGTTGTCACATTGCACTAAAAACTATGAGTTAGCATAATTTATTCATGTTACAAAGGTTAATTCTCTTACCTCTATAACACTATGATTTTTTAAGTAAGCATTGTTTAGAGGACAAATTCTTTTAGGTTAGCAATAAGAAATCATTTAAATGTCTTAGGATCATGTCATGTAAGTTTAGATTATTTTTAGGTGTTTTAATTAAGTTGTTTTTAGCATTCTTTCTTAAATATTTGAAAGGTTCTTGTGGAAGATAATGAATGTAATCAAATGGTTTTCAATACAAGAACATTAAGTTGTGTCAATATGTATTTATGTTGCTAAAAATGATTAGTGAAATAAGTGTTAATAAACATATTTTGAATTTGAAGACTTAAAAGTTAAAATAATGAATGCAAGATCAATTTTGGAGGAAGAAGAGTGATTAAAGGTAATAGAATAGTAAAGTTTGTGTAACGAACAATTGTTTAAATGGAGGAAGTGCAATAAGCATGTACAAAAATTATGTAGATATAGATAGGATAAGACAATATATATGAGAAAGTGTAAGTGAGAATAGACAAAAGTGAGAGCAATAAGGATGTGTAGAAACTATGTAGATAAAGATAGAATAAGACAACATATATAAGAATATGTATGTGGGAATAGGCCAAAGCGAGGCCATAAGAATTTGTAGGAACTATGTGCAGATAAATAGAAAATAAGACAATATAAATATAAATATGTATGTAAAGATAGACAAAAGCGAGAGAAATGAACTCAACTTCTTATAAAATTAAACATCTACCAAAATATGATTACATCATACATTAGCTAAAAATTGACACAAAATTAAATTAAAGATAATATAAATATACCAATTTTACCATACCTTTCCTATTAACTTTCAAGAACACAAATCCTTGCCATCAATCAATCTTTAAATTAGAGATCCTCTCAGTACTAAAATATCCACTGCAAATTTGGATCTTTCTATTTCCACAAGTACCTTACAATTCATCCACTAAAACCACTTAGTAATTTCGTAATGGCTATTCACATAACGCAATGGGATCGTTCATATAATTCTCCATGTATATCTCCTCCCTTGCCTGTTCCCTGTAACGTTCCACAACCCCATTGTGTTCATCATGGAAATGTTTGATGATATATTCATGTGACTGGATTCTTCTAAATTTTTACCATGGGTAATGGAAAATTTCATTCTTACATCAATCAAAAGAACATAGTGAATTCTAGAAACCAGTTGAGAGGGAGAAATACGAAATATTCCAATTCAAATTTTTTAAAACTAAAATTTCCATGACAAGTATCAATTAAAAGAACATAGTGAATTCATAAAGACACGGAACTTCAAAAACAATTCAAATTTAACGATCGCAAGTGAATTCCATAAAGACATGGAACTTCAAAAACAATTCAAATTTGAACAATCACAAGAGAACTATTGTAACTCCATGCTGTGGTTCTTGATCTGTCACTAAACACCCACCTCCATGTATTATCATCACAAAGTTCAAATTTCGGAGAACCATCTGTTCTTCCTGTCACAAATATATGATTCTCTGACTCAGTGCCGCCAACCCAGTTTAGATATGGAGGAACATGGCTTGCCTCTATCCACAACTTCCTTGAACAGTCAAATTCCATTATTTTATGCTCTGCAAATGAATATATATGCCCACATTCAGCCACACAAGACAATGGAGAAAATGGAGAATGTCTCAGCAACTCAAAATCATACAACACATCCCACTATTGAGTCACTGGATTGAATCGATCAGTCCTATAAAAATGCTTTGCATAAACACTCACAACATGAAACATCCCATCAATATAATAACTCTCGCCCAACCTATTTTTTGTTGCATTTTTGGAAGAAGCTCCCATTTGTCTTCACACACATCATAAACTGAAGCTTCTTGACTTTCTCCAGCAATGTAAACCAGGCCTTCAGGGGATGCACAACAAGCAAGTTGGTATCCAAATTTATGAATAGGAATCTCTGCTCCTTTCTTCCATGTGTGAGACATGAAATCAAATACCATGATTGTCTTTGTGGGTTTATTTTCATATTTCAGACCCATAACAATCAACTTTTGAGCCACACACAAGCAGTGAGAACAGTCTGTGTATTGAAATTTAATGGGCATAGATGGACTTCTGGTCACCGAGTTGTGAACTGGATCATAGAATGCAATTCTACTACGCTTATCAGATTGGTCCAGAAAACATACAAGTTTTTCACATAATCCTAATCTGACTCTTTATTTGTACAGTTCACCGCATTCTATAATGGCTTTCCACATTTTGGACACACACCTGAGATTACTGTAGAATATAGAAGGGACCCTCAAAACAACTTCCCTGGTTAAGTCTTCTGGTAGTAATTCAAAGGGATCCATAGAATGACAGATTCGATCTGAGAAGAGGACAAAATACTCTGTTGTAAAATTCTAAATTTCACCAAAATCTTCTTCTAACATTCATAAAATTCAGCACAATCTAACAAAAATAAAATTCACCACAATCGTTGCTTTATATGAACTTTTTTTTTTCTTTCAAAAATAAAAGCTCAAAGCATGTTGTTTTGTTTTTTTAACTCCAATTATAATTAAGTGAAGTTCATAATTACACCGTTCCATGCCTCTTGTCTTATATTTAATAACTAATGTTAAGTGAAGTTCGTAATTAATCAGATCTAAATTCAATGCATTACATTATTTTGTCAGCGGCTTGTCGTTTCTGTAACCACCATTTTTGCTCTTGGGCAGTTTTAAGGTTGCCCGGCGGTGAGCCATGTTTGGGTAAGCTTTTCTGTTCAAATTGGCGGGCTTGAGTTAAGAGATAATGTCTGAGTTTGCATGTAAAGAGTTTGTCCTACTGTTTTGCTTTTTGCTTTTCTTTTTTAAGACTCTTAATTAAGATTTCATATTATAATTTTATTTTTATTTTATTTTAGCTGGTTGTTTTTTCTGAAATTAAAGTTATGTATGTTAACAGTATGTCAGTTCATTAATGCCTTGTCACTTAAATCATAACGATTAAATTTTTATTTAATAAAGTTGTTATACAGGTGTTATTTCATTTCATACATTTTAAATTAAATCTTTAAAATTAATATCTTCAAAAAAATCTCTCATATTAATGTTAAATTTTAGCAATTTTTTCTTAGGGGCTTTAAATCTTCATATGGAATGCTGGATATAGTCAATTCTGAATATCTAATTCCACCTTTTCAAGTGGAAGATGAAATGCTCATTTTGTGAGCCAAAATGGAATTTTGAAGTTCCAATTTCTTCTTTTTTGGATGGACACAAACATGGAATTGAATTATCCGAAAATCTAATTCTGGAATTAGAGCTCATATTCCATGCACCAAACGGGCCTTGGGCTAGGATTTTTCTTCTTCTATTGAAACTCCTAACACCAATTTGATGGTACAGTACTATGACTATTGAAACTCCTAACATCAATTTGATGGTATGGTACTATGATGAAAGACATGGTAAATCATCATGTAATATGTGTAGAGTGTTGATGTAATATTGATGACATGTTCTTAGTATGATGTTATATACAATAAAACTTTTTAATGATTTTTTAAATGTCTAATAATACATCACGATTTAAATTTAATATAACATCCTAGTATGTAATTGAAAATATTTTATGTTTTGTTTGACTCATAATAGCTACCTAGAAATTCTCAAGAAATGAGTCCAAACTTAAAATTCATGGGATCAAATTCTTGTAATCATAGAATTAAAGTAAACAATTCTATACAAGAAGATTTTACCTAATGACCTAAGAAAACATATAATATAACATAAAATTAAAATTAGACGTTAAAAATATACATACATAAAATTGAAAAAATTATCTTATTATTAGCTTATGCCCAAAAAAAATACCACTTATATGTCCATGATTGCACTAAAAATAATCATCCTAAAAAATAAATAAAAAAAGAAAGATGAAATACAAATACATGCAATTTTCACCATTGTACAACAATTGTATAAAGATCAAATTGAATAAAAACCTAAAACTTATATTAAAACCTTCTTTAATTGTGAAGGGTTTGTCTATTTCATAAAATAGATGGATCACTTCTAAGACAGCCATATATATGATACATTAAGTATCCCGAGGACTTCAATTATATCCATTAAAATTAATATCTTGGTCGTCACATTGCACTAAAAACTATGAGTTAGCATAATTAATTCATGTAATTTTTCTACGCTTACAGAGGTTAATTCTCTCACCTCTATTACACTATGCATTTTTAAAGTAAGCATTGTTTAGAGGATAAATTCTTTTAGGTTAGCTTTAAAAAAATAGTTTAATGATCATGTTAAATATAAAAAGTAATAAGAAATCATAAAAATGACTTACGATCATGTCATGTAAGTTTAGATTATTGTTAGGTGTTTTAATTAAGTTGTTTTTAGCATTCTTTCTTAAATATTTGAATGGTTCTTGTGGACCATAATGAATGTAATCGAATGGTTTTCAATACAAGAACATTAAGTTGTGTAAATATGTGTTTATGTTGCTAAAAATGACTAGTAAAATAAGTGTTAATCAACATATTTTGAATTCTGAAGACTTATAAGTTAAAATAATGAATGCAAGATCAATTTTGGAGGAAGAAGGTGATTCAAGATAATAGAATAGTAAGGTTTGCGTAAGAAACAATTTTTTAAATTGAGAAAGTGCAATAAGAATGTGCAGCAACTATGTAGATATAGATAGGATAAGACAATATATATGAGAAAGTGTAAGTAAGAATAGACAAAAGTGAGAGCAATAAGGATGTGTAGAAACTATGTAGATGTAGATAGCATAAGACAGCATCTATAAGAATATGTATGTGGAAATAGGCCAAAGCAAGGCAATAAGAATGTGTATCCTGAACTACATAGATAAATATAGAATAAGACAATATATATGAAAATGTGTATGTGGAAATGGACAAAAGTCAGAGAAATGAACTCAACTTCTTATAAAATTATACATCTACCAAGATATGATTACATCATACATTCCCTAAAAATTGACACAAAATTAAATTTAAGATAATATAAATATACCAATTTTACCATACTTTTCCTATAACTTTCAAGAGCACAAAATCTTGCCATCAACCAATCTTTAAATTAGAGATCTTCTCACTACTAAAATATCCACTGCAAATTTGAATCTTTCTATTTCCACAAGTACCTTACAATTCGTCCACTAAAACCACTAAATAATTTCATAATGGCTATTCACATGGCGCAAAGGGATCGTTCATATAATTCTCCAAGTATACCTCCTCCCTTGCCTGTTCCCTGTAATGTTTCACAACCCCACTGTGTTCATCATGGAAATGTTTGATGATATCTTCAAATCTTGTAAATGCTTTGCTACAAGATTTCTCTTTACAAATATGTTCAACTAGCATATGCCCAGCACGTATATTTCGGTCAATAGAACATTCCACCTTATCTTTTCCCAGAGAAGCATACAAGTGATCCCTCGCCTGCAACCTCTCCTGCCACACAGAATCCAACTTCTGTTCCAGTTTAGCAGGTGGCAGCTTTTCCTCTTCTTCAGTGATAAAAATCTTGTACCTTTCGGTCATCTTATAGTACTCTATTACATGAACAAGGGACAAATATGTAATCACCGCCTTCAGAAGTTCTATCCCATAATAAGTTATAATGCTGTGGTCTGGTTTTTGTACAGAAACAAACTTGACAAAGGACCCATCTTGTTCAGAGGAAATCAGAATATTTTTTTTAATACCCTTCTCTGCATCAACCTTGGCAATAAGGCGGCGCGCCAGGTTCAAGTCACTCAATAATCTCTCATCATTTCGAGGTCTGTCAAAATTCAATGTCATCACACAATCATTTTGGAGAGATTCAAAGAAAATCCTTGCATTTTCCTTTGCAATTTCATTCCGTGCGTTAATTTGGGAAGGATGGTACAAATCTTTTAACCTGGGGTCATCTTTATGGGCATCAAAAAAATTCTTTTTGTGATGGCGAAGATATGATTCGTAATCGCGGTGTGCATCCTCTGGTGATATGTTATCACTCAGGCACTTGATGAAACGTTTGTAAAATGATAATGAAGGTGAGCGTTCCATTGGGATTTCAGTCCTTAATGTAGGGCTTCTGAATCTGCTTCTGAATCTGTGCCTTGTCTAGTCATGGCGTTGCCCTCTCCGGGGAGGAGAAGGTGAAGCCATGGGGTTGTTTTTGGTTATCAGTGTTGGGCAGTGTTTATATTTCTTACTCTTTTCATGTTTTATAGGGTCGATTGTATGGCCGGTATTATGAAATACTACATTGTGGCGTTTGGCCTTTCATATCTGATTTCAATGCCAGATGATTTCTAAATAAATAGATATCTATTTGTGTGTTTTGGTCTTTGGTAGAGAAGAGCAGCAATTATAATCTGATTTCTAAATAAATAGATTTCTAATTATGTCTTTTGGTCTTCCGTAGGGAAGAGCACCAGTTATACTCTATAGATCAATTCTTGTTATTGGATTTCATTAGTTAAAAATCTACTAAATAATTATCTAGTAAGTCAATAATTACAAAATTAAAAAGTTTAAGTTAGATCAATTGTACAACTTTATTCCTATCATTAATGTACAATTATTGAGACGTAAGTATTAGATCAATTGTTCAACTCTATTGGTATTATCAATGTACAATTATTGAGATATTTGTACATAAGTATTAGATCAATTTTAGCAACATTATTAGTATCACCAACATTTGTTCATAAGCATTGAATCAATCAAGCAATTTTTTTGGCTGTCCAAGAAAATGAGTAATGGAGCAATAGGGAATGTGTTTCAGCCAACACTTCAAAATGACCACTTTTTGACGTAACGGATACTAGTGTTTATCTTTACTATCTAGAATCCAAAACCATAGCTATAGGCTATAAGTAGTTAAGCTCTTCCCGTAGGTGGTTTCTAATGTGATATACTTGAAAGTCATTAGTATAAGTCTCATTTTTGTATTCATAAGAACTCATACAAGTTTAATAGCGATACTCTAATAAGTTTAAAATATAAATGTAAACACTATCAAACAAATTCCTTATAAAAATATCATAACATTATTTCAACCCCTCTTCATTTACAATGATTACGATGAACTTTTATATTTAAAAATATGATTATTTCATTATTAATAGATGAAGCATGAAACACAAAGAGTGTTCACTTAATTCACTAATGTGAAGTACAAAAGATAGAAGAAGTGAAAATATTCCTTAAATTCACAACGTAGTGAAGCTAGTCCCTCAAGCAATTCACAATGCCAAAATGAAACACAAGAAGACAAATGGGCTTCTTACCACAAATATGGAATTACAAATTTCAGAATTACAATATGCAAAGCCACATGGACATTTTCCTTTACAACATTATGTAGGAAAAAGCCTCAAATTATTACCCAGAATTGCTCCGAACTGTCCTAGACAACATTGCGGCCTTCCTTATATAGGCAATTTTCCACCGCCTGTTAAGGTTCCAAAAATTTAGCCTCTAAGGCCAACCAAACTTAGAATTATTTTATTTTTCATTTTATTACTTCAGAGTCAACTCAAAACAACTTTCGAAACTCAAAAAGCAATTTTGAAGGAAATTTATTTTCCACCATTTCAGGTGGCCCAACTTTTGGAGACCATAAGTTATCATGCATTGACCCAATTGACTATTATGACCCCATTTCAGAAAGGGCATGAAGTGCTCTACAACGCTTGTCTCGCGCAAGCTCCAATCAACCAAATTTTTGACCTCATCTGGGGCCTCTAAAGCCTTCAAAACTGAGTTCAAAGTTTATGTACACTGTTGTCAATACTGAAAATTTTCAATATCTTCAAAACTAGACTTGATCTGGTAATGAAACTTTACTGGTAGGCTGATATGACCAAAATGAACCTCCAGAAAAGAAAATAGACCATTCTGAGCTCGAACGAAAAACTTACTAAAAATAGTAAATTTCCAAAAATAGCAGCTCTGCACAAGATAGCCCTTATTGAAAAGAAACTAGAAATATTTTTGGGTGATGCAAGATTGCCCTTACACCCAGGGTAATTTGAGAAGTGACCCTGTCATGACTCAGGTGTGAAGAGGAAAACTAAGACAGTTAACCTCCTCCTTTTTCATCCATGATGAATCTTCAATAGGTCGTCATTTCCATTTGACCAGATATTCTTCATATGTCTTGTTTCTTGTGCTTCTATCAACATGACTATCTAGTATATCCTCAATCTCCTTGGTAACTAAAGTAGTTGCTAGAATACTCCACTGTGCTTATGTGATCTCATCTTCAACACCTCCTTCATGATACTCTGTTAGATCTGAAATGTTAAACATTGGTGAAATATTCAGCTCGGTAGATAATTCTATCTCATAGAAATTTCCTAAATCATGCTTCTTCAGTATCTTACATGGCCCAAAATTCTTCATTTTCAACTTGTTATATGTACCAACTGGAAATCGATCCTTTCGCAAATGAACTGTGACTTCATCCCCAACCTAAAATTTCTTATGCCTCCTTTTCTCATCTGCCTTAGCCTTATACTGTGCATTCATCTTGGTAATATGCTTCCTCACCTCCTCATGGATGTTCTTCAAACATTCTACAAAATTCTCAGCTTCAACACTACTTATCTCTCTTTTATCCATCTTCCTCAACTCGGATTCATTTCTAGGAATACTTCCATACACAATCTGGAATGGTGATTTACCAGTGCTTTTGTTGATAGAATTATTGTATGCGAATTCTGTCTGTGGTAAAATTGAATCACATCCTGTATCTCCAACCAAACATCTCAGCAAATTTCCCAAACTCCTATTCACCACCTTTGTCTATCCATCAGTTTGTGGATGATGTGATGAGTTGAACTTCAAATCTATCTTCAAATTCTTCCATAATGTACGCTAGAAATATCCAACAAACTTAGTGTCCCGATCTGAAACTATGCTCTTCGACAAACCATGTAGTCTCACCACTTCCTTGAAAAATAATTCTACTATATGAACAACATCATTAGTTTTCTTGCAGGGAATAAAATGAGTCATCTTTGAAAATCTGTCAACCACCACAAAAATTGAATCATGTTCCCGTTGCGTCCTTGGCAAACTAAGAACAAATCTATATTGATATCCTCCCAGTGTTTCTCTAGTATAGGTAATGGCTGATACAACTCTATATTTTGCTTTACTCATTTTGCCATCTGACATACTCTACAACTTTGTACAAACTTCTTGACATCTTGCTGCAACTGTGGCCAATAATAATTCTCACTAACAATAGCAAGGGTTTTATCTCGACCAAAATGTCTAGTCAATCCTCCACTATGCTTCTCATTGATGAGATCCTCCCTCATAGAACTTTGTGGAATGAAAAAATGACTTCCTCTGAATAGCATACCATTTTGGATGATAAAATCCAACCACTTCGTTATATCTAGAGTAACAAGTTTTGTACAAGTTTTCCAAACTTCACCAAAATTAGGATCCTTTGAATACAAACTCTTTAGTTCCTTGAACCCAACCACCTCAATCTGCATCTCTGTCAGTAAAAGTTGCCTTCTACTAAGAGCATCTACAACCCTGTTAGACTTTCCACTTCTGTGTTTCAAAACAAATGTGTAACTCTGCAAAAACTCAACCCACTTCAAATGCCTCTGATTCAACCTTCCTTGACTATTCAAATATTGCAAAGCTTGATGATCAGTATACAAAACAAACTCCTTAGGAAGCAGATAGTATCTCCACTTCTTCAATGCCTGAACTATAGCATAAAATTTCTGATCATAAACATAATATTTTCTCTTGGCATCATTCAACTTCTCGTTGAAATAAGCAACAGGTTTACCTTCTTGGCTCAAAATAGCTCCTATTGTTGTACCACTAGTATTACAGTCTACTTGAAACACCTTATTAAAATCTGGAAGTGCTAAAATAGGTTGTTCTATAACTTTTTGTTTAAAAATTGAAAACTCTTTTCTACCCCTATAGTCCACTTAAATTCTTTCCTATCCCCTCTCATTATTTCAATCAAGGGTCCACAAATACTGCTAAAACTCCTGATAAAATTTATGTAAAAGCTAGCCAAACCATGAAAATATCTTACCTCAGTAGCACTCCTTGGAATAGGCCATTCAAGGATAGCCTTCACTTTCTCTGGATCCATTTTTAGACCTTCTGCTGAAACTACAAATCCCAATTATACTAGCTCCTTCTTCACAAAACTACACTTCTTTAGATTAATCAACAATTTCTCTTCTCTCAATTTCTCAAACATCCTATGAATATGCATCATATGCTCCTCCAATATCTTACTGAAGATCACAATATCATCTAGGTAAAAAATGACAAACTTACCCAGAAATTCTTTCAGAACCTCATTCATGAGCTGCATGAAAGTACTCGGTACATTGGTTAGCCCAAATGGCATGACTAACCACTCATATAGCCCTTCCTTTGTCTTGAAGGCAGACTTCCATTCATCCCCTTCTCTGATCTAAATTTGATGATATCCACTCGTTAGATTTATCTTTGAGAAATACACAGCTCCACTCAAATAGTCCATAATGTCATCCATCCATGGCAAAGGAAATTTGTACTTGATTGTGATCTTGTTGATAGCCCTAGAATCCATACACATCCTCCATTCTCCAATATTCTTTTATTCTAATACTATTGGTACAGCACAAGGACTTACACTCTCTCGAATCAATCCCTTCTGCAACAACTCTTGTACTTGTTTGTTCAATTCTTCACTTTCTACTGGTGTCATTCTATGTGTTGCCTTATTCAGAAAACTAGCTCCTGGAATCAAATCCATTTGATGATTGATCTTCCTTACTGTGGTAATCTATTGGGCACATTGTCAGATACAATATCCTAAAAATTATCCAACAAATCTACAACTTCTACAAGTATATCTTCTACTTCCTCTTTACTAACTTTTGGAATTAAAGAAAAACACATATGCTCATGCCTCATACCCTCTAGGAATTTTCTTCCATCAACAAAACTTATTCTTGCACTACCACATACCTTTTCTTTTGTGTCTTTTAATGGCTTTAGCTTATGTCACACTCCATCCTTTATCAGTGAATAGGTATTCATGTGACCATGATGTACAACACACCTGTCAAACTGCCACGGTCTACCCAATAATATATGACATGCATCCATAGGTATAATATCACATAGTACCTCATCATGGTATTCACCAATCTTGAACTTCACTAGGCACTATTCATTGACCATGACCTTGTGGTCATCCTGCACCCAAGAAATCTGGTATGGATGTGGGTGTTTCTGTCTCTTGAGCTTCAACTTTGAAACCATCTCTTCTGAGACCAGATTGTCAATTATTCCACTATCAATAATCACATCACAACACTTATCCTCACACTTTCATCTAGTGCTGAACAAGCTCCTCATTTGCTTAGGTTCATTCTTGCCACTCAGCAGGACTCTTCTGTTGATTAGTGTTTCTCCTCTTTTATCATCTTCAGAATGTGATGATTTGACATCTTCATCCACATGTGCAACTCTAGCCTGGCCTTCATTTCTCCTATCTGTCCTTCCTTGGGGTTGAGGACATTCAAAGCCCCTATGACCTTCTTCTCCATAGTGAAAACATGTTCCACTGAAGCCTCCTCTTCCTCTTTGATCCCTATTATTCTAATCATGAGAACAATTGAAATTGTTACCTCTCTAATTTTGACTGGTACTGGCCTCATCCTTCTTTTTCAGATCTTCATTTTGGCCTCCATATGACCGTCCACTGGATCTTCCACCACGACCTCTTCCGCTTTGTCTTCTCTCAAACTTCTTGTTTAGATTTTCCTCTACTTTTAGGAAAAATTGGTATGCCTCTTCAATACTGTTCATTCAAACCAAATTCAACTCCTCCTGAATGTTTGGCCTTAACCCATTAAGGTAGCGGGAAACCTTCTCCTTATCAGCTTCTGCATGGCATGTTCTGATGAGGATTCAATAGAATTCCTCTGTATAGTCCTGAACAGATCTTCCTGATTGCTTCAAACCTTGTATAATCTTTAGTAAATCAAGTTCATAATAAACATGAATGAACTATCGCTTCAATTTATCCACCATCTGATCCCATCTTGTAATTTTCTCTTTTCCTCTTCTATTTCGCTCCAATTGAATCTCTTGCCACCAGATCTTTGCATGACCCTTCAGTATGGCCTTTGCAAAATTGACCCGATCAGGATCCTTGATATCTTCATACTCAAAATATTCTTCCAATTAATTGATCCAGTTGATCAATTCCTCTAGGTTAAGGTTTCCTAAAAATGTAGGAACCTCAATCTTAGGTATTTCCTGATCTTGGAAATGGCCCAAAAAAGTATTTCTTCTTCTTGATTCAAAATTTTGACTTCTTCCTGATCAAAATTTCCTTCTTCTTCGACTTCATCCTCATTTTGGTCTCTTACATTAAGATTCATTCCTCTACGAATCTCTTCTTGCAATTATCGCACTTGTCTCTGGAGGGCTCTAACCTCAAGTGTCACAACACCAACTCTTCCACCATGTTCCCTTTGTGGAGGCATTTTCACTCTTATCGTTGAAACCCTAAACCACGGTCATGGTGCAAACTACCTCACAGTCGATGATTTGTTTACACACTCAGGAACTCCCGCTCTGATACCACTTGATGAAGGGTGCTCCCCTTAATACCACAAACACATAACAGAAACAGAGAAACAACAACAATTTGCAAGAACAAAAGATGGGCTTCTTATTATCTCCTCAAATATGGAATTACAAATTTCATAATTACAATATGCAAAGCCACATGGGCATTTTCCCTTACAATATTTTGTAGGAAAAATCCTCGAATTATTACCCAGATCTACCCAAAACTACTCTGAACTACCCTAGACAACACTACGACCTTCCTTATATAGGCAATTTTACACCGCCTAGGAAGGTTCCATAAATTTAGCCTCTAAGGCCGACCAAACTTAGAATTATTTTATTTTTCATTTTATTACTTCAGAGTCAGCTCAAAACAACTTTCAAAACTTAAAAATAAATTTTGAAGGAAAATTATTTTCTGCCATTTCAGGTGGTCCAGCTTCTTGAGACCATAAGTCATCACCCGTTGACCCGATTGACTATTATGACCCCATTTCAGAAAGGGCATGAAGTAATCTATAGCACTTGACTTACGTAAGCTCTAGTCAGCCAAAGTTTTGACCTCATCCAGGGCCTCTAAAGCCTTCAAAACTGAGTTCAAAGTTTTGTACCTTATTGCCAATACCAAAAAATTTCAATATCTTCAAAACTAGACTTGATCTAGCAATGAAACTTTACTGGCAGGCTGATATGACCAAAATGAACCTCTAGGGAAGAAAATAGACCATTTTGAGCTCGCACGGAAAACTTACTAAAAATAGTAAATTTCCAAAAATAGCAACTCTGCACAAGATAGCCCTTATTGAAAAGAAACCAAAATATTTTTGGGTGATGTAAGATTTCCTTTATACCCAGGATGTTCATGCATCACATAAAGGGGTCTGGTGTGCATAATCAAGTTGGGATTTCTTGGAGAGATCCTAGGAGTTTGATTGGGACATACTCAAGTGTCCTTAATTTAGAGGGTTTGCACTTTAGAGGTCCGCATGACATATTTTTATTATCTTAGAGCCTTGTTGATAGCGTTCTCGAGGTTCGGTGAAAAGGGGGTTGGCAAATCTAATGGATGTGGTGGATTTTTGTAGATGAGTGTTTATCATAATGGTACAGGATGTTCTTGAAGTATGTGCTTGATGAGTGGTGATACACATAGACCCAAATGATCAGATTGGTAGAATTTTTGGTCAGTAATAATATTTATTATTATTTTTGTCTTGGTTGACTGGGTTGGGAAATAGTGTTTTGATTAAGTAAAAACAAGATTTGAAAGGTCCTAAAACCTTATACAAGAGCATCAAAAGATATGACAATGCAAGATCCAAATACAGCTGTGGTGCCCCACCAAACAAACCAAAGGAACAAACCATAGTTCCTACCAGTTGGAAATAACCAAACCAGCTACAACAAAGGGCAATCAAGATTTACATTTTTGCCCATCCTTATGAGAATGTAAATTCATATCAAAAGGAGGAGTGGAAGATTTAAATTTATTTCCCTTAACTGTTGTCCATCCATCCTCCACCTTTTTAGCAGCCTTCTGCCAAGCGAAAGAAGATCAAGAAGATCCCATTAAAGGGAATGTCATATCAGAAACCATGGGAGGGACAAGAATATCATCACAATCAGAGACAACATCAATGATCTGGTTAGGGACAGCAGTAGCAACACCAGAAGAGGTAGAAAAATAGTCTGAACCAAAGCCACATCAGAGACAACATTCATAGCTTCAAAGACAACATCAGAAGCAACAGAGGTAGCCAAAGAAACTCCAGCCACATCATGATCAGTTTTAGGAGAGAAAGAAACCAAACCCCCATCCTTAGAGACTTTGTGAATCGTATAATGGTGGTCAGAAGCCCCCGACCACTAAGAAGGCAATTTCTTCTATTTGACCTTATTAGATAGACACCGCACAACAAGATAGCCAGTTTTGTGGCACTTCCTACACCTGAAAGGTATACCCTCATAATCAATATTCTGAGTCCAAGATTCCAAAGAAGAAGCCAAAGTTATGTTCTCAGGAAGACCCTTGGAAACATCAACCTCCACAAGAATACGAGCATGTGTCATCTTAAAAATTTTAGAGGACTCTGAATCCACCATTTGGAAATCCCCAATAACCTCACCCATAGATTCTAAAATAGAATCCATCCAAAGATGAAGAGGGAGATTCAACAATCTTACCCATATTGGTATTTTGTTAAAGGATTCTGAAAGAGGGTCAAACCCCCGATACCATGATTTAGCCATTAGGGGAAAATGCTCCTCCCAAGTGAAGAAACTATTACACAAAATAGTTTTCCTGTCTTCAGTATTGTCAAACTTTATAATAAAAAAAACCCCTTGCCACAGGGTAAATCTGAACAACATTAATTAAAATGGGTTCCCAATGCTTGGAAATCCAAGCATGTAAATAAAAAAGAGAGAGCCAAAAACCCCTAAAATGGAAGATAGCAGTATTGGAGAAAAGTCATCCACATTTTTTGAAATCTCATCAACTGTATCAGTATCAAGATTAACCACAAGGGGTTTACTTATAGAAACAGGTTGCACAAGAGGAGAGGATTGGGATCCCCCCTATCAGCAGAGGTAGGAATACCAACTTCAAAGGAAGCCACATCTGCATCAGAGATCAAAGAACCACCAGAAGTAGACACAACAAACTACAAAACCCTCGATGAACCATGCCCACTTGCCAGAGAACCAGGCGCAGACGCCGCAGGACCAGGTTTGAGGGCAACTACAGAACTGAACGGCAAGGAAGAACCAATAGACGCAGATCCACACCCACCCATAGGCATAGTCGCACCAAGAACCACATTCCCAGATGGTAGGCCATGAGCATGTTTCAAAAAACTTTGAGCGGGAGCAAAAGCAGAAATGGAAGTGGCCATCTTCAATCCAGGGTTGGTAAATAGTGTTGCGCAAGTGGTAAACTGTGAAATCTAGAAGATTTATGATATCGAACTGGTTGTTACATGGCTATGATTTATGGTCAAAGATGAATTTAAAATAAGAGATTTGGAGTGATTATTTGAAGAGGTGGTGAATTAGGTTTATTCGACCTAGTTCTTGATATAAGATGATAAATTAGGGAAAAATTAGTGGGCACATAAGTGGAAGATTTGTTGTGCATGCTAGAGATTTCTTGCAGAATAACAATTGAGATCTCTTGAAGGATAATTTTCTCATTTGAAGGAGTCACGGAGAGTTAGATCAAAGATTTTTTTTTTACTTTGATGGAACTGACTTTGGCATAAGTTTGATGTTGTTATTTAGCTCAAAATACCATAGATCATTGTAGTGATCGAATTGTAAGGTAGTGAGCCTTCCTCAGGGTTGTAGCCCAAGGATTTCCATTTGAGAAATGAGATCTAAGAAGTGAGCATGAATTCATGTCTATTCCCCATACATTGTAATAGGTATATACTTCTAACAAGGTATTTACTTATTGTGGGTAATCAGCCCCATTGTGGTTTTTCCCCTAACAAGGTTTCCACGATAAAAATCTTGTGTCAGATTATGTGGATGTGATTCTGATTTGTAGATGCATGCATGTTTCATATTTCATTTAATTAGATGAGAATTAGGTTATTCAAATTTAATTATTTTGAGGACAAAGGGTTTGAAGTTTAAGGTTTTAGTCCAACAACTAATTCACCCCCCTCTTAGTTGTTCACTACCATAATATCAACAATTAGTATTAGAGCCTTGGTCCCTTGAGGTAAGCATAATAGCTTGAGGGAGATCTGATATGGCTATCTTAAAAGAAGGACAATCCCAGGTTTGAATGCAAAAACTATCCCATATGGAAAGGTCAGATGATCACTCACTTAAGATGCATTGGAGAAGATTATTGGACCATCAAAAAGAACTCCTACACTCCTTCTGTAGATCTATCTATGACTACACCAAATGAGAAGAAGTAGTTTGAGTATTTGATATTAGAGCAAAAGAAGCCCTACTAAATACCCTATCAACACTAGTACATTTGAGGCCAAATTCCAAAGGCCATTTGTCAGATTTCCAACACCTATTTGTCAACATTTCGACACATGTGTCCATCGCTATTTTTGCATTGGAAATGCCAATGGGAGTGACAACCGTCGACATTCTGACATCAGTACCTGTCGGAATGGGCACATAAATAACAATTTTACTATGTGACCGATTTGTTGAAAAATCATTTTTACGACATTTTGTCAGTCGGCGTTCCGACGGATTGGCAGTATATTCTGATAGGACAATCTGTCAGAGGTATAGCAGTCTTGTCACACATATCTAATGGAGTGGTGTCTTGTTCGATGGTGATCGGTCAGCATTCCGACGGTCTGTAATATACTATCGATGGACCAACCCGCCAGACGTATAGCGCATCTGTCGAAAATGCTTAACTAATTGTTGAAAAAGTGACGGATTAGCATATTAAAGAAAACAAAGCTCAAGAGACCATCATAGTTGGTCTCTGTATTTGGTCCATATACTGACAAAACATTTTACATTTCGTTAGCTCATCAAATGAGGGGATTTGAAAGAATTTAATAGAATATTTTCATGATAACGTATATTATTAAGTTGACATTGCACGAATTTATCAACTCTGTGCATTTGTAGACATCAAACACAGTGATAAAGAAGCATCTCCTCCCATGGCCTACATTACTCAAGCCATGAGAGGGGATGCTTCTTTATGGCTATGTTCAATGTCTACAAGTGTGTGAAGTAGATAAATTTGTTCAACGTCAAACTAAAATAATGTATGTTATACATGAAAATACGATCTATTAAATTCTTTCAAATCACCGCATTTGATGAGCTAACGAAATGTAAAATGTTTTGTGAGTATATGGACCAAGGATGGAGACCAACTATGATGGTCTCTTGAGCTCTGCTATCTTTAGTCCTAGCTACTGGGTAAGGGCTGGAAGACTTATCCCTATCGATCATTGAGAATAATCACCGCCTTGCCTTTATGTACACTGCATAGTATCCAATATAAGGGGAGGCAAAAAATATGAATGGATAAAAGAAATGAAAGATACAATAAAATTATCTTGTTGTTTACCTTCTCATAATTGATCCCAGTCTCGCTAGAAAGATCCAACCTCAGGCTAGAAAGATGTCTTCCCATCCTATTTAAGCCATATTCCTTGTTCTTGTCAAACTTCCTTGGTATGGTAGGCGTGCTCTTGCCGTACTCTTCTTCAACTTGTGTTTGACGATAAGCATCTTCTTCTTCTTCCTAATTGCATCCGGAGCTTCCTTTTCATCAGGATTCAACTCCACTTCCCCCATCTCATCATCCTCATCACCCTCAGCTACCATCCTAAGCCCTTCTTCCCTCTCCAGTTCTTCAAGCCTCTACATGATATCTAGATCAATAAAGTCTGCAACATTGTGTCCATCCATGATCTCAGGAATATCTTCTTTCCACTCTTCATTTTCCAAAAAATACCACAATCTTAAGACTCATGACTCTTCAAATTCTCTTATTTCCTTCAAACCTCCAAACAAGTGTACTGTGAGATTTCCTCCAACAAATGGACATGTGGTGATTTTCACAATAGTACATGTGTTGAAAGGAACTCTCACAGTACTTCTTAGGCCAATTTGAATGTTCATCACTTGTACATATAAGAGTTGATCATAGAAGGTATATGCACAAGTGAAAAACATGCATATTTGACCAAGCAATACTGTGAGCTAGACCCAGCATCAAATAGATTTGTGGTGATTTTCACAATAGTACATGTGTTGATGGGTAAGCTCCCAATAGCACTCAGGCAAATATGCATGTTCATCACCTGTGCATATGAAGTGGCTCTAATGGCAGATACAATCACAAAATTCTGCATACTCCTTATTTTGTTTTGGGTTGATATTGTCAAACATGGTCTTTTTGAATGAAATGACTCGTAACTTGTACATTGACTAGAATGTTGGTGGAAGAAGGATGATTTGTTTGCAACTGCAAATACACAAACACTGAACAACCATTTTTTCATCTCTAATTTTCTCAACACAAAGGGACATTTATCATAGCCTTTAAAACATGATTGTTTTAAAATGGAATACACCAAGGAGTACCATCAGAAATATTGACCATTTACAATCATGAATAGTTAACCTAAATCAAATAGCTCATTTTTTTATCATCATGTGTAGTCTCTGTGTATATGAAAAATGAATGAAATATATATCAAGCTGAAATAAAATAGGGAACAAAAATTCAAATTCAAGGCCTAATTTATCAAGAGCAACAAACATTAAGACGAAATAAAAATCATTAAGACTATAGAAAAATCATCAAGACTAGAAAATCAAGTTCTAGAAAAATCATTACGACTATAGAAAAATCATTTAGACTAGAAAATCAAGTTCTAGAAATGGACGGTTCTCGTGCTTTGCCATTACAACAATTTAGCATTCATCATTTGGTACTTAGTGTATTCTATTTAAGTTTTTCAGCTGTCGTGTTTATGTGCATGTTCTTTATGTGTTTGGCTTCTCTCCCTCACAAGGGATACACCGATAGGTAATTGATTTGATAGTCTTTTTTCAGGATACGTGTAATCATCTTGCCAACCTTAATTAGCAACATTTGTGATATATGTCAAGTACTTATAATCAATATGCCCAAAAAAAAAAGACTTAGTAGTAAAAGAATAAGGTTTCACATCCACATCCATCCAAGTGTAGCAACCTTCAAAGATTTGCAACGGTAAAGAGAATCCCCATATTTTATCAGCCTAACATAGTCTTTGGCCACTTTGGTAATGAGAACCTCAAAATAGAGAAAAGAAACTTAGTAAAACCAGTCTCTGTTGTTGTTTGTGAGGGTACAATCATGATAAGTGCCTCTCAAACCTCTCCAAACATGTAATATTGTCTTAAATACTTTATTGATCTCTTCTAAACATTAACCAAATCAAACCTACATTTGAATCCACACACAATAACCTAAAATGAAGGGTTTTGTATCCTTTAATGAATCTTAGTCACTGATAACGCATGGACACTCAAACCACTAGTCTCTAAAGCATTCAATAAGTGAATATGAATGTTTCAAAACTACTCCCAAAAATTCTTAAACATACTTTATTGTTTAAGAATTGTTAGGACTAGTCCTTTGGCGTGTATTAAACAGAATAGAATTTTCAGCATATTACTATTATTCTATTTCTTTATTGTAAACATGCCATTGGTTTAGTTTTAATCTACTAGTCTCGTGCCCTAGCGCATGCTTTATCTCCATTATTTAATGTTATTCACTATTTTGAAATGTTGATTGTGGTTATCAAATGGAAAAAATAGAAAAAAAAATTTAACATGAAAACAAATTTACAAAATCGAACAAATGTCATGTTTACAACAAAGAAATAGAATGATCATAATATGTTGAACCAATAGCATGTTTACAATAAAGAAATAGAATGATAATAATATGCTAAAAATTCTATTCTTTTTAATACACACCAAAGGACCAGTTGTATGAAATTGTCAATCACATAGCATTTCAATGTTGTATGAGTGGATTGTGCAGGAACAGTTAACCTAAATCAAATAGCTCATTTTGTTAACATCATGTGTAGTCTCTATGTATATGAAAAATGAATGAAATATATATCAACCTGAAATAAAATAGTGAACAAAAATTCAAATGAAAGGCCGAATTTATCAAGAGCAACAAACATTAGGATGAAAGAAAAATCATTAAGACTATAGAAAAATCAATAAGACTAGAAAATAAAGTTCTAGAAAAATCATTACGACTGTAGAAAAATTATTTAGACTATAAAATCAAGTTCTAGAAATGGACGGTTCTCGTGCTTTGCCATTACAACAATTGAGCATTCATCATTTGGTACTTCGGGTATTCCATTTAAGTTTTTCAGCTGTCGTGTTTATGTGCATGTTCTTTATGTGTTTGGCTTCTCTCCCTCACAAAGGATACACCGATAGGTAATTGATTTGAAAGCATAATGATTTGATAGTCTTTTTTCAGGATAGGCATAATCATCCCGCCAACCTTAATTATCAACATTTGTGATATATGTCAAGTACTTATAATCAAGATGCCCAACAAACAAAGATTTAGTAGTAAAAGAATAAGGTTGCACATCCACGTTTGTCCAAGTGCAACAACCTTCAAATATTTGCAGTGGTAAAGAGAATCCCCATATTTTATCAGCCTAACATAGTCTTTGGCCACTTTGGTAATGAGAACCTCAAAATAGAGAAAAGAAACTTAGTAAAACCAGTCTATGCCGTTGTTTGTGAGGGTACAGTCATGATAAGTGCCTCTCAAACCTCTCCAAATATGTAAGATTGTCTTTAAATACTTTATTGATCTCTTCTAAACATTAACCAAATCAAACCTACATTTGAATCCACACACAATAACCCAAAATGAAGGGTTTTGTATCCTTTAATGAATCTCAATCACTGGTAATGCATGGACAGTCAAACCACTAGTCTCTAAAGCATTCAATAAGTGAATATGAATGTTTGAAAACTACTCCCAACAATTCTTAAACATACTTTATTGTTTAAGAATTGTTGGGACTAGTCCTTTGGCGTGTATTAAAAAAAATAGAATTTTTAGCATATTATTATCATTCTATTTCTTTGTTGTAAACATGCCATTGGTTTAGTTTTAATCTATTGGTGTCATGCCCTAGCACATGCTTTACCTCCATTAGTTGATGTTATTCACTATTTTGAAATGTTGATTGTGGTTATCAAATGGAAAAAATAGAAAAAAAAATTTAACACGAAAACAAATTTACAAAACCGAACCAATGTCATGTTTACAACAAAGAAATAGAATGATCATAATATGTTTAGCCAATGGCATGTTTACAACAAAGAAATGGAATGATAATAATATGCTAAAAATTCTATTCTTTTTAATACACCCCAAAGGACCAGTTGTATGAAATTTTCAATCACATAGCATTTCACTATTGTATGAGTGGATTGTGCAGGAACAGTTAACATTAAAAAAGGAGAAAACTCCTAAACACATCTTTGAAACCATTGAATTCAATAATAAATTAAACCTAACACCAACACTATTCCTTCCATTCACTTCTACCAATAATAAATCATTTAATCCATTCAACATTACATATAATCATTAGACAGTTACATTTGCTGACTGTGTAGAGGAACAGTCACGACGAAAATGATCAACAGTACTTTCACCCTTGCACAAGCTATTCCAAACATAAAGTAAAATGAGAAATATGTTATATCAAATCATTCATATTCATAGTAACCATTCAAACGATAATGATTTGACAGTCTTTTTTCAGGATAGGCGTAATCATCCGGCCAACCTTAATTAGCAAAATTTGTCATATATGTCAAGTACTTATAATCAGTATGGTCAACAAACAAAGACTTAGTAGTAAAAGCATGTCCTTTGGTTTACTAGTTTACTTATTATCAGTATGTCCTTTGGTTTACTAGTTTAATCTCATTTAAGAATGGTTTGTTTCATGTTTGAATGTACCATTGAATGAAGCTTGGCTATATTAAGTACAATCTTAAGACTCATGACTCTTCAAATTCTCTTGTTTCAATCAGACCTCCAAACATGTGTACTATGAGATTTCCTCAAAAAATGGACTTGTGATGATTTTCACAATAGTACATGTGTTGGAAGGAAATCTCACAGTACTGCTTAGGCCAATCTAAATGTTGATGATGTGTGCATATAAGAGTTGATCATAGAAGGTATATGCACAGGTGAAAAACATGCATATTTGACCAAGCAATACTGGGAGCTAGACCCAGCAACAAATAGATTTGTGGTGATTTTCACAATAGTACATGTGTTGTTGGGTAATCTCACAGTAGCACTCAAGAAAATATGCATGTTCATCACCTGTGCATATGAAGTGGCTCTAATGGTAGATACAATCACAAAATTATGTATACTACTTATTTCTTTCTGGGTTGATATTGTTAGACATGGTCTCTTTTGAATGGAATGACTTGTTACTTGGACATTGTCTAGAATGTTGGTGGAAGAAGGATGATTTTTTTGCAACCTGCAGATACACAAACCCTGACAACCATTTTTTCAACTCTAATTTTCTCAACACAAAGGGACATTTATCATAGCCATTAAAACATGATTTTTTAAAAATGGAATACACCAAGGAGTACCATAAGAAATATTGACCATTTACAATCATGAATAGTTAACCTAAATCAAATAGCTCATTTTTTTTATCATCATATGTAGTCTTTGTGTATATGAAAAATGAATGAAATATATATCAACCTGAAATAAAATAGTGAACAAAAATTCAAATTCAAGGTGTAATTTATCAAGAGCAAGAAACATTAGGATGAAAGAAAAATCATTAAGACTATAGAAAAATCATTAAGACTAGAAAATCAAGTTCTAGAAAAATCATTACAACTATAGAAAAATCATTTAGACTAGAAACTCAAGTTTTAGAAATGGACGGTTCTGGTGCTTTTCCATTACAACAATTGAGCATTCATCATTTGGTACTTGGCATATTCCATTTAAGTTTTTCAACTATCGTGTTTATGTGCATGTTCTTTATGTGTTTGGCTTCTCTCCCTCACAAGGGATACGCCGATAGGTAATTTATTTGAAAGCATAATGATGTGATAGTCTTTTTTTAGGATAGGCGTAATCATCCCACCAACCTTAATTATCAACATTTGTGATATATGTCAAGTACTTATAATCAGTATGCCCAACAAATAGAGACTTAGTAGTAAAAGAATAAGGTTGCACATCCACATCCGTCCAAGTGCAACAACCTTCAAATATTTTCAGAGGTAAAGAGAATCCCCATATTTTATCAGCCTAACATAGTCTTTGGCCACTTTGGTAATGAGAACCTCAAAATAGAGAAAAGAAACTTAGTAAAACCAGTCTCTGTCGTTGTTTGTGAGGGTACAGTGATGATAAGTGCCTCTCAAACCTCTCGAAACATGTAAGATTGTCTTTAAATACTTTATTGATATCTTCTAAACATTAACCAAATCAAACCTACATTTGAATCCACATACAATAACCCAAAATGAAGGGTTTTGTATCCTTTAATGAATCTCAGTCACTAGTAACGCATGGATAGTCAAACCACTAGTCTCCAAAGCATTCAATAAGTGAATATGATTGTTTGAAAACTACTCCCAACAATTCTTAAACATACTTTATTGTTTAAGAATTGTTGGGACTAGTCATTTGGCGTTTATTAAACATAATAGAATCTTCAGCATATTATTATCATTCTATTTCTTTGTTGTAAACATGCCATTGGTTTAGTTTTAATCTAGTGGTGTCGTGCCTAGCCCATGCTTTATCTCCATTATTTGATGTTATTCACCATTTTGAAATGGTGACTGTGGTTATCAAATGGAAAAAATAGAAAAAAAAATTTAACACGAAAATAAATTTACAAAACCGAACCAATTGCATGTTTACAACAAATAAATAGAATGATAATAATATGCTGAAATAATGACATGTTTACAACAAAGAAATAGAATGATAATAATATGTTGAAAATTCTATTATGTTTAATACACGCCAAAGGACCAGTTGTATGAAATTGTCAATCATATAGCATTTCACTGTTGTATGAGTGGATTGTGCAGGAACAATTAACATTAAAAAATGAGCAAACTCCTCAACACATCTTGGAAACCATTGAATTCAATCATAAATTAAACCTAACACCAGCACTATTCCTTCCATTCACTTCTACCAAGAATAAAGAATTTAATCCATTCAACATTACATATAATCATTAGACAGTTAAATTTGCTGACTATGTAGAGGAACAGTCACAACCAAAATGATCAAAAGTAGTTTCACCCTTGCACAAGTTATTCAAAACTTCAAGTAAAATGAGAAATATGCTATATCAAATCATTCATATTCATAGTAACCATTCAAAGGATAATGATTTGACAGTCTTTTTTCTAGATAGGCATAATCATCCGGCCAACTTTAATTAGCAACATTTGTCATATATGTCAAGTACTTATAATCAGTATGCCCAACAAACAGAGACTTAGTAGTAAAAGCATGTCCTTTTTTTTACTAGTTTAATCTAGTTTAAGAATGGTTTGTTTCATGTTTGAATCTACCATTGAATGAAGTTTGGCTATATTAAGTACTGTATCATCTTAAAATGGAAGCACTTCCATGATAAGAGCATTTAGCCCTCTGAGTAAGTGGTTTGGGGTCATGTTGAATGCCTTGAATGGGTACTCAACTTGGATCTGGCTTTTTCCCCTATTCTGCCCCATTTTCCACTTCTTTCTGGCATTTTCCTAGCATTTTGGACTGTGAACCTGAGATTCTTGACCTCAGGGTCAAGGTTGACCTTTTTAGGTGAAGGTCAACCTCAACCCTGACCTAGGTCAAGGTTGACCTCATCCTTGACCCTAGGGTCCGGGATCCTCGGGGTTAGCTTCTGGTTTCGAGGCTTCATCAAAATCTTCTCTTTTCCCACTTCAGGGCCATTATTTCTCAGATTAACTGTCAAATTCTCAAATTAATATTTGAGGTGGACCTTTTTTGATATTTGTATAGGAATCCTAATTTATTATTGGAGATTAGCCTTTCTTGATTTTTGTGCCTAATGCTCAAATTAACTTTGGAGTTGGCCTTACCTTGAATTTTGTGACAAGGCTCTTAAATAATTATTTTATTTCTATATTAAGGGTGGTCCCCTCCTAGAGTTTTGTATCAAGAATTTAATTTAATTTCCTCTCCATGTCCACCTCTCTAAAGTTTTGTGCCATGGGCCCTTAATTATTGTTTTCTACGAGGCCCCTCTTATGCCCTAGATCACTATAAAAGGGAGCCTTCCTCTCTCATTTTCTCCATCTCATCTCACAATCTCTCAAGCTCTCAAGCAAGAAGATCAAGCATTCAATCATTCAAGCATTCAAGATCCAATTCATCAAGGAGATCCATTAGTAGCCATTGAAGGATTCAAGCTCTATGGAGCTCTCTTGTTGAAGATTCCTCCATTTCCATTCAAGCCTCTTCCAAATTCAAGATCCATTCAAGATTGGTGTTGAAGATCTAAGGATAATTGATTGGAGACATCCTACATTTGATTCTACATTCATCCATTCTTGTGGATTCAAAGATTCAAATCCTCCACAAGGGTTTCAACTCAAGCAAGGTGAATTGTTCCATTTACTTTGTTTATTTTAGCAATTCAATTCAATTTCAAGGTTAATTCCTAAATTGGGGTTTGACTAAGGTAAACCCCAACCCCCCCAACAAACAAAATCATTTTTCTTGTAGGTACAGGTGCGGGACAACAAATTAAAGTACAGATCTGGATACCCTTTTCACCGAACTACTGAGATCTGTGAACAAAATCAAAGTCGACCTTCTGAATAAAAATGTATCCTTTGACCTTTTATGAGGGTCAAAGATGACCTCCTTTAGAATTGGAAAATATTTTTGGGTTTTGTAGATCTCGCAGTTTCCGTCCACAATTGCAGAAATCAATAGTTTATAAGATCGTTTGATAGGGTTTTTAGTCAATTCTTTTTCATAGGTAAGTACCTTTTTCTCTTCATTTCAGTATTAATCATCTATATTTACTTTTTATATCAATACAATTTCGTGTAAGTGTAAAATATTTGCTTTGGGGTCTCTTTTATGTGCAAACCATTGTTCAAGGACCCCATCCACATTTTATCTTTTACATTTTGGTGAACCCGACGTACTTACCCCTTTCTTTTGTGGATTTAGATGCCCTATTGTGTTAGATCTCCCTTTCTATTATCTTGTGTGTTCACCTTCACCTTTACATTTTGGTGAACCTGTTTTACGACAACTCTTTCTTTTTGGTGTTAGATTTACATTTTGTGCTTACAAAAGTAGGTTTATCTTATGCTCTTACATTTATATTTCAAAAATACAACAAAAAAAAAATTTGCAAAATTTCTTTAAAAATACAAAAACATTTCATTTGAATGCATTTAGATATATCTAGATCTATTTTATATTTTCTTTATTCGTTATCATGTTGCACAAGTTATCTCAAGCGTGGTTCAAGTGCTTTATTAAACCTTTGGATAGGGATGTTGATTTTTCTTTTCCTCTTGAAACCATTGTGAATGATCCCTTGGATAAGGACATTGATTTATCCCCTCCTCATAAAGAAACTTTGATTCAAGAGGGTGATTTATTAATGGATGACATATTCATACATGATGATAACTCTTTTTCTAAAACACATGTAGACATTTTAGTGAAAGAAGATGACATTATAGACGCTTTACCTCCATTTGAGATTCCTTCTAGTGATGAGGCATTAGTGGAGAATGATATGAATTCCCTTAATTCTCTCCCTTTTAGTGATGATCCTATGGAGAATCAAGATCTTACCTCATCTCCTCCTAGGATGTCCTCTTTTCTTCCTTCTTGTGAATCTATTTGTAGTGTTGAGACAACTAAAATGGTTTATCCTAAACCCTTGTTAACTGTCAAAAGTTGTCCTCGCCTTACTATCAAAGGAAAACCTATGGAGTATTTTAATGATCAAGATTCGATAGCTCACACATATCATACAAGTAATAACCCTCAACCTAATCTGGTGGTTTCTACTTCTTTTCCACCTTCTCAACCTATTCTTCCTCCTCCACCTCGTCCTCCTAGAAAGGAGTATGATTTGATAAACCAATTGCAAAATACCCTTGCCAAGATTTCTTTATGGGAGCTTCTTCAAACTTCACCTACCTACTATGAAGCCTTGCAAAAAGCTCTAGCAACTCTTCCTACTCCACCTCCTAATCAAGAGAATATCAATAACTTCTTACAATGCATGCATGCTACCCCGAGTCCTCCTGACATTGTATTTACTCAAAAGGATTTACCCTCCAAAGAAGTTCAAAATCAGTATGATGCTCTTATGGTTGCTATTTCTATCAATAAAAGTATCATTCGTCAGACCTTGATTGATAATGGATCTAGGCTTAATGTTTTTAGCATGGACATGATCAAAGTGATTAACGTTGATCTTTCAACTATTCAATCTGACAATGTTCCTATACGTGGCTTTGATAACATTGCTAAGAAAACTTTAGGCATCATTACCTTACCTATCAAAGTAGGAACGGTCATCCTGAATACACCTATTCATGTTATGCCTGGACCTCTCAATTATAACCTTCTTTTAGGTAGACCTTGGTTGCATAAGATTCATGTTGTTCCTTCCACCCTTCACCGTAATTTCAAGTTTATATATAACAACGGGATGTATAGACTTCATGCAGATGATGCGCCTAATCCTTGTCTAAATATTCAAACCCACACTACTCCTACTCCTAATAGTAATCCTTCTTCCTCTAATGCTCTTCCTGATGATGATTGGGGAACCTTGGATTTTAATCCTACCTTTATTGGAGAATATAAGGTTAATGATCTTGATTTTATGAAGAAACAAAGAGAGTTTGAAAAACAAATTTTTACTTCTACTTCTAATACCTTTAGTAATAACTTTGTCACTGCTTCTATCCACAATGAATCTATCAAACCTACTAATGATGACATAGTGACTACTGAATTTTCATTGACTCCTTCTGATATGGCTTCTCGTTATGGTCCTAATTATCATTTCCTTGTTAAACAAGGATTCAATAGTTAAGGATGTGGTAAGCATAAACAAGGAATTCAAATGCCCTTACATACTGGGGGGCATGAGCATTCTTATGGATTAGGATTTAATCCTCGACAACAAATTAATGTTAACAACATCTCGAACAACACTTCAAAATATGATGAACCTGTGAAGGAATTTGACCAAGAAGTTCTTTTGCCTAAACTCCTTCGTGCTAAGATGATTACTAGACCTAAATGCAAAAAGAAACGTAGTCCACACTTGAAGACTCTTCCTTTTTGTTTATATCATATATTTCATGATCACTCTACTAATGAATGTCAAGCTTTACATTATAAGATTAGGCAGCTCATTGATAGTAAGGTTATTTATATATCATGTGACAATGAATTGTATTTCAATCTTGTTTTCTCTAAATAACATTTATGTTCCTATTATGGAACTCCACATTATATAAAAAATGTTAGCCTAATTCTTGGGGGCTCATTGTCTTGTATAGTGTTGAGAGTGATATAATAGGTCCCCTTCCATCCTTGTTCCTATACTTGGGGGCAAGGATGTCATCTCCTTCTTTTCTGTCTTTCAGGGACTCATGTCTTTCTTTGGTTAAGCAGTATCTATCTATTATGTGATATCCAATCATACATGAAAATTTTGGTTTGCATTGAGGATCTTTGTCCTTGATCACAACCTATTTCATTGTTTGACATTGGGTTTTCATGGTTGATATATCTCTCACCTTGGAAACTGAACAGTGTGCTATCCCTCACAAGGGTTACTCCTTTTCACTTCTTGCATGATATATCTTTGTATTTGTCCCTTCCATGGCCTCATAGGAGCTGTGACCTTCTTGGCTTGGACTGGGTCTTGTCTGTGGATATTGTCTTGATGTTGAAGAAGGATTTATCCTTGTTCTTTTATTTCCTTAACATGTCAAAATACTATGTTTTTTCCATATTAAGGAGGGGGGCATATATACAGCCTCCCTCACTCTATATTATGTATTTTTGTTCTAACCTTTTGTTTTGCAGCATGCTAAATATTGGAAGGTAACGCACATAAGTTGCTAAATCCTAAAGGGACACGCATTTCCAATTTCAGATATGCTAAATCTTCCAAAGGTAATGCACATAAGTTGCTAAATCCTGAGGAGACACGCATTTTTCAAATTTTTCAATATGCTAAATCTCGGAAGTAACGCATATAAGTTGCTAAATCTTGAAAAGACATGCATCTATATGCTAAATCTTTCGAAGGTAACGCACATAAGTTGCTAAATCCTGAGGAGACATGCATTTCATATTCATAGTGATACAAGAAGGTGGATCTATGGGTATTCCAAAAGCCATCAGAAGATGCACTACATACATGCAAAAAGCCACCAGAAGGCGCACAAATTTATGGGGTGACTATCAAGTGTTTTGTTGGTGGACCATCCTATCCTTTTTTGGTTCACAGTGAGATACACACATCTTACTGGGTGAGCTAGCCACTCCTCTCTTCCCTTTCTATCTTTTTCTAGTGATATCTCTCTTATTACAATCTTGGAGTTGATGAAGACTCGAGTCTATGGGGGCTTGAGGATTCCTTTGTCCCTTTGATTTCAATAAGATTATATTTTTCTTTATGATCTCCTTTACCAAGAGTTTGCATCGAGTCCATACTCTTGCTAAAGTGGGGGCTTAATGTATCGTCTTAAAATGGAAGCACTTCCATGATAAGAGAATTTAGCCCTTCGAGTAAGTGGTTTGGGGTCATGTTGAACACCTTGAATGGGTACTCGACTTGGATCTATCTTTTTCCCCTATTCTGCCCCATTTTCCACTTCTTCCTAGCATTTTCCTAACATTTTGGATTGTGAACCTGAGATTCTTGACCTCAGGGTCAAGGTCGACCTTGACCCTAACCTAGGTCAGGGATGACCTCGACCTTGACCTAGGTCAAGGTTGACCTTGTCCTTGACCCTAGGGTTCGGGATCCTTGGGGTTAGCTTTCAGTTTTGGGGCTTCGTTAAAATCTTGTATTTTCCCTCTTCGGGGCCACTATTTCTCAGATTAACTGTTGAATTCTCAAATTAATATTTGAGGTGGACTTTTCTCAATATTTGTATAGGAATCCTAATTTATTATTGGAGATTAGCCTTTCTCAATTTTTGTGCCTAATGCTCAAATTAACTTTGGGGTTGGCCTTACCTCGAGTTTTGTGACAAGGCTCTTAAATAATTATTTTATTTCTATATTAAGGGTGGTCCCCTCCTAGAGTTTTGTGTCAAGAATTTAATTTAATTTCCTCTCCATGTCCACCTCTCTAGAGTTTTGTGCCATGGGCCCTTAATTATTGTTTTCTACGAGGTCCCTCTTGTGCCCTAGATCACTATAAAAGGGAGCCTTCCTCTCTCATTTTATCCATCTCATCTCACAATCTCTCAATCTCTCAAGAAAGAAGATCAAGCATTCAAGCATTCAAGAATTCAAGTCTTCAAGCATTCAAGATCCAATTCATCAAGGAGATCCATTAGTAGCCATTGAAGGATTCAAGCTCTATGGAGCTCTTTTGTTGAAGATTCCTCCATTTCCATTCAAGCCTCTTCCAAATTCAAGATCCATTCAAGATTGGTGTTGAAGATCTAAAGACAATTAATTGGAGACATCCTACATTTGATTCTACATTCATCCATTCTTGTGGATTCAAGGATTGGAATCCTCCACAAGGGTTTCAACTCATGCAAGGTGAATTGTTCCATTTACTTTGTTTATTCCAGAAATTTCAATTCAATTTCAAGGTTAATTCCTAAATTGGGGTATGACTAAGGCAAACCCCTACCCCCCCCCCAACAAACAAAACCATTTTTCTTGAAGGTACAGGTGTGGGAGAACGAATAAAAGTACAAATCTAGATACCCTTTTCGCCAAACTTCCGAGATCCGCGAACAAAATCAAAGTCAACCTTCAGAATAAAAATGTAGCCTTTGACCTTTTATGAGGGTCAAAGATGACCTCCCTCAGAATTGGAAATGATTTCTAGGTTTTGTAGATCTCACAGTTTCGGTCTAAAAATTATGGAAATCAATAGTTTCTAAGATCGTTTGACAAGGTTTTTAGCCGATTCTTTTTCGGAGGTAAGTACCTTTATCTCTTCATTTCAATATTAATCATCTATATTTACTTGTTATATCAATACAATTTCATGTAAGTGTAAAATATTGGCTTTGGGTTCTCTTTTATGTGCAAACCATTGTTATAGGACCCCATATCCTTTACAAGTACAATCTTAAGACTCGTGACTCTTCAAATTCTCTTGTTTCCTTCAAACCTCCAAACATGTGTACTATGAGATTTCCTCCAAAAAATGGACTTGTGATGATTTTCACAATAGTACATGTGTTGGAAGGAAATCTCACAGTACTGCTTAGGAAAATCTGAATGTTCATCACCTGTGCATATAAGAGTTGATCATAGAAGGTATATGCACAGGTGAAAAACATGCATATTTGACCAAGCAATACTAGGAGCTAGACCCAACAACAAATAGATTTATGGTGATTTTCATAATTGTACATGTGTTGCTAGGTAAGCTCCCAGTAGCACTCAAGCAAATATGCATGTTCATCACCTATGCATATGAAGTGGCTATAATGGCAGATACAATCACAAAATTTTACATGCTCCTTATTTTGTTCTGGGTTGATATTGTCAGACATGATCTTTTTTTAATGGAATGACTCATTACTTGTACATTGACTAGAATGTTGGTGGAAGAAGGATGATTTGTTTGCAACCTGCAGATACACAGACATTGAACAACCATTTTTTCAACTCTAATTTTCTCAACACAAAGGGACATTTATCATAGCCATTAAAACATGATTATTTTAAAATGGAATACACCAAGGAGTACCATCAAAAATATTGACCATTTACAATCATGAATAGTTAACCTAAATCAAATAGCTCATTTTTTTATCATGTGTAGTCTCTGTGTATATGAAAAATCAATGAAATATGTATCAATCTGAAATAAAATAGTGAACAAAAACCCAAATTCAAGGCCTAATTTATCAAGAGCAACAAACATTAGGACGAAAGAAAAATCATTAAGACTATACAAAAATCATTAAGACTAGAAAATCAAGTTCTAGAAAAATTATTACGACTATAGAAAAATCATTTAGACTAGAAAATTAAGTTCTAGAAATGGAGGTTCTGGTGCTTTGCCATTACAACAATTGAGCATTCATCATTTGGTACTTGGCATATTCCATTTAAGTTTTTCAGCTGTCGTGTTTATGTGCATGTTCTTTATGTGTTTGGCTTCTCTCCCTCACAAGGGATACGCCAATAGGTAATTGATTTGAAAGCATAATGATTTGATAGTCTTTTTTAAGGATAGGCGTAACCATCCCACCAACCTTAATTAGCAACATTTGTGATATATGTCAAGTACTTATAATCAGTATGCCCAACAACTAGAGACTTAGTAGTAAAAGAATAAGGTTGCACATCCACATCCGTCCAAGTGCAGCAGCCTTCAAAGATTTGCAGCGGTAAAGAGAATCCCCATATTTTATTGTCTTTGGCCACTTTGATAATGAGAACCTCAAAATAGAGAAAAGAAACTTAGAAAAACCAGTCTATGCCAATGTTTGTGAGGGTACAGTCATGATAAGTGCCTCTCAAACCTCTCCAAACATGTAAGATTGTCTTTAAATACTTTATTGATCTCTTCTAAGCATTAACCAAATCAAACTTACATTTGACTCCACACACAATAACCCAAAATGAAGGGTTTTGTATCCTTTAATGAATCTCAGTCACTGGTAACGCATGGATAGTCAAACCACTAGTCTCCAAGGCATTCAATAAGTGAATATGAATGTTTGAAAACTACTCCCAACAATTCTTAAACATAATTTATTGTTTAAGAATTGTTGCGACTAGTCCTTTGGCGTGTATTAAACAAAATAGAATTTTCAGCATATTATTATCATTCTATTTCTTTGTTGTAAACATGCCATTGGTTTAGTTTTAATCTACTGGTACCGTGCCCTAGCCCATGCTTTATCTCCATTATTTGATGTTATTCACTATTTTGAAATGTTGACTATGGTTATCAAATGGAAAAAATGGAAAAAATAGAAGAAAAAAAATTAACACGAAAAGAAATTTACAAAACCGAACCAATGGCATGTTTACAACAAAGAAATAGAATGATAATAATATGTTGAACCAATGGCATGTTTACAACAAAGAAATAGAATGATAATAATATGTTGAAAATTCTATTCTGTTTAATACACACCAAAGGACCAGTTGTATGAAATTGTCAATCACATAGCATTTCACTGTTGTATGAGTGGATTGTGCAGGAACAGTTAACATTAAAAAAGGAGAAAACTCCTCAACACATCTTAGAAACCATTGAATTCAATAATAAATTAAACCTAACACTAGCACTATTCCTTCCATTCACTTCTACCAAGAATAAAGCATTTAATCCAATCAACATTACATATAATCATTAGACAGTTATATTTTATGACTGTGTAGAGGAACAATCACGACCAAAATGATCAAAAGTAATTTCAACCTTGCACAATCTATTCCAAACTACAAGTAAAATGAGAAATATGCTATATCAAATCATTCATATTCATAGTAACCATTCAAAGGATAATGATTTGACAGTCTTTTTTCAGGATAGGCGTAATCATCCGGCCAACCTTAATTAGCAACATTTGTCATATATGTCAAGTACTTATAATCAGTATGCCCAACAAATAGAGACTTAGTACTAAAAGCATGTCCTTTGGTTTACTAGTTTACTTATAATCAGTATGTCCTTTGGTTTACTAGTTTAATCTGGTTTAAGAATGGTTTGTTTCATGTTTGAATGTACCATTGAATGAAGCTTGACTATATTAAGTACAATCTTAAGACTCGTGACTCTTCAAATTCTCTTGTTTCAATTAGACCTCCAAACATGTGTACTATGAGATTTCCTCCGACAAATGGACTTGTGATGATTTTCACAATAGTACATGTGTTGGAAGGAAATCTCACAGTACTGCTTAGGCCAATCTGAATGTTGATGATGTGTGCATATAAGAGTTGATCATAGAAGGTATATGCACAGTTGAAAAACATGCATATTTGACCAAGCAATACTGGTAGCTAAACCCAGCAGCAAATACATTTGTGGTGATTTTCACAATAGTACATGTGTTGTTGGGTAAGCTCCCAGTAGCACTCAGGAAAATTTGCATGTTCATCACCTGTGCATATGAAGTGGCTCTAATGGCATATACAATCACAAAATTCTGCATACTCCTTATTTTGTTCTGGGTTGATATTGTCAGACATGGTCTTTTTAAAATGGAATGACTCGTTACTTGTACATTGAATAGAATGTGGTGGAGGAAGGATGATTTGTTTGCAACTTGCAGATACACAGACATTGAACAACCATTTTTTCAACTCTAATTTTCTCAACACAAAGGGACATTTATCATAGCCATTAAAACATGATTGTTTTAAAATGGAATACACTAAGGAGTACCATCAGAAATATTGACCATTTACAATCATGAATAGTTAACCTAAATCAAATAGCTTATTTTTTTATCATCATGTGTTGTCTCTGTGTATATGAAAAATGAATGAAATATATATCAAGCTGAAATAAAATAGTGAACAAAAATTCAAATTCAAGGCCTAATTTATCAAGAGCAACAAACATTAGGACGAATGAAATATCATTAAGACTAGAAAATCAAGTTCTAGAAAAATCATTACGACTATAAAAAAATCATTTAGACTAGAAAATCAGGTTCTAGAAATGGATGGTTCTGGTGCTTTGCCATTACAACAATTGAGAATTCATCATTTTGTACTTGGCGTATTCCATTTAATTTTTTCAGCTATCGTGAACTTATGTGCATGTTCTTTATGTGTTTGGCGCCTCTCCCTCACAAGGGCTACATCGATAGGTAATTGATTTGAAAGCATAATGATTTGATAGTCTTTTTTCAGAATAGGCGTAATCATCCCGCCAACCTTAATTAGAAACATTTCTGATATATGTCAAGTAATTATAATCAGTATGCCCAAAAAATAGAGAATTAGTAGTAAAATAATAAGGTTGCACATCCACATCTATCCAAGTGCAGCAACCTTCAAAGGTTTGTAGCGGTAAAGAGAATCCCCATATTTTATCAGCCTAACATAGTCTTTGGCCACTTTGGTAGCCACTTTGGTAATGAGAACCTCAAAATAGAGAAAAGAAACTTAGTAAAACCAGTCTATGCCGTTGTTTGTGAGGGTATAGTCATGATAAGTGCCTCTCAAACCTCTCCAAACATGTAAGATTGTCTTTAAATACTTTATTGATCTCTTCTAAACATTAACCAAATCAAACCTACATTTGAATCCACACACAATAACCCAAAATGAAGGGTTTTGTATCCTTTAATGAATCTAAGTCACTGGTAACGCATGGACAGTCAAACCAATAGTCTCCAAAGCATTCAATAAGTGAATATGAATGTTTGAAAACTACTCCCAACAATTCTTAAACATACTTTATTGTTTAAGAATTGTTGGGACTGGTCCTTTAGCGTGTATTAAACAGAATAGAATTTTCAGCATATTATTATCATTCTATTTCTTTGTTGTAAACATGTCATTGGTTTAGTTTTAATCTACTGGTGTCGTGTGCTAGCCCATGCTTTATCTCCATTATTTGATTTTATTCACTATTTTGAAATGTTGACTGTGGTTATCAAATGGAAAAAATGGAAAAAAAAAAATTAACACAAAAAGAAATTTACAACACTGAACCAATGGCATGTTTACAACAAAGAAATACAATGATAATAATATGCTGAAAATTCTATTTTGTTTAATACACGCCAAAGGACCAGTTGTATGAAATTGTCAATCACATAGCATTTCACTATTGTATGAGTGGATTGTGCAAGAACAATTAACATTAAAAAAGGAGAAAACTCCTCAACACATACTGGAAACCATTGAATTCAATAATAAATTAAACCTAACACTATCACTATTCCTTCCATTCACTTCTACCAAGAATAAAGCATTTAATCCATTCAACATTACATATAATCATTAGACAATTACATTTGCTGACTCTGTAGAGGAACAGTCATGACCAAAATGATCAAAAGTACTTTCACCCTTGCACAAGCTATTCCAAAATTCAAGTAAAATGAGAAATATGCTATATCAAATGATTCATATTCATAGTAACCATTCAAAGGATAATGATTTGACAGTCTTTTTTCAAGATAGGCGTAATCATCCGACCAACCTTAATTAGCAAAATTTGTTATATATGTCAAGTACTTATAATCAGTATGCCCAACAAATAGAGACTTAGTACTAAAAGCATGTCCTTTGGTTTACTAGTTTACTTATAATCAGTATGTCCTTTGGTTTACTAGTTTAATTTGGTTTAAGAGTGGTTTGTTTCATGTTTGAATGTACCATTGAATGAAGCTTGGCTATATTAAGCACAATCTTAAGACTCGTGACTCTTCAAATTCTCTTGTTTCCTTCAGACCTCCAAACATGTGTACTATGAGATTTCCTCCAACAAATGGACTTGTGATGATTTTCACAATAGTACATGTGTTGGAGGACTACTCAAAGTACTGCTTAGGCAAATCTGAATGTTCATCATCTGTGCATATAAGATTTGATCATAGAAGGTATATGCACATGTGAAAAACATGCATATTTGACCAAGCAATACTGGGAGCCAGACCCAGAAACAAATAGATTTGTGGTGATTTTCACAATAGTACATGTGTTGGGTAAGCTCCCAATAGCGCTCAGGCAAATATGCATGTTCATCTCCTGTGCATATGAAGTGGCTCTAATGGAAGATACAATCATTAAATTCTACATACTCCTTATTTTGTTTTGGGTTGATATTGTCAGACATGGTCCTTCTTGAATGGAATGACTCGTTACTTGTACATTGACTAGAATGTTGGTGGAAGAAGGATGATTTGTTTGCAACCAGTTTTTCAACTCTAATTTTCTCAACACAAAGGAACCTTTATCATAGCCATAGAAACATGATTATTTTAAAATGGAATACACCAAGGAGTACCATCAAAAGTATTGACTATTTACAATCATGAATAGTTAACCTTAATCAAATAGCTCATTTTTTTATCAGCATGTGTAGTCTCTGTGTATATGAAAAATGAATGAAATATCAAGCTGAAATAAAACAGTGAACAAAAATTCAAATTCAAGGCCTAATTTATCAAGAGCAACAAACATTAGGATGAAAGAAAAATCATTAAGACTATAGAAAAATCACTAGGACTATAGAAAAATCATTAAGACTAGAAAATCAAGCTCTAGAAAAATCATTACGACTATAGAAAAATCATTTAGACTAGAAAATCAAGTTCTAGAAATGGACGGTTCTGATGCTTTTCCATTACAACAATTGAGCATTCATCATTTGGTACTTCTTGGTGTATTCCATTGAATTTTTTCAGTTGTTGTGTTTATGTGCATGTTCTTTATGTGTTTGGCTTCTCTCCCTCGCAAGGGATATGTCGATAGGTAATTGATTTGAAAGCATAATGATTTGACAGTCTTTTTTCAGGATAGGCATAATCATCCCGCCAACCTTAATTAGCAACATTTGTGATATATGTCAAGTACTTATAATCAGTATGCCCAACAAATAGAGACTTAGTAGTAAAAGTATAAGGTTGCACATCCACATCCGCCCTAGTAAGTATTAGAGCCTTTCAAATTTGTAAAGAACACAAACTTTGCAAATCAAATTGATATTTCATTAAAACCTACATTCTTGATCAAGTTCTTAAAAATTAAAACATGAAACATCAAGTTCTTCACCTATGTTTTTCATGGTTGGTGAAGTTGTGATGGAGTTATATGTAACCTTTGGAAGTCATTGTATGGAAGACTTAAGCCTAGAGTGTATGGCAGGAACAAAGATTCAATAAAAATAGAAGTTTAAATCTGCAAGTCCATTGTGTTATGCATTGTTGAAAGGCTTCTTTACTTATTGTTTTGGTTTCTAAATTCAAGGATGGAATAGTAAGAAATCTCAAAACATTCATTTCATCTTTGAATGTATTGTGAGAACTTTAAAATTATTTTCCTTACGTTTTGACTGGTAAAACCAGTGACTGTTCCAAGTAATGTTTTTAGTCCTTTGAAGTTTCTCATGATCCTGATGTAAGTTTATTGGATTAAGCAATTTTGGGATCCAATAGGACTTTAGGGGAGTTCAATAAATGTTTTGGAAGACTTAGAGGAACTATTAGCATGATTGTTCCTTCATCTACAATGAGTTAGATTGAATTTGCTAAGTTTTTCCTTTGTTTTGAAGAGTATTTTGTAATCTATTTTGTAAAAAAAATTAACATGAAATTTTTTTTACAAAACTGAACCAATGGCATGTTTACAACAAAGAAATAGAATGATAATAATATGCTAAAAATTCTATTCCATTTAATACACGCCAAAGGACCAGTTGTATGAAATTGTCAATCACATAGCATTTCACTATTGTATGAGTGGATTGTACAGGAACAATTAACATTAAACAAGGAGCAAACTCCTCAACACATCTTGGAAACCATTGAATTAAATAATAAGTGAAACCTAACACCAACACTCTTCCTTCCATTCACTTCTACCAAGAATAAATAATTTAATCCATTCAACATTACATATAATCATTAGACAGTTACATTTCCTAACTATGTAGCAGAACAGTCACGACCAAAATGATCAAAAGTATCGTAACCCTTGCACAAGCTATTCCAAACTACAAGTAAAATGAGAAATATGCTATATCAAATCATTCATATTTATAGTGACCATTCAAAGGATCATTTTGTCAATGAACCCTCTGACTGTACCCTTGTGGCAGAGAAAGGAAACTTCAAAATAGAGAAAGGAAACTTAGTAAAACCAATCTATGTTGTTGTTTGTGAGGGTTCAGTCATGATAAGTGCTTCTCAAACCTATCCAAACATGAAAGAATGTCTTTAAATACTTTATTGATCTCTTCTAAACATTAACACATGGACAGTCAAACCAGTAGTCTCCAAAGCATTCAATAAGTGAATATGAATGTTTGAAAACTTTCCTCTCAACTTCCCGAACCATTCCTAATCGGCTAGAGGGATTAGTTGAGTGTTTAGACATTAAAACTTCTTAAACATACTTTATCTGATATGATGAATTATAATATCAACAAACATGAATCCAAACATTTCAAAATAGTGAATCGATATCCTTGAGCACAAGCACCAATAACATCAAATAATGGAGATAAAGCACGGGCTAGGGCACGACACCAGTAGAATGCGGTCATTTCAATGAGCATTCATGATCAAATAAAATGCAATGCATTTGAAATTTGCATTTGAATATAATTTCAGAGGCTTGAAAGATGTTGTCCATCAAAGATACTAATCAAAGATGAAGAAATCACATACCTTCTCTCACGCTCAGCTTGCAAGAAGGAAGATTTGATAGCCAAATCTTCCTTGTACCACACGAAGAACATACCATTGGTTCAATTTAGCATGTTATTATCATATCAAATAAAGTATGTTTAAGAATTGTTGGTAAGGATAGGAATAGTGGAGATTCTAGAAATATCCATCTAACCGATTAGGAGTGGTTGGGGAAGTTGAGAGGAAAGTTTTCAAACATTCATATTCACTTATTGAATGCTTTGGAGACTATTGGTTTGACTATCCATGTGTTACTAGTGACTGAGATTCATTAAAGGATTTCCATGTGTTATCATTGTATTGTGTATTTCCAATATGTTTGGATGCAAGGTAGACCAGGAGAATGAAGGATCACTCACTGATTGCATGATAACCTAGTTTTGAAGGGTCACTGGTTAAGGGGACAATCAAGGTCCAGATGTTGATAGTGTTCATTGAGGGAAGGGGGATTGTAAAAGACTTTTTATCATTGTATTGTGTATTTCCAATATGTTTGGATGCAGGGCAGAACAAGAGAATGAAGGATCACTCACTGATTGCATGATAACCTAATTTTGAAGGGTCACTGGTTGAGGGGACAATCAAGGTCTGGATGTTGATAGTGTTCCTTGAGGGAAGGGGGATTGTGAAAGACTTGTTATCATTGTATTGTGTATTTCCAATATGTTTGGATGTAGGAAAGACCAGGAGAATGAAGGATCACTCATTGATTGCATGATAACCTAGTTTTGAAGGGTCACTAGTTGAGGGGAAAGTCAAGGTCTGGATGTTGATAGTGTTCATTGAGGGAAGGGGGATTGTAAAAGACTTGTTATCATTGTATTGTGTATTTCTAATATGTTTGGATGCAGGGCAGAATAGGAGAATGAAGGATCACTCACTGATTGCATGATAACTCAGTTTTGAAGGGTCATTGGTTGAGAGGACAGTCAAGGTCTGGATGTTGATAGTGTTCCTTGAGGGAAGGGGGATTGTGAAAGACTTTTTATCATTGTATTGTGTATTTCCAATATGTTTGGATGCAGGGCAGACAAGGAGAATGAAGGATCACTCATTGATTGCATGATAACCTAGTTTTGAAGGCTCACTGGTTGAGGGGACAGTCAAGGTCTGGATGTTGATAGTGTTCCTTGAGGGAAGGGGGATTGTGAAAGACTTTTTATCATTGTATTGTGTATTTCTAATATGTTTGGATGCAGGGCAGACTAGGAGAATGAAGGATCACTCACTGATTGTATGATAACCTAGTTTTGAAGGGTCACTGGTTGAGGGGACAGTCAAGGTCTGGATGTTGATAGTGTTCATTGAGGGAAGGGGGATTGTAAAAGACTTTTTATCATTGTATTGTGTATTTCCAATATGTTTGGATGTAGGGTAGAATAGGAGAATGAAGGATCACTCACTGATTGCATGATAACCCAGTTTTGAAGGGTTACTAGTTGAGGGGACAGTCAAGGTCCGAATGTTAATAGTGTTCCTTGAGGGAGGGGGGATTTTGAAAGACTTTTTATCATTGTATTGTGTATTTCCAATATGTTTGGATGTAGGGAAGACAAGGAGAATGAAGGATCACTCATTGATTGCATGATAACCTGATTTTGAAGGGTCACTGGTTGAGGGGATAGTCAAGGTCCGGATGTTGATAGTTTTCCTTGAGGAAAGGGGGATTGTGAAAGACTTGTTATCATTTTATTTTGTATGTCCAATATGTTTGGATGTAGGGCAGACCAGGAGAATGAAGGATCACTCACTGATTACATGATAACCTGGTTTTGAAGGGTCACTAGTTGAGGGGATAGTCGAGGTTTGGATGTTGATAGTGTTCCTTGAGGGAAGGAGGATTGTGAAAGGCTTGTTATCATTGTATTGTGTATTTCCAATATGTTTGGATGTAGGGCAGACCAGGAGAATGAAGGATCACTCACTGATTCAATGATAACCCAGTTTTGAAGGGTCACTGGTTGAGGGGACAGTCAAGGTCCAGATGACTGGGCCATTCGAGAACCCTATATCTTTGTATTAGATGCTATTCAAATTGGATGCATGGATTTATTATGAATTATCAGCTACTATGTATCATGCAACTGCATCCGTAAATTTGCATATACTTCTCTAGGGTTGTAAGACACTTAGGGATCAAAATAGAGAAACTAAATCAAAATCATTCTTTGTCCTATTTCCTTTTAACAAAGTCTCAAATATCAATGATATAACAATACATTTGATGCCCTAAGCTATCAATACATATGGCACCTAGCTAGAAGCTCACGGGCTATCTGTTAGCTTGTGGTGACTGATCAGGAAAGTACTGTACACTTTTCATTTGTCATTTTCTATGAAGGATTTGGGGGCAGCAAAACAAATCCTTGGTATGAAAATTTGCAGAGATAGGAAAAATAGGAAATTGTCTCTATCTTAGGCTGATTATATTGAGAAGGTGTTGCAACGTTTCTCTATGGAGAATGCCAAAGTTGTCAGCACACCTTTGCCTGGTCATTTGAAATTGACTAAGGATATGTGTCCCAAGACACTAGAAGAAGAGACTAAAATGTCTAAGGTACCTTATGCTTTAGCTGTAGGGAGCTTAATGTATGCTATGGTATGTATTAGGCCAGATATTGCACACGCAGTAGGAGTCGTTAGCCGATATATGAGTAACCCTACTATTGAGCATTGGAATGCAGTCAAATGGATTCTCAAATATTTGAGAGGTACATCTAGTAAGTGTTTACACTTTGGGGGTTCTACTACTACTGTACAAGGCTATGTTGACTCAGATTTGGCAGGAGATATAGATAGCAGGAGGAGTACTACAGGTTATTTATTTATTGTTGGTGGGACAGTAGTGAGTTGGATTTCTCGACTAAAAAAGGTGGTTGCTTTATCCACTATAGAGGCAGAGTATGTTGTTGCTACAGAGGCAGCCAAGGAGATGATATGGCTTCAATTCTTCATGGAAGAATTGGGACATCCTCAGATGGGTAATTATCTACATACAGATAGCCAAAGTGTCATTCATCTCGCGAAGAATTTTGCTTTGCACTCAAAGATAAAACACATACAGTTGTGTTACCATTTCATTCGGTTAGTTTTGGATGATGGGCAATTAAAGCTAGAAAAGATACATACAGATGATAATCCAACAGATATGTTTACAAAGGTAGTAAAAAGGGAGAAGTTGAACTCTTGTTCAACTTCAATTGGTCTACTAGACTGAATAGAATAAAGGGACAGTTGAGTCTAGGATGGTTGGATCCAATGGGAGCCTCACAGGGTAGCAGTTTAGCTACATGATTAGTCTCCAAGTGGGAGATTATTGTTTGGTGTGGAGTCTGATCAGTCCCCAAGTGGGAGATTGTTAGCTTGTGGTGACTGATCAGGAAAGTACTATCCAGGAAAGTACTGTACACATTTTTGGGGTTAACTCATCAAGCATTTTTGAGTTGACACGTCAAACATTTCCCTAGGTTGACTCATCAAGCCTTTTCTTAGGTTGACTCGTCAAGCCTTTTCTTAGGTTGACTCGTCAAGTATTTTAGGGTTAACTTGTTAACTGACATAAGCCTTGTTATATTGGCTTAGGGTTAGGGATTTCATTATGATGTATGATTTTAGTACTTGCAGTGGAATTGAGCTGTAAGGGATTATGGATTGTAATTAGGTTGTAATCACTGGATAATAAAATATTAAACTCATTGTTGGTGGACGTAGCCCAGGGATTGGGTGAACCACGTTAAATCTTTGTGTCTTGTGTTCTCTTCTATGTGATTTATTGTTTTCTGATATTGGTTATATTTGCATGTAATTGTTATTTCTGCCTTGTTAATCCTAACACTGTCCATTTGATAACCACAGTCAACATTTCAAAAAAATGGATATCCTTGAGCACAAGCACCAATAACATCAAATAATGGAGTTAAATCACTAAATCAAAATCATTCTTTGTCCTATTTCCTTTTTAAAAAGTCTCAACTATCAATGATACAATACATTTTATACCCTAAGCTATCAATACAAATGGCACCTAGCTAGAAGCTCACGGGCTATCCATTTAATAACCACAGTCAACATTTCAAAAAAATGGGTATCCTTGAGCACAAGCACCAATAACATCAAATAATGGAGTTAAAGCATAGGCTAGGGCACGACACCAGTAACATCAAATAATAGAGATAAAGCACTGGCTAGGGCACGACACTAGTAGAATGCGGTCATTTCAAAGAGCATTCATGATCAAATAAAATGCAATGCATATGAAATTTGCAGTTGAATATGATGCCAAAGGCTCAAAAGATGAAGAAATCACATACCTTCTCTCGCGCCCAACTCATTTTCTCCTGCTCCTTTTCTATGTCAATCGAAATAAAAATGATTTGGCGCTTCACTTTAATTTTTTTATGTATACTCGAAACTGTCAGAATTCTGATGGTCAATTTAAAACCCATCAGAATACCGACATCATCAGGACCTATTTTTTTTTTAAAATAACAAATTCATTATAAAAAATTTACCCTTCGGAAGTGTCTATCGAAATTTGGCCCCAAATGTAGTAGTGCAAATACTAAGTATACAAATGTGATGGAGCTGGAGACTCCACATGAGATTTAAATAAAGATAGAAACCCTACATGAAAGGAAGGTATGAATGCTTAATAATGTCTAAGGATGAGAACATCAACTCTTACATGTTGAAAATAAATGAATTAGTTTGTAGCATTAGATGTGTTGGTGGTGTATTGGATGAAGGAGAGATTGTTTCAAAGGTGCTAAGATCTTTGCCCCCTACTTACAAGATAAAAGTTTCTGCTATTGAGGAAATCAGAATTGTTGATATTGTGACAATAAATACTTTTGTTGGTAAGTTATCTTCTTTTGAAATGAGTGAGTTTGGTGATTCTTTACCCAAAGTTGAATTGACTTTCAAGGCTATGATATCAGGAAGAGACATGCATAGATCAGATCAAGGTGAAGGATATATTAGAAGAGTATCAAAATATGAAAAGGAGATAAGAGAACTTGAAGAAGAAGACTATGTAGACAGAGCTTCAAGAATTGGAAGCACTGGTTTCAAGGAGACTATCAAAAGGATCTTGTAAGTACAAATTAAATTTTTTTATTGTAAGAAGATGGGACATTATGAATCTAGATGTCCAGAGAGATTTCCTAAGAACAATTATGATAAGTCTAAAGATGAGAAAAGGTGTTATTATGTTGTTGATGATGAAGGAATCACTGGTGATGAATCTGATAATGTTAAGAGTAAAGATAAACTTGTGTTTGTTGCAATCCAAGAAGATGAACCTAAGTCTGCAAATCTTATGTCTAGCATTCCTGCTATCAATTTTTTTGAAGACCTCATGCCTAATATTCTTCTTACTAGTGTGATTAAGGATGGAGTATCAATAACACAAGATGAAGGAAAATCCCTAGCTACTCAAAATGCCAAGGAAGACAAATGGATTATTGATAGTGGCTTCTCACATCACATGACCAGTAATTGTAATCACGCATAATAGGATCAATAGAAATCTGCAATAACATCAAATATCTCAACCACAAAGAGATTGTTAAAGCAATTAGTATTCTCAATAATTAAAAGAGGAAATGAAACAAGATAATTGGATACATAAATCAATATATTCCAATTAAATAACATAAAATCATATGCAAACCCATAATTCCTTCTTTTTTGTTCTCCTTCTTATGTAATGTGGGCTCTCATAATTGAGCTCAAGATCGTGCCAACATAAGAATTCAAATAAATTGCGGTTTTTAAAATCAAAGGTTTGGCTCTCTATTTATAAGATTTTAGGGGTTTCAATCAAGAATACATGATTGAAGGGTTGATTGACTATGACTGAGGAGTTGAACTCGGAGTGAGTAGGAGTTCAACTCTTATTTATTGTCTTGATTGGGGGATTGATTGATCTATCAACAAATAGATTGGAGAGCTGACTTTATTAGATTAAAAAGATATTAGAATCGACTGGAGGGTTAGAAAATTGCATGGATGAGTTAACTGATTGCATGGATTAGAAGACTGAATTGACTGAAGACTTAACTGATCAATGTTGAGGGAGGAATTAACAATGTGGATTGAATAGTTAGGAGAGGGAATTGTGGAGTAAACTGAAAGTTAGTCTGAGTTACTTTGGAGGAATAAATCATGATTTAAATAAATAAAAGAATTTATTTACTTGCACATGTGACAATTATAAATAAATAATATTTATTTATGAGAGAAGAATAATTAGTTTAACTAAATAAATATAATTTATTTAATTGTGAGAGGGATTTTGATTTAATTATTACATAAATGCAATAATTAGAAAGAGGGAATATTAATTAAATAATATGCTTTATTTAATTAATTATAATGATAAAGGATATAATTAAATAATATTTAATATTTAATTATATTATAGATGAATAATAGAAGAAATAGTTGATTCAATGATTAATAATTAAAGTAATTAATTTAAATCACTTAATTATAGAATTAAAGAGAAATGAAGATTTTGAACTTAGAATATGGTAGAAAGACACAATTTACTGAATAATAAATATTATTTAATAAATTAAGAGGAATATCAGTAATGTCATCGTGTTCAAGAAATATTCCATTTTTAAGTGTCTACATCTTTCCGCTCTTTGATACAATATTTTTTAGGCAGTATTTCAAAAAATAAGAAAAATTATGCCCCAGTATATCCTGACGGCAACAATGTGACAACGAGGTAAATGATGCCCCCTCGAGAGATTGTTTGTGCCATAAAGACATGAATGATCTCTTGAAAGAATATTTATATTAAATGATGTAAGAAAATAATAATTAGTAAGAAGTGAAGAATGTTGGTAGGTTTTGATGACAGTTTGATCGAAATTGGACATAGAGATTGTTGATAAGAATCATGTTTGGTTTCAAAAAGGACCCATCTTGTATAAGACTAGCGACAAGATCTGGTTTCAGGAAAGACATACCCTATATAAGATAAGTGACAACATCTAGTTTTAGGAAAGATACATCTTGTATAAGATAAATGATTTTGTGTTGTTTTAGGAAAGACATATCCTATTTAACACAAATGATAATGTTTGGTTTCAGGAAAGACATATCCTATATAAGATAAATGATGATAGAATGATTGACCAATTGATTTGGAAATTGATTTGACCATTTTGACATATAGATTGAGTGACTAACTGATAGAATGTTAGAATTGACTGGGAGAATTGTTAGTAAATAAACTTTAGAAGATGATAGTTAGGGGATGAAAGAATGAGGACGAATCCTGGATTGAAATCCTTAGATTATAGTAAACAAAGAGGTTTTAGTTTTTTAATAACCACATTTGAATTCCAATTAAATTGAGCAATTTATTTTTCATCATTGAGCCACTTTATTATAGAAAAAATGGATACCATCTTACCAAGATATGAATGATCTAGGTATGATTACCCTGGGCCTATATATAAGTATGTAATGTAGTCTCACATGCATCTAACAATGAAAGCATTTTTTCATTATTTATTATCAAATAGTTATTTGCATTTTGGCTCATGATCTAATTGCAGTTACTGTTTATAATTTCATGTGTGTGCCTTGACCAGGTAGTATAGAGACATTTAATCCATAAGACATGAACAAAAAATAAATTGGTGTACTTTAAGATGGGCATATTGTTTCAAAAAATATATAAACATACAAAATTTATTTGATGATAGAGCCCATAAACATGAACATGAACATGAACATTATGCATGTTAAATCAATAGATCATTGGAAAATGCCTTCCTAGAAAGTGATTGATCTAGAATTCATGGTCTATAAAGAAATTCCTACATTAGATTGAACCTATAAACATGCCCACCTTCACAAATTTTAAAATGCTACCTAACTATCTGTAAGATTCTATTTATAGAGGAATTGTTTTACCACGACAAAATATTGGAAAATCATTGTCTCAAGGAATAGTTCTAGAGAATTGGAGAGAGAATGTTACAAACCTCTCTTGTGAAATAAATTACAATTAGAAAATAGGAAACTCAAAAGCTTCTTGTTATGGCACATGCTCACCTAATTAAACATATGTAATTTAGGCATCTTTTCTATGCATATCAGCCCTTTACAAGTTTTCTTGGGGCCAGACATCCAAAAAAATATGTACTACCATCTTCTTTGTGGTCTCAAATTAACAAAATTCTAGTGGTTGGTATTTAGGTTATTGGTAATTGTTATCATTTCTATTGCTCTTGTGAGTCCTTGTGTGGTCTTTTATCTTGTATTTGAATGTCACCCCCTTCCTTTTTTTGGGTTTCTTGTGTGTGCAAGGCCTTGTGTCTATATCATGAGCATGGTGACGTGGGCCTCAGGGTTCTACATGATCAAGTGGTAGTGGTTCTTCTCCCATCGAGGTCTGGTGGACTTGCTCATGATTTGGATGGGTCTTGGTTGTTGTACATTTTTTTATTGTTGCATGAAGGACTTCACTATGTTTTTACCATTTCATCTATCATGTAAATTTGTATTTGACTATGTATTTGGTTATTCCATTAGGAGAATTTATGTAATCATATTCATGATGTTGTAATCTTATAATAGGTAGTTGTGATTAGATTTGAGATATCTTTATTGATCATAATGTAAGATTTGATTATGTTGTAAATGGATTAAGTTAAATGTCATTATATGTAAGTTATCATCCCTTGAGTAGAATGTTTCTAGCTATTATGATGAAAAGGAATTAGGAACATTTGTTGTTGGCGCTTTAAAAAGAATTTAGAAATAATATAATATTTATGCTTGTGGAATGTAATTCATTTGGTTTTAGTGAATTAGATGGTATGATAATTGTGTTGCTTAAGTAGTGACGTTAGAAAACCTTAGAGGACATAGGTTAGAGATAAAAAATAATCTCATTTAATGATCTTAGTAATAAATGGAGAAATGTTATTTATGTTAATTCTGCATTAATAAGTTGTAAAGAAACCATAAATATAGACTTACAATACACTTGTACTTTAAAAATGAATTACTTAGTTTAGATTTCCTCACAGGCTCCCTCGTGAGGTGTTACAGTGAAATTGAAAATTTTATTTTTTGATTATTAATGTAATTTGTAGAAACTTCATACATATAGCTAAATATAAAATTTTACTACTAAATCTTTTGCTACCATCCCTTGTAAGGTGAAATCTTGTCCCATTGTTTGTGCCAAGATGTCTCTTATAGTTTTCTGTGGCCCTAAAGTGTTAGAAAATGTAGAGTTATACCAACAATATGGTCTAGTTGGTAGGTTTGCAGGCTTTTGGGCCTCTCTCCCAAATCTATACGGTTGGATTTCCATCTCTTGGAAACCTCTTGTCTTAGGTGATATTGAGCTCTACCCTTGTGCTAAAGGATTCTTTATTGCTTTCTTTTTTTCTCCTGAAGATCATGATATGATCTTGAACAAGTTATGGTTTTGGGGAAATCATTCCCTTTCCTTCCAAACCCTGGACAACCTCTTTCAACCCTCTCACTCAACCACTCAATGTGCATCCAGTGTGGGTTCATGGAGCAGAGCACCTCCCATTTTCGCTTGAAGATTGGTTAGATGGTGTTTAGGTTTTTTTAGGGGTCTTTGATGTTTTTTTAATAAGATCCACAAGTTTTGGATCCAAGCTTGTTCATTTTTGTTGGTAAGAGCACAAGTTGCTCCTAGGTTCAAAATAGATCACAAGTACTCCTAGGTTCAAAATATGTCAAAATGGTCTAAAATTTGTAACTTGGGGATATAGGATCCTTTAGGGTCCTAAGTATCCTATCTAGGGTCCTAGGACTAATCTAGGAGCATCGAGTTGATCTAAAAGATCAAAAAGCAAGAAATGTTAAAATGTTGCTAGCAACTTTCAAAAGTTGCTCAAGCAACTTTTGCCCAAAGTTGCCAATGATGGAATGAACAGTTGTAATCACCCATGCTCGGGTATTTGAGCATGGGATGAATAATTTTGGAGGTTAATGAAGATTTAGTTGTAGACCACACGTGTGAGTAGACTGTATGAATGTTTTTCTAAGTTTCCTTTGCAAATATAGTGTTTCTGCAATCTTGTACGGATTGGGTTGTACAATCTGACTCCATAGGAGTGTAGAGTTTTGTGTTATCTTCCTTTTTCATATTCAAATTTTGTTTCAATTTGAGTAGTTGACAAGTTACACTTAGTTTTAGGTGACTGTGTCTGCAATCTCCATTTGTAGAGTTGCAGGAACAAAAATGGCTCTAACGTAAGCATTCACAATTGAAAATGTATGAAACCTTGTGGAACGTTAGGTTAGAGACTGTATATAATTTTTTTTTTTCATTTATGTTCTTGCAACTGAACTCCTAATTTTGGAGTGATGCCCTAAGCTTACTACTTGGAGTAGGTGAGCTAGGACAATGTGAAGATCTAATTGAAACAACACACCCATGATCTATACGTACATTTTAGTGGCAAGTTTGGTAGCCCTAGAGTTTCCCCTTGAAGGATCTAATGGTTTCAGAGGTTGGTAAGAAGTTTGAAGACCAACTGAATGCAATTTGTAGTGACTGGTCAGAGGCCTAAAAGATAGGCTAGAAACTAGGGCCTGGTACAAATTAGGGTTTTGGGTGTCTTAAAGACCTATTACGTTGGATTTGTAAATTTTTAGGGAATAGCTTTCAAAATCATATGGTCTTTCATAGGGTTGTTAAGAATAACTTGAAGAAATTGACAAAAAATAGTGAAAAGAGACCTAATTCAATTAGGCCTAATTAGGCCTATTAATGGATAGCGATAGAAAAGTGATGGCTAAGGAGACCAGAAGTTCTTGAATAGTCTTTAATAGACATTTGATGTATCTTGAACATAGGCAAGGTCCTGAGAAGAGTTTGGGAAAGATCCTAAGCAAGGGTTTAGGGTTCTAGTGGAAAAACAAGGAGGGAAAGAAGGTAACTGAAGAGCTAGTAGGACTAGTGGAAGTTGATTATGGTTTGTTTTCTTCATCATTCAACTATACCTAGGAAGCAAGTTGGAAAAAGGGTCTTGGAGGCTAGACTTAGGTGAAGGAGACATTGGAGATTGAACCATTGGATGGTTCAAAGAAGTGGAATTTAACTGGGAGAAAGACAAACTCGTAGAACTCTAGACCCTCTGCATCAAAGTGGTATTAGAACCAGGCCACAATAATTTTTGTGTATGTATAACAAGAAGGAGAGCCAAGAGGTTGACTACATGCCACCTAAGGCAATGAGCAAGGATGCCATAGTGGACCTAGTCCAATAACTACTCGCAAAGGCCAATCTATCAGAACCAAGAAGTAAGAAGAAAGTCACTGAATAGGGTGATGAAAGTGAGGAAGAAGATGAAAGCCAGAAAGGGGAGACAACAAGCAAAGGAAAAGAAGTGGAGATGGACAAGGACTAGAAAGTGTTCTTGGATGCCTTTAAATCTATCAATAAAGATAGTATGGAATACATTCCCTACTAGAGTGGCAATTTGAATGGAGAAGAGTTACTAGATTGGTTAGAGGCCATAGATAACCAATTTGATTACAAAGAAGTGTTAGAGGATAAAATATTTAGTTATTCCAAGGCTAGGCTCAAGGGATCAACATTGATTTGGTGGAATATGATGCAAGATGATAGGGTACCAAATGGGAAGAAGAAAATAGTCTCTTGGGATAGGATGAAGATCAAATTGAGGGCACAATTCCTACCCACTGATTATGAGATACAAATATATCATAAATTATAGAACCTAAGGCAAAAAGAGCTGATAGTAAGTGCCTATACTAAGGAATTCAACAAGTTGAGTCTAAGGGAAAGAAGGCAGGAAGAAGAGGTAGAAAGGGTAGCGAGGTATCTCAATGGATTAAGGCAAGGAATCCAAGATGAGATTAGTATGATGGACCCTGATAGTATGCATAAATGCTTTCAATTAGCCTTAAGAGAAGAGGAGAAGGCTAGAAGGAGGAATGATCTCCAACAAAGACGAAGAGGTAATAGAGGGTTTAGAGGCAGAGGTAACTTTGGATGAGGTTAAAGCCCAAGTAGGCCAGAATAAAATCAATCCACAAACAATAATGGAGGAAACCAGTATAGAGGTTCATTTTAAAGGGGAGGATATAGAGGAAGAGGGCCTCCAAGGGGTAGATTTCAGTCACTAGGTAGGACTAATTCTGTCTTCACTGGTAGATGTTATAATTGCAACCAAGTGGACCACACAATGGGTAGATGTCCTGACAAAGATTCCACTTCATCCATGGGAGATAGGAATCAGTTAGTACAAGAAGAGGACACACAAAGTGTCACTTCACCAATATCCAAGGTCAGGCTAGTGATGGATGGAGAAATTCTTATGCTACAAAGGACTTTACTAAAATTTCCTAGTGTTGCAGAGCCACCAAAAAGTAAGAGTTTGTTTAAAACTACTTGTAGGTCACTTGTGAAGATCTGCAAGGTGATAGTGGATGTAGAGTCCACAAAGAACATATTTTCAATTGAAATGGTGGACAAGCTAAGGCTTAGAAGGATACCCCATACTACACCCTACAAAGTGTCATGGCTAAACAAGGGCCAGCAGATAGTGGTGGATGAAAAAACCTTAGTGGAGTTTGAAATAGGAGATTAAAAATACAAAGTGTTATGTGACATGTTTCCTATGGACGCATGTCATCTCTTGCTAGGACATCCATGGAAATATGATGTGAAGGCCATTCATGATGGGGAAAAGAACAACTATGTGATTACTAAACAAGGGAAGAAGTTTCAAATGGATCCTTTGACAGAACCTAATGAAGAGAAGCATGTGTGGACTAGTGTGATGCTCTTGAGTGGAAAGGAGTTTCTTAAAGTCATGAAAAAGGAAAGAGAGGTATGTTGTGCAGTGATAGTGAAACCAAAAGAAGAGACTAAAGAGAAATTCAATATGCCACAAGAGGTACAAACATTGTTGGAGAAGTACCATGAAATAGTGGATAATGGGTTGCCTAGTACATTGCCACCTATGAGGGATGTGAGTCATTAGATAGACCTAATACCAAGAGCTAATCTACCTAATAAGGAAGCATATAAAATGACTCCAAGTCAGAATGCAGAGATTGCTAAACAAGTTCAAGATTTGCTAGAGAAAGGGATTATAAGAAAGAGTTTAAGTCCTTGTGTTGTGCCAAATGTCCTTGCACCTAAGAAGGATGGAAAATAGAGGATGTGTATTAACTCTAGGGCTATTAACAAGATTACAATCAGATACAAATTTTCCATGCCACAGATTGAGGGTTTGTTGGACAATTTGGGGGGCTCTTGTTATTTCTCAGAGGTGGATTTGAAATCAAGGTACCATCAAATCAAAGTTAGGCCTGGTGATGAATGGAAAATAGCCTTCAAAATAAATGAAGGGTTGTATGAGTGGCTTGTAATGCTCTTTGGTCTGACAAATGCACCTAGCACATTCATGAGGCACATGAATGAAGTGCTATCAAACTTTATAGGTAAATATGTAATCATTTGTCTAGATGAAATTTTGATCTTTATCAGGTCTAAGGAGGAGCACATGAGGCACTTGGAAATGGTCTTTAGGAGGCTACACCAACAGAAGTTGATGATCAACCAAGAAAAATGTGAGTTTTTGAAAACTGAACTAGTATATCTTGGATTTGTTGTTTCTAATGGATGCATGAAGATGGATCTTGATAAGGTCAAGTCTATACTGGATTGGCCAACACCTAGATCCATAGGGGATGTTAGGAGTTTTCATGGTTAGCTTCTTACTATAGGAATTTTGTGAGAAAATTCACCCATGTGTGTGCACCAATACTAAATACTATAAAAGGAGGAATTAAATGTCAGTTCAAATGGACAAAAGTAGTAGATAAAGGCTTTGAGATGTTAAAGAAAAGGATAGCAGAACTACCTACTCTTAGATTTCCTAACTTCAATCAGTTATTTTTGGTGGAGTGTGATGCTAGTAAGCTAGCCATTGGGGTAGTGTTGAGTCAAGAGGGGAATTCTTCTCAGAGAAGTTGAATGAAGCTAAACAAAAGTACTCCACCTATGATTTGGAGTTGTATGCAATGATACAAGCACTCAAAAAGTGGATGCATTATCTCTTACCAAGGGAATTTGTAGTTTACACAAATAATCATGCCCTTAGCTTCTTGAATGGGCAAGAGAAGTTGAATCAAATACACCTTAAGTGGGTAGAATCCTTGCAAGCTTACACTTTTATCATAAAACACAAGAAAGTTGTTAGCAAAAAAGTTGCAGATACACTAAGTAGGAGAGTCTTGACTATCCAGTAGATACAACTACAAAGTGTAGGGATGAATGACCTTAAAGATCTCTACAAAGAGGACAAAGATTTCAAGGATGTCTATGAAGCATGTGAGAAGTTCCAACAAGGTTTTAAAGTGGATTTTATTGATTATATGTTGCAAGATTTTTCAAAGGACATTTGTTGTGTATACCTCAATGATCAATGAGGGAGAACATAGTTAAGGAAAAACACCAAGGTAGTTTGGGAGGCCACTTTGGAGTGGACAAGATACTTGAGCAAGTGAATAGGTATTACCATTGGCCAAAATTATAGTCAAATGTCAAAAATTTTGTGGAGCAATGTCAGATATGCCAAAGAGCCAAAGGACATAGCAGCAACACTGGATTGTATTAGCCTCTATCCATACCTTAGAGACCTTGGGAGTGCTTGAGCATGGAATTTGTTTTGGGAATTCCTAAGACACCAAGAGGACATGATAGTGTGTTTGTACAAGTGGATAGGTTTAGCAAGATGGAACACTTCATTCCTTGTAGACAAACCAATGATTCTTCACATATTGAATGTCTTTTCTTCATAGAGATAGTGAGAATCGATGGATTGCCACTCAACATAGTGAGTGATAGAGACAGTTAGTTTGTATGCCACTTCTGGAGGACCCTTTGGAAAATGTTAGGAACAAACTTATCTTTCTCTTCAGCCTACCATCTTCAATAAAATGGACAAACAGAGGTAGTAAATAGGTCTTTAGGTAACCTATTAAGATGCTTGACTAAGAAGCATGGACAGTCATGGGATCACATGATAGGAAAGGAAGAATATGCCTATAATGACTCCATCAATAGAAGCATTGGTAAGAGCCAATCTGAAATAGTTTATGGGGCTCATCCAAGGGGGACCTTGTATTTAAGGGATCTCAGTTTACAAGATAGAAGGAGTGCTCAAGGAGAATCATTTTGCAGAATAGATGAAAGAACTTCAAGATCAAGTCAAGAAGACTTTACAACAAAAAATAGACAAGTACAAGTCTAAGGTAGATAAAAAAAGGAGGGATTTACAATTTGAGGTGGGAGATCTGGTGCTTGCATATCTTAGGAAGGAGATATTTCCAAAAGTAAAGCCAACTATGTTGTTGATGAAAAAGATAGGACCATTGAAGATATTGCACAAGTATGGTAATAATGTGTATGAGGTGGAGTTACCCCCTGAGTTGGGCATTTCACCCATTTTTAATGTGTGTGATCTATATCCATATAAGGGTCTCTCGTCAAACACTGGTCAGCCAACACTTTTAGACTTCAGAGAAGATGATTGGATCATATATTTTACCACTCCTCGACCTCTGTAATTGGACAGTGTATTTGACTCCAAGGTGATCAAGAAGACCCAAAAAGGTACTTACAAGGAGTATCTTGTGAAGTGGCATGGGCTACCTGATTCTGAAGCCACTTGGATGACTGAAGTAGACATACTAAAGCATGGGGTCACCATTGATGACCTCCTAACTCAAGGGACTTGAGTTCTTTGTCCCATGGGAGTATGGTGCAGAGAACCTCCTATTTTGGCTTGAAGATTGGTTAGATGGTGTTTAGGTTTGTTTAGGGGTCTTTGATGTGTTTTTAATAAGATCCACAAGTTTTGGATCCAAGCTTCTTCATTTTTGTTGGTAAGAGCACAAGTTGCTCCTAGGTTCAAAATAGAACACAAGTGCTCCTAGGTTCAAAATGTGTCAAAATGGTCTAAAAGTTGTAACTTGGGGATATAGGCTCCTTCAAGGTCCTAAGAATCCTAGATAGGGTCCTAGTACTAGTCTAGGAGCATCTAGATGATCTAAAAGATCAAAAAGCAAGATAAGTGAAATGTTGCTAGCAACTTTTTGCAACTATTGCCCAAAGTTGCCAATGATGGAATGAGAAATATTAACCACCCATGCTCAGGTATTTGAGCAGGGGATGAATAATTTTGGAGGTTAATGAAGATTTAGTTGTAGACCACACATGTGAGCAGACTATACGGATGTTTTTTCTAAGTTTCCTTTGCAAATACTGTGTTTATGCATTCTTGTACGATTATGTACGGATTGGGTTGTAAAATCTAACTCCATGGGAGTGTAGAGTTTTGTGTTAGATTTCTTTTTCATATTCAAGTTTTGTTTCAAGTTGATTAGTTGATAAGTTACACATAGTTTTAGGTGAGTGTGTCTGCAATCTCCATTTGTAGAGTTGTCAAAACAAAAATGGCTCTAACCTAAGCATCCATTGTTGAAAATGTATGAAACCCTATGGAAGGTTAGGTTAGAGATTGTATATAATGTTTTTGTTTTCATTTATATTCTTGCAACTGAACTTCTAATTTTGGAGTGATGCCCTAGGCTGACTACTTGGAGTAGGTGAGCTAGGAAAACATGAAGATCTAATTGAAACAACACACCCATAATCTGTATGAACATTTCAGTGGAAAGTGTGGTATCCCTAGAGTGTCCCCTTGAAGGATCTAATGGTTTCAGAGGTTGGTAAGAAGTTTGAAGACCAATTGAATGCAATTTGCAATGACTAGTCCAAGGCCTAAAAGATAGGCTAGAAACTAGGGCCTGATACAAATTAGGGTTGTGGGTGTCTTGACGAACTATTACATTGGATTTGTGAAGGGTTATGGAATAGATTTCAGATTCATATGGTCTTTCATAGGGTTTTTAAGAAGAATTTTAAGAAATTGACAAAAAATAGTGAAAAGAGACCTAATTCAGTTAGGCCTAATTAGGCCTATTAATGGATAGCAATAGCAAAGTGATGGCTAAGGTGACCAGAAGTGTGAACATTCTCACAATAGGTAATGATAATCATGTCATTGTCTCTCTTAGGAATAATGTATTCATACTAAGGATTACTTTTCCCATCATGAAATGTATTTAGATTGTCAACCCAGGGATGTAGACTTGAAATGGGATAGCACAGTTTGTGCACTAAGTTCCTCTAAGAGTCATACTACCTATGTTGCAGGAAGATAAAATGCATGAAAGAAACCTATGTTATTTTTGTAGGAAAGTAAGCATACTTCGCTACTTGATGAAATTACTGCAGAAAGCTTGTAAACTTATTCTAAGTCTGTTTAACAACTCAAATTGTTCACTATGTCTATCTCTACGAGTGTTGTAGGAACATTCATAGTAGTAATGTTGCAGGAGTAAAAAAGTAACTTCTACTTGAAAGAATGGAAAATGTAGAAATCAATTCTACTCTATCCTAATCTACTCCACCTCCCAAGTGGGCCCCCTTGGTTGGCTTCTGCTAACTACTAACACAAAAGATACTTAAAAATCACTCTTTCATTTTATTCTCATAAACTGATTACATAGCAATTAAACAATACATGAAGAATAGAAAGAGTAACTCTGTTACATTGAACACAACATTTGAATATATTTTCTCATTACCTAACTAAACCAATCAAATCCCTTTATATAGAGGGTTGACACTTATTGAAAGCATAACAGTAAAGTCTGACTAAATCTTGCCATAGAAGGAGGAAATATAACAACCATGACATATTACAATAAAGTGTGGATAACAGAATAACAAGCACTGAGGAAATATAGAAAAGTTGTTTCCTATATTCTCTAGAATGATGGCTCCTTTTTAGCAGCGTCATGATCCTCAAAATTGTGTTGGCTTTCCCCGTCATGGCTGAAACTCCAACGCTCTTTCTTCAATGCGGTCGATCCACTCTCAAGCTACTCCTTCTTTTCCTAGCAACTTAGTAGCATTCGGTATGTTTACAAGTCAACATTTCGATTCCTACCTGAATAGGGGGAAAATGGAAGCATAATAATGTACCTAACATCCAACACTATTCATTTGTAAATATGTTTTGGATTTGAAATAGCATAAGTAAATCTGAAATACTTGAAAATTAAATAGGTTAAGATACATACCTCATCATGGAACTGATTAGAAATACCTATTTTCTAAAGTCTGTGTAAGGTTTTGGAAGATTCTAGCACCAGATTTGTGATCAGAAAGCCGAGACAGAGAAAACCCAAAAAAGTTTCATCTTTCCGGTAGCAAGTCAACTTTGACCCTCATAAAAGGTCAGGCTAAATTTTTATTCTGAAGCCTGATTCTAATTTTGTTTGTAGATCTTGAAAGTTTGGCAAAAAGGGTACTCAAATTTGTCCTCTGATTCTCGAAATAGTGACTGTAGATATCTGAAAAAGGGGTGTTTTGGGGTGGCTTTATAGGGTTTTGCCTTAGTCAAACCCCTATTTTGATGATCTCCACCTCCATGAATAGCTGATTGAAATAGAATGTGTGTATGTATGTATTGAAAGTGTAATGCCAAGATCTAATCCTCTAGATCAAAACCCTAGCATGAATATGTATGAAACAACAATGCATAGATTTGAATGAGATAGAAAAGCATACCAAGCCCCCAAGGCTAAAGTACTTCTACCAAACTCACAATTTGTAATTGTTACTCCATGATTGAATACTTGAAAGTTGATAATGGTGGATCAAGGAAGAAAGGATCTCTCTTGCTCCAAATATGTGTTCACAAAGATGCTTGATATCAACAATGGCTTGATCTTCTATATCATCCTCTTGCTATCTTGCATCTTCACCATTCCTTGCTTGCTTTCTTGAAATCTTCTTGCTCATGAAATTGACTACTTGAGAGCACTTGATCATGAGAATGCTTGATTGCACTTGGTCTTGTTGTGGTGCTTGGTGAAAATGAATGCAAATGAGAGTCTTTATATAGAGGTTCCAAGGTGAGACTCCTAGAGAAATGTGAGGACCCATAATTCAAATTTCACCTCAAATTAAGGTCCAATCACAATAACTAACTAAGGAGGGAAAATGAAATTTGAATTAAAACCTTTTCGCACTCGGATCCGAGGGCCCGACATTGATTTCGGGACCCATCAGGACCAAATTTTGAAAGAGGGGCATAAATTCTAGAGGGGGTCAGAATCGAGGTTGGGATTGACCTAGTCAACTTTGAGCTTGATCCTAACCTACTCAAGTTTGACCTCAAATCTGACCCTGGTCCCAGATCCAGTCAAAACCAGGACAAGAGGTCTCGGGGATGCCCAAAGACCTAGAAATGATATCAGAAAGGATAGAATTCCAGGGATAGGCATAAAATCCTATGATGAGTATGATGAAGACCAAGAGGACCTATTTCTAAGTCCTACCTAGAAAATAGAGCCATGGAAAAAGGGAAATTAAGGAGAATCCTCATGATCCTAACCCTAATTTCACCTAGAATGAAGAAGATAAGTGCAGAGTGCATCCTAAATGCAAGTCTATCATGACAAATGTACTAAAAGAGGGTGCTAAACCTATCAAGATGGAAGTGCTTCCATTTTAAGATGATACATTTAGCCCCCACTTTAGTTTAGGTATGACACTACGTGAATATGCAAGCTAAAGTAAGAAAACATCATAGTAAATAAAAAGGATATAGCCAAGTCCTCGATGTAAAGATCCTACAAAAAACCATTAGAACCTGCAACACATAAGGTTAATGAAAATCTATAAATCCCCTAAAGCTTACTATATGATAATTTTAGAAGTGTATAGAGCCCCTTATGCCCCCCTGTTTCGGCTTTCTACTTCAAAAGGGTGAAATAGGGTGATAAGAAAAACTCTATATATTGGATATGCAGAGTGTTGAAAAGCACTTTCCTAAACCAATTATAAGGATTCCTAACCTTCCTAAACTAGTTCAAGGAGTTAGGTATCTAAATCATGATTCCAACGCCATTGACGACACTGAAAATGGAGTTACCGAACTCAAGTTATGATGAAAAGAGTGTATGTTTGTCTAAATGCATAAGAAGGAAAATTTGAGTTTACCCTAAGGAAACCCTAATTTGAACTTATAAATAGTGAAAAGAGAGAAATACTTACTCATTCTTACCATTTGTAGATTTGAACAAGGAAGCAAGATGCCAAGAAGAGAGGAACTTCAAGTGACGCACCTAGAGATTCTGAGACACAGCCTGGCTACTGGACGAGCACTACCCGAGGTGAGTTTCCTGTTAACTTTCCCAATTCCTATTTTTTATAGGGTAGGTCAATTTTACCCCTTTTAGGTCGACCCTAACCCATTTAGGTTGACATTGACCCATCTAGGTTGACTTTGACCCAAGAAAGTTGACATTAACCAGAGGATTTTTGTCAATTTTTGAGATGAGGTCGACCTTGACCCAGTAAAGTTGACATTGACCCAGTAAGGTCATCCTTGACCTAATAGAGGTCGAATTTGACTTAGTTTAGTTAGATTTGTAGATTTGATGATATAGATGATTAATATGATGCTTGTTTGTGCTTGCAGGACCTAGTCTGCTTCTGAGAGCATCCCTTTGGGGAATTACTAGTCAAGGTCAAGGAGAGACTGTCTGAGCTGGATGATGAGGGGATGAAGTTACTAAGGAATGTGGGATTGTATTGGGTATCATTCCTTCCATAGATCATACTACATCGATCCATGATGTCGGCTCTGATAGAGAGATGGGATGAGGATACATGCTCCTTCCATCTTCCTTCTGGTGAGATTACAATGACTTTAGAGGATGTCTACAGGATTATGCGGCTGCCAGTCCGAGGGGAGACCATCAGACCTAGAGCATAGCATGGTTGTGAGGAGATTTATGCAAACACAGATTATTGTACAAGAGTGCTTCCATAGATGCGGACTCACTCAGATCAGATCCTACTATCTTCCGTACTGTCAGGCCCTACACCTTTAGTACAGAAGGTGATGTTGTGTATAGTAGCCTTGGTTGTGTTACCCAACTCAAAGGGTACCATATTTTTTTCACCTCTGACACATCTCATACAGAGGATGGAGAGAGATAGGACCATGTTCTCATGGGGTCATAACATGTTAGCTCAGCTATACCATGAGTTGAGTCAACTAGTGAGGTATCAGCGGGAGAGTCTATCAACATGCACAGTTCTGCAGATTTGGATGTTTGAGAACTTCACATGTACACGTCCATAGGGGGTTCCAGTGATGTTAGATGTGAGCATGACAAGAGCCTTTGCATATCCTTTGAGAGATGTTTGGAAATTTGGGGATATGCTCTACTGGAGAGTACATCTAGACCGCATTGCGAGCATCGATGTGATATGGAGACCCTACTATCAGATGATAGAGTGGCCTGATACACGATTCTAGGTGAGACATTCACAGTAGTGTAAACTACTAGAGGGTCATCAGAGTCATATAGTGATGCCTTACTATTATGATCAGGTGATGAGGCAGTTCGGCCTATTACAAGGAGTCCCTAAGGTAGTACCTTGCTATGTACATCTGACGAGATACTATCAAAGACCCAGTGCCATACGCCAACCATCGATAGCAGACATAGAAGATAGGGATGCAGAGGAGATAGAGGATATAGAGGTACCATCATATGTAGCCTATTTAGGTGTGAGCCAAGATTACATCAGGTACTGGAGTTTGGAGGGGATCCATCCTATCTTTCCTGAGGATTATCCCACAGGTGATCCAGGATTTACAGAGGGGACAGACTGGGATAGTGGAGCCATAGAGGAGGATGAGGACATTAGAGATGAGGAGGAGCACATCCCCAAGGGAGATCCCATGGAGGAGGAGAGAGCAGATAGAGTAGATCAGAGAGCGGAGGAGAGGGCTGAGGACATGCCCCCAGCTGGTGATATAGATATAGATATAGATATACCTATTACTCGTACATCACCATTGAGATCATAATGACCCCCACAACCCCACATAGAGACACCACCACCGAGAGCTAGATATAGCGAGCATGGAGAGAGAAGTCACTCCATGCCCCCACCATCTATACACTTTAATGACATCCAAGAGGGAGACCCAGGTATGAAATTTGATTGAATATGTGATTTGATTTGAAATAAATAGGATACTAGATTGATAAAAGTTTTTCTTTCTACAGCTAGTGTAGTGGAGTGGAGGAGATTTGTATCTAAGGTTCTCAAGGATACAATTATTTCCTACTGACTACCAGCTGACAAGCGAGAGTCTTCTATTGGCTGCAGAGATCCCAACAGGCATCCTGACATCTTTGTATGTATCCAGCGAGAGCTAAGATTGTGCAGAGAAAGAGAGATGTTGATGGCAGAGGTACAGGGTCTTCGAGGATGTGTACAGGGTATGAGCATATCCTACAGCCATACATGGACACACAAATATTCATCTTCCTAGCATAGAGCAGAGAGATCCGGGAGTCATCTCCCATCAGAGTGACATAGTGATAGACGCAGTGATAGATAGGGCCATTGGCCACTTATGTATCAAAAAATTTTGAAAACTACATATTTTTTATGAATTAAAAATGTTCTCTACTGATTAGTTCTATGTTTGATTACTATGCTTTCATCAATATAAAACTTAATAGAAAGAAAGAAAGATAGAAAGAAGGTGCATAAATATATTCAATATGTAATTTTTTACTAAAACTACATAACCTATCAAACAAATCTTTATAAGGAATACATAAATGCACATGGAAAAAATGAAATTAAGGATAATAACATTTAAGATGCATAATATTTATGGGTTCCTTAAAAGAAACACCATCCATATCAGCAAGTTTATAAGCACCTAAACCAAAGTTTTCAATAACAACAAAAGGTCCAAGCCAATTAGGGCTAAATTTTCCTTTTTCACCCGGTAAAGCATTCACATTTCGTTGGTTTTCATAAAGGACTAAATCACCAACCGCAAATTTTCATTCAATGACCTTATGATTTTATTGTTTCTTAAGAGATTTATGATAAGCTTTTATATGTTCTAATGCATGTATTCATTGTTCATCCAACATTTCTAATTCTTGTAAGCGTTGTTCATGAAAAGTATCTTTATCAATTATCCCATGAAATGAAACACGTAAAGAAGGTATTTATGGTTCCAAAGGCATAATAGCATTAGTACCATAAACAAGGTTATAAGGGGAAGTACCCATGGTAGTATGAACACTAGTCCTATAGGCCCATAAAGCATAAGTCAGTTGAGTATGCCAATCTTTCGCATGCTTACTAACTATTTTTCGCAAAAAAATTTCAATAATTTTATTTGATGCTTCAACTTGTCCATTAGATTGAGGATAGTAAGGAGTTGAAAATCTATGTTGAATCCTATACTTTTCCAAGAATTTTGTGACGTCTTTGTTTTTAAAAGAGGTTCCATTATCTGAAATAATCATCGAAGGAATACCAAATCTTGCTATAATATTATTAAGGATGAAATCACAAATAACATCTATCGTTGTTGAACAAAGAGGAACAGCTTCTACCCACTTCATGAAATAATCCGTAGCAGTGAGAATATAAGTATGTCCCTGAGAAGAAGCCGATGAGATTTTTCTAATAAGGTCAAAACCCCAAACACTAAAAGGCCATGGAGAAACTTGATTACGAAGCTCCTAAGTGGGAGCATGAATCAAATCACTGTGTTGTTGACATTGAGGACATTTCTTAACAAACATGAAAGAATCTTGTTCCATTGTTTGCCAATAATATCCCATTCGTAGCAATTTATTGACCAAGGATTTTCCACCAAAATGTCACCCACAAGAACCAGAATGAGCTTCTACTAAAGCTATAGGAATTTTAGTTCTATTGAGACATCGTAATAATAATCCTTCATAAGAGCATTTGTAAAGTGTATCTCCTAAAATAATGTAACATGCTACAAGTTTCCTAATATGATTACGCGTGTTCCTTGTTGCTGATTCAGGAAAAGTACCATTCTTCAAAAAATGAAAAATATGTGAATACCATTCATTCGAATGCAAAATGAAATAGTTAGAGGTAATCTTGTCAGAAATTGCAGGGCACTTAAGATTTTGTATGGTAAATTGAAAGTTTTCAGCATTGTTCTCAAGACAAACCAAGGATGATGTGCTTGCCATAGCGTCTGCATGTCGATTATCCTTCCTTGGTAAAGTCTGAATCGTATAAGAGGAGAATTGTGAAAGCACATCAAGAGCTAAATCTCTATATTGTGTCATTTTAGCATTTTTAGTCTGATATCCTCCTTTAATATGTTCAACAATTAGTTGTGAATCTCCATAGATGTGTAAATGTTTGATATTGAGGGATGAAGTTGCTCATAGTCTAGCTATAAGAGCTTCATACTCCGCAATGTTATTAGTACAAGGAAAGGTTAGTTTATATGATAAAGGGATGATTTTTTTTGTAGGGGGAATCAAGATGATACCCGCACCAGAACCTGTCTTACACTTATACCTATCAAAATATAATTCCCAAATATCATCATGTTGAATAGCTAGGATATTATCATCAGGAAATTATACGGAAGTAGAACCTTCATCGGAGTGAGGACAAGGAGCTTCAGCTAGATAATTTGTCAATGCTTGTCCCTTAATAGACTTCTGAGAAATAAAATTAAGATCAAACTTGGTAAGAAACATCGCCCATTTTTCCAACCGACCAGAGAGATCAGTTTGTGAGAAAAGATGTTTCAAAGGATCAATTTTGACAATCACATTAACTTCAGCATTTATCAAATAATGCCTGAGTTTCTGACATGCATAAACTATAGCTAGACCTTGTCTTTCTAAATCTGTATATCTTGTTTCATAATCAAGTAAAGTTTGACTAATATAATATACAAGTCTTTCTTTACCATTATCGTCAATTTGAGCTAACAACGCACTCACGGCCCGTGGAGTCGCTGAAGTGTATAATTGAAATGGTTTATCAAAATTAGCAGGTTGCAAGATAGGAGGATTCACCAGATACTCCTTAAATTTCTCAAAAGTTTGTTTACACTCATCATTCCAAGAGAAAGTAGTATCCTTCCTAAGCAAGGAAGTAAAAGGGATAGTTCAGTCTACTAGATTAGAAATAAAGCGACGAATAGCTTGTATTTTTCCTTGTAAACTTCGTAACTGGGAAATATTCTTAGGAGGAGGCATATTGACAATAGCTTCAATTTTTTCAGTATCTACTTTGATGCCTCGCTTAGAGATTATAAATCCTAATAATTTTCTGGAATCAACCCCAAAGACACATTTCTTAGGATTCAATCTCATACTATAACTTCTAATCCTTTCAAATATATGTCGTAAAATAGTAACGTGATCTTCTCTTTTTATAGATTTTGCCAAGATATCATCTACATAGTCTTTAAGAATCTTATGAATGTAATCATGAAAAATCAAAGTCATAGCTCGTTGATAAGTTGCTCCTGTAATTTTTAATCTAAAGGGCATCATGACCCAACAAAAGGTTCCCCAAGGTGTTATAAATGGATTTTTAAATTGATCTTCAGGAGGGATAAATATTTGATTATATCCCAAAAAACAATCCATAAAAGATAACAAGGCATGGCCCACTGTTGCATCCACAATCATATCGATGTTAGGTAATGGGAAATCATCTTTCAAGGATGCCTTATTTAAATCTCTAAAATAAGTACACATTCTTATCTTATTTTATCCTTTTGATACAAGCACAATGTTTGAAATCCAATCTGAATAATCTATAGAATGGATAAATCCAGAATCCAATAATTTTTCAATTTCACCTTTGACTAATAAAGCAATTCGTGGATTCATCTTTCAAATTTTTTGTTTCACAGGCTTCATATTCAACTTTAAAACAATGTTATGAGTAACAATCTTAGAATCTATACCCGGCATATCAAAATATGTCCTAGCAAAAATATCCTTAAATTCAAGCAAAAGGGAAACTAACTGATCACGTTCATCCTGATTCAAACATTTCTCAATTTTTATCATCCTTTCATAATCATTTTCATCCACTTGAATATCAATAGTTTCAATGATTAACAAATCACTTCTTATCAAAGAATCCATTAGTAAAGGAAGGGTATCTTGTTCTTCGTGTTCTCCAAAATAAGCATCAGTATTTAAACAATAAGCTTTCCTCGTTTGTGATGAAACTTAGGTAGATCCTCATAAACCCCTAAAAATTCCATTAAGGCTTCATCTTTAGGAAAGATATCCAAAGAGGATTGTTGATTAAGATCAATAAGCAATGGGTTAACCAACTTCAATTGTCCACTGTAAATATGATTAACATTAAGAGGAAAATTCGATGGTTGTCTATAAGGATTGAATCCTAATCCATATGTATGATCATAAACCTCATTATCCAAAGGTACTTGTATACCTTGTTCGTATTTACCACATCCTTTTCCATTAAATCCTGATTTCTTAAACAAATGATAACCAAGACCGTATCGATCAGTCATGTTAGAGGGAGTCCAAGGAGTGGCATATGTCACAATGTCATAACAATCAGGCTTTATAGTGTCAAGTGTTTCATTAATCGAAGTGGCAACAAAATTAATTTTTAATTCTTCAGATAGCGAAGAAGAAATAAACACTTTTTTCTCAAATTCATTCTATTGCTTCATGAATTCCAAATCAGAGACCTTGTATTCTCCAATAAACGTAGGATTAAAATCCAATGTCCCCCAATCATTCTCAGTCAAAGAAGAAGAAGATGGAGCTTCTTGTTGTTGAATCTTAGGTTGTTTTATCTCAGATTGTTGTATCTCCAATTGGTTTTCAATCTCTTTACTAGGTTGAAGAGGTTCAAAGATTTTGGCATATTTTGATTTAAGCAAGGGTTCTGGGCATCATCTGCATGTAATGTATACATTAGATTGTTATAGATGAACCTAACCTTGTGATGAAGAGTAGAAGGAACTACATGCATAGTATGTAACCACAGTCTTCCTAAAAGAAGGTTATAATTGAGAGGTCCATGCATAACATGAATAGGAGTATTTAGAATAACTGGATCAACTTTAACAGGTAAGGTAATAATGCCCAAAGTTCTTTTTGCAATATTGTCAAATCCACGTATAGGCACATTATTAGGTTGAATAGTAGATAGATTAGCCTTAATTGCCTTGAGCATATCCATGCTACAAACATTAAGGCCATATCCATTATCAATTAAGGTTCTTTGAATGATACTCTGATTAATAGAGACAGCCACCATAAGAGCATCATATTGATTCTGCACCTCTAGGGAAGGTAGATCATTATCAGAAAACATAATAGGAGGTACAAAAGGCATAGTATGCATACAATCCAAAATAGAATGAATGTTCTCTTGATTAGGAGGTGAAGCAGGAAGAGTAGATAAAGCTTTTTGCAATGCCTCATGATATATCGGGGAGGTTTGAAGTAATTCCCATAAAGATATCTTAGCAGGAGTAGCATGTAATTGATCAACTAAGTTGTACTCCTTAAAGGTGGATGGATACCTAGGTGCTTGAGGAAGCATAGTTTGAGGAGGTAAAGAAACTGGAACAGTAAGCTGAGGGTTATTCCGCGTGTGATAAGCATGTGAAACAGAATCGGTGTTATCAAAGAAATCCAAAGGATCTCTAGGTTTACCCTTACTTGTTATACGATGACATCCTTTTACCATCATCAAAGGTGTAGGATATATTATTTTAGGTTTATCAATGTTGCAAATAGTGGGACATGAAGGTAACCATGCACACACCCTATGGTAAAGATCAATTGGAGAGGTTGTGGAGGAGAGTGAAATAGGAATAGGATCCATGGAGATCGTATTCGAACCATTTTCATCCTCATTACCATGTACCTCAATAGGGAATCTATCCTCTTGTACAATAAAATCCTCATCAAAGTACTCAAAACAAGAATCATACATGTTAAATACAAAGAAAGTACTAAAAGCATGACGATGTAAATATTTTTGTATTTTGAAAGGAATTTTGCAATTTTTTTGTATTTTTCAGATATAAATGCAATAAATCTAATCTTATAAGCATGCAAGATTTAAATCTAACACTAAAAAGAAAGATTTTTCACGTCGGGCTCACCAAAATGAATAGGGGGGAAATGGAAGCATAATAATGTACCTAACATCCAACACTATTCATTTGTAAATATGTTTTGGATTTGAAATAGCATAAGTAAGTCTGAAATACTTGAAAATTAATTAGGTTAAGATACATACCTCATCATGGAACTAATTTAGAAATACACATTTTTTGAAGTCTGTGTAAGGTTTTGGAAAATTCTAGCACCAGATCTATGATCAGAAAGTCGAGACAGAGAAAACCCAGAAAAGTTTCATCTTTCCGGTAGCAGGTCGACTTTGACCTTCATAAAAGGTCAAAGACTACATTTTTATTCTGAAGCTTGATTTTGATTTTGTTCGCAGATCCTGAAAGTTCGGCGAAAAGAGTACTCAAATCTGTCCTCTGATTCCTGAAACATTGACTGTAGATATTTGAAAAAGGGGTGTTTTGGGGTGGCTATATAGGGTTTTGCCTTAGTCAAACCCCTATTTTGGTGATCTCCACCTCCATGAATAGCCAATTGAAATAGAATGTGTGTGTGTATGTATTGAAAGTGTAATGCCAAGATCTAATCCTCTAGATCAAAACCCTAGCATGAATATGTATGAAACAACAATGCATAGATTTGAATGAGATAGAAAAGCATACCAAGCCCCCAAGGCTAAAGTACTTCTACCAAACTCAAAATCCATAATTTTTACTCCATGATTGAATACTTGAAAGTTGATAATGGTGGATCAAGGAAGAAAGGATCTCTCTTGCTCCAAATATGTGTTCACAAAGATGCTTGATATCAACAATGGCTTGATCTTCTATATCATCCTCTTGCTATCTTGCATCTTCACCATTCCTTGCTTGCTTGCTTGAAATCTTCTTTCTCATGAAATTGACTCCTTGAGAGCACTTGATCATGATAATTCTTGATTGTACTTGGTCTTGTTGTGGTGCTTGGTGAAAATGAATGCAAATGAGAGTCTTTATATAGAGGTTCCAAGGTGAGACTCCTAGAGAAATGTGAGGACCCATAATTCAAATTTCACCTTGAATTAAGGTCCAATCACAATAACTAACTAAGGATGGAAAATAAAATTCAAATTAAAACCTTTTCGCACTCATATCTGAGGGCCTGGCATTGATTTCGGGGCCCGTCAGGACCAAATTTTGAAAGAGGGGCATAAATTCTGGAGGGGGTTAGAATCAAGGTTGGGACTGAATTGGTCAGGTTTGAGCTTGATCCTGACCTAGTCAGGTTCGACCTTGAATCTGACCTGGTCCCAGATCCAGTCAGAACCAGGACAGGAGGTCCTAGGGATGCCCGGAGACCTAGAAATGATATCAGAAAGGACAGAATGCCAGGGATAGGCATAAAATCCTATGATGATTATGATGAAGACTAGGAGGACCTATTTCTAATTCATACCTAGAAAATGGAGCCATGGAAAAAGGGAAATTAAGGAGAATCTTTGGGATCCTAACCCTAATTTCACCTAGAATGAAGAAGATAAGTGCAGAGTGCATCCTAAATGCAAGTCTATCATGACAAATGTACTAAAAGAGGGTGCTAAACCTATGAAGATGGAAGTGCTTCCATTTTAAGATGATACACTACCCAAATATTAGAAAATAGATTAAAGTATCTATATGAAGTACTAAAATTTATATATAATATTCAGCAAAACATGTCACTCTAACTACCCATAATCTTTGTGGCTCTAGTTGTACTTATCACAAGTTCACATAGGTATAGGTTCATAAATGTATTGGAAATATTTCATCAGAGCATAAAGAGTTTCAACAGAGTATAAATATTATAACAAAATAGAGACAATAAATTGTCTCATCATCTTTCCCCTACTAAACATAATGCTTTTCCTCAAGCATTACACTTTCTAGATGTAAACCTAAAATCACTAACAGTTGACTTCCCCTTTTTCCCACTCTTAAAAGTGTAATAGAACCCTCTTGTTCTCGCCAAGTAATCTGCCTGAAGCTCCTCCTGCAGATGGTCCAATCCAGTGGCATTGATATCATAGAGCGGCCATAAGAGTGTAGGTGGTTGGAAAGACAAGGGAATTCACAATTCTCTTCTAGTCTGACTCCCCAACTATATATATTTAGTTTCTCTATTTGCAACTACTTCAAATTTGATTGGGTTGTGTGGCTCTAGTTTCTTGAATGCCTCTGGTAACCTATTCCACTAGCTCCTTACCCATGCAAGAGCTCTTTGAAATGAAAAGTAGGGAAACCCCTTATATTATTTGTAAACTTTGTCTCTCAGTGCAAAGACCTTCTCCCTAATTTCAGGTTTATGCTTTCCATAGTTTAGGTTGAGCCAATCTCGTAAGAGGACATCAAGTTTGTGTGATTCAGCCCTTAAGGGCAAGGGTTCAGACTTCTCTAGGTCCCTGTAATTATTCAGCTGCCTATCATAGTTTCCCTCATTATGCATCCATGACATCAGAGCTCTCAAATGGATATCACCTATGTAGAGCAAAGGGTTCCATTTTGTTTCATGTGGAATGACAAAGTTATGTAGATAGAGCTCACATAGTAAATTTTGTTTCCATGGAGGGAGAATCTGGTATAATCCATAGAATTCTTGGGCTGATTTAAATTCACAATCTATACCCTTCATAGTCATCATGAGTTGAAACAAGAGGAATTTCTCTTTCAAACAAATGGCATACACTCTGGGAGGTGGTCTACAGGCTATGACCTAATCAGCTAATTTAAGAGCTTGGTCCATTTGTTGTTTATGTTTCTTTACCTGTTCCTTAAGAACTTCAATTTCCTCTTCCTTGTCATCTATCTCTTTTTTCATTCTATTTCTTTCTTGTTTCCACCAACTTTTATGGAAAAAAAACTGATTATATAAATTAAAGAGTATAGATTGTATTGTTGGCGGGCTAAATTCTTGTAGCTGGGCTTTCTTTCTCTTTTCTTTGGAAGCTTGCTGAAAATACACAGTATACCATGTTGATTTGTAGGGAACAATAGACATATTGGAATAAACAGGGTACTATGGAGGAGTCATGTGGACATCCTTAGCAATGCTTTGTTGTGCCATAGTAGGGCTTTGCTCAGATACACCCAAATCATCATGTGGTATGTTACCACAATGTTCTTGTAAATTTTGGGATTCTTGCATATTTTTGGGAGATGAAGACACTTCTGTCTACTTGGGGGAATTATCAGGTTTGTACTCAACAGAATATTCTAGAGTAGGTTTTGATATTGGAATATTTGGGTTTCCAGGGGAAATTGGAGACACTTGTCCTCACATTTGAGGACTTCTTCGCACTATTTTTTCCACAACCACTGCAATTTTCTTTTGGCGAGTTCTTTTTTGTCTTTCTTCTACAGGAGCAGATGCTACAAGATTTTACCTTTTTCTTTTATTTCTTTGAACTATAGGGTTTTGAATTTCACTTTCAAGGTTAAGGGTTTCTTCTCCAATTTTTCATTTTCCTTCCCTTGTGGAAGAAGTAGGAACATTTCTTTTTGGAGGAAGACCTATTTTCTTGGAATAACTTTGGCTCTTTTTCTTTTGTAGTGGTTTCTGCAATAGTCTCAAAAGATTCTGCATCATTTCCTAGGGGTTGCTTAGCATGGTTAACTTGGGGTTGCAGTGTTTTATGTTGAACAAATTATGTCCATGCTAGGGGAGAGACATCCCTAAGGGATTTTTCGACTAGCAATTTTATTAGGGCATGGTGGGTAACAGAATTTGCATTCCCCTTCTGAATCTCATTAGCACTAATGCTCAGCATATTGTACAGGAAATTAGGGACATTAACTTGGAGATTATGCCTTATGAAACTAAATAGTTTAAAATGATGGGCATGCAAATTTGAAAATCTTGCTTCGCAAGTTAAGTACTTGATAATATGTGTCACCAATTCATTGAACGGTTGAGGAAGAGATGGTCTTTTGCATCCCTACTTGGTAATTTCCAAAGAGGATTCGTTGGATGGGAGAACTAAGCTCGAGATGACCTAGCGTCATGCTCATTGGGGGTAATGTTCCCTAATGACTGGCAACCCAGTGACCTCTGCTATTATCTCTTTGGTGGTGACAATCGTTAAATCCCATATGGTTGTCTGCCCTTCCTCAAAGGTACTCATAAATTTAGTTGCTACTTCCTCATTAAAATTTGATAACTGAATAAAATACCCCAACCAACCACATGCATTAAATCTCTTGACTACTTCGACATCTGCAAGTAAAATGTCATGGTACACTGGCTCACACCTTTGTAGCTGTCCACCCATTTGTTTTCAATAACCAGCCTCCAAATTTTTTCTTACCAATTTCTCTGTTAATATTTCAATCTCTCATGCTCTGCAAATACGTTCTTTCCTTCTTGAAATTCAAATGCACTTCTTGAAAACATTGACTTTCCCTTTTAATTCCTCTGTTATTTTAGCATGAACAATAATTATGACATTTTAACAGAGGACATTATAACCTTAAATGAGAGTTACCATGCAATTTAATTATAATCTTTTTCAGTCATATCAACTTGAGAAAATCAGAATTCGCAGTATGGAAAATGTGTGGGAATAAAGGAAATTTATAAAACAAGGCCCAAGTACAGCTTCAAGTGACAAGGATGGCTTAGTAATGACATTTGGAACTTATTACACTTCCCCTACCCCCTATGAAATATTTACAAGTGTCCTTACTTGGCACATTTAGCATGGGATTGGGAATTGGTGTAACGCCTAAATTATATATTTATTGCAGTACTATATATAATTACCGAGATCTATGTGCTAAAAGTGATTAAATATTGAAGAATTTGTACCTATGCATTGATTACCGTACATGCAAAGAAAGGGTGGTGAGAGTGAAGCAATTCTAGCGGCCGCATGCGTCAGCTAGCGTGGCTTTTATTGAAAACATTGAAAATCGAAAAGGTGGATGACATGGATTGTGAGTGGATGGAAGAGAGAGAAATGAAATGGGTTGGAGAGAAGAATAAAGAAAAGTGAATGGAGAAATGTACTTCATATTAAATAAAGTTTTATTATGGTCGGTTCTTGAAGGCATGTTATTTTGAAGTTGTGGGATGAAGGTTTTCACCTTCTGCTACAGGAACTAAATTTGTCATGTTGAACTATTGTAGGAAGTCCTACTTGGTTTGGGGCTTGTGATACAAGCGCAACTGGTATCCGTTGGCGAGTAGTTTGAATTGTACTAGATCTAGTGTGGTCAACTAGACTGCTCTATTTTCAAAGACGTATTCAATTTCATAAGATCCCAGCCATCTAGTTTGTAACTTTCCTAGAATCTCCTTAAATCTGGAATCATACAATAAAGCCCAATCACCCACTTGAAAATGATTTCTCTTAATATGGGAATTGTGCCACCTCTTTTGTTGGTTTTGGATCAGCTCTTTGCGCTCCAATGCAGATTTGCGCATTTCATCTAAGGAATTGAGGTGGAGAAGGCATTATATTTGTACTGCAGGAAGATTGATATTTAGTTCCAGAGTTGTACGCAATGTCTTGTGTTCAAATTCTATTGGTAACATTTTCGCCTTCCCATATACTAACTTAAATAGGGTGAGTCATGTGGTAGTCTTCCAGGTTGTGTGATAGTCCCAGATTGCTTCAGTGATTCAGCTGCTCCAATCTCGTCGGTGCAACTGAACTATTTTTGTTAAGATGGCCTCAATTTCTCTATTTGTGACCTCTATCTATCCATTTGCCTACAGATGATAAGGGTCGGACTTCCAATGCCCGATATTGTACTCCTTCATTAGCTCATTGATCAAATTTTAAATGAAATGTGCTCCTTGGTCAGTTACAAGTTCTCTTGGCACTCCATAATGGGTGAAAATATCCTCATACAAGAATTTTGCTACTTTTTGATCTCTAGCATGTTGCATGGCTTTCACTTCCATGTATTTGGTTAGATAATCTGTGCATACCAGGATGTAAGATTTCCCATTTGAAGGAAGATCTATTGGTCCTATGAAGTCCATGCCCCATTTTTCAAATGGTGTTACCACCACTTGTGGGTTGAGGGACATCTCATCTGATTTGGTTGGGTGACCCATCCTCTGGCATTTATCACATTTTCTTGTGTAGCTAGCTGCATCCTTGTGAAGTGTTAGCCAATAGTAACCCGTTGTTAAGATTTTCAGAGTTGTTCTCTTTGCTAGAAAGTGGCCTCCACATGGCTCATCATGACAAGCGGGGAGTATATCATATGTTTCATCTTCTCTCACACACCTTCTCATGATTTAGTTTGGACCAATATAAAATAAGTTGTTAACAATCCATGAGAATTGGAAAATTTTCTCTACAATCATTCTTATGTCCTTTGGAGAGAAATGTGGGGGTATTTTACTAGCTGCAAGGTAATTAGCTATGTCAGCATACCATGGATTTTTTACTGCAATATGGAATAGGTGTTCATCAAGGAATGTATCTTCAACCATAGTAGTGTCTACATTAGCATTTTAAAGTCTGGACAAATAGCCAGCCACTATGTTTGCCTTCCCTGGCTTGTTAATGATGGTTATATCAAATTCCTGCAAAAGAAGAAGTCATCTTGCTAACCTGCCTATGATAGAAGGTTTGTTAATTAGATATTTAATTGTTGAGTGATCATTGTGAACAAAGATGGGATAATCTATTACATAATGGAAGAATTTGTTCAATGCATAAACTACAGCTAGTAATTCTTTTTCAGTTACTGTGTAATTTAATTTTGATCCATGTAGGCTCTTAATGATATAGTAAATTGCATTCTCAAGGTCACTAGGCTTTTGTCCTAGCACAACACCTATTGCATAATCTGATGCATCTCTATGTATGTGAAATGGGATAGACCAATCAGGTCCTTTGAGGAATGGTGTAGTTGTTAGAAGTATCTTGAGTTACAGGAAGGACTCATCACAAGCTGGTGTCCATATAAACTCAGCCTCTTTGGTAAGCAGTGTGTATAGAGGGCTAGCTATTTGACTAAAATTCTCAATAAAAAGCCTATAGTAGCAAGCATGTCCTAATAAAGATCTTACATCTTTTTGCTTAGTAGGTGTGGGTAACATGAGAATTACCTCAATTTTGGCTAGGTCTACTTGGATTCCTGTTGTCGAAATGAAATGTCCAAGTACAATGCCTTCCTACATCAGCATAAAACATTTCTCACTGTTGAGGGAGAGATTGTGTTCCTTGCATCTGATCAACACCTTTTCGAGATTTTTTAGAACTTCTTCAAAGGTCACCCCAAATGCTATAAAATCATCCATGTATATCTCCACACAATCATGTGAAATGCCAGCAAAAATACTAATTACAGCTCTCTGGAATATTGTTGGAGCATTACACAACCCAAATGGTAGGATAGAATATGCATAAGTCCCCCATGGACATGTGAATGTAGTCTTTTCTTGGTCCTCTAGAGAAATACAAATCTGATTGTATCCACTATATCCATCAAGAAAGGAAAAATACTTTTTACCGGCTAAAGTATCAAGTACTTGATCAATGAAAGGTAATGGGAAATGATCTTTCTTGGTAATCTACACAAATTTTCCATATACCCCCCTTTTTGGGCACTACAACCAGAGGTGATACCCATTTACTATCAGATACAGGATATATAAAGCCAACATCTAGCAACTTTTGTAACTCTATTTTGACTATCTCTGTTAATGTTGGGTTAATCCTCCTCTGAGGCTGGTGGAGTGGTAGACTTCTTTCATTGATATATATCCTGTGAGTATTGAGTGTGGGTCTTAGTCCCTTCATATCCCCATAGTCCCATGCAAAGGATTTTTCATGTGTTTGTAAGAGCTTAGTTAATTGCTTCAATTGTTGTGAAGGAAGCTCATTATTTACATGGAGGTTGTGACCTTTGGAAAGCTCAACAGTAGTTGTAAGGTCAAGCATGGATACTTCAGGGATGGGACTTGTAACTACTTCACAAGGTAGTAACTGATGGATAATATTGGGTTCTAAAGGCAAAACATCATGCTCAACATGGTCCTTGTATGTAGTTAACTCCAACACAAAGCTCTCAGATATGTCTTTGATCACAACATAGTCATTATTAAGAATGCTCTGAATTACTGCATCTTCCTCTTGCAACTTTAGAAAGGATTGCCTATGTAACATCATGAGTTGAACCATAGAGTTCAACTCTTCTTCCCCATCTCCTAAATCTGGCCATATAGGGGTGCTTAAATATGGTTGGGGTTGAGCTGGAGGATATAATGCTAGTTTCTTAGTTGCTTGCCCATCTGAAATTGTCATGTTCCTTGATCTACAACTAATGTTTGCATCAGTTTTTTCTAACCATGGACGTCCTAGAATAACAGGGTAACCAGCAAGATTGACCTTTGGTGATAGAATCATGAAATCAGCAGGATATTCTAAGGAATCTAGGGCAACTATTATGTCTTCTATCATCCCATCAAGGGTGACAGTGGAACTATATGCCAGTTGCAAGATTGTTGGAGTAGCTCGTAATCCTTCTATGCTCAGTTTATTCATAGTATCCTTAGTCATTACATTAATGGCAGCACCTAAGTCTATGAGAGCATTTTTGACAGACTGACCATTAATGATGATATTAACAATTTGACTCCCTGGATCAGAATATTTTGGAATTACAAGTTTTCCCAACATGATATCATCTAGTTGTCCTATAACGTGAACTTTTTTGGGATCCATTTTCTTTCATCCAGGATTTTTGAGACAAGCTTCCTTGATTTATTTTCCATAGATAGGAACATCTTTAATGGCCTGAAATAGAGGAATCTGGACATGCATGTTCTTTAGTTGGTCAAGAATATCAAACGATTGTTCCTCTTTTGGTATAGGTTCATCTAGGCTGCACCTCTCTGAAAAAGGAGGTTTGACTAATGTCTGAACATTAGTTGAATTGGACACATTAGCTGGGGCAACTGTATTTGGCAAAGCATTCTCTGGAATTGGTACTGATGTTGTAGGAAGGTCTGGCACTTTGGTAATAAGACGTGGTTCAGGTGCAGGCAAGGTAGTACCTGATCTTAGGTGTATATCAACTATTTTGAGTGCATACGCAGGGTATTGCTAAGCATCAGTAGCATACATTTTCTACTATTGTTTTTGACTATTGGAATTCAGTTGTGGCTCAGCAGGTAGTTGTGTCTACTTTTGTGGACCTGTATTTACAAGTGGTGGCATAATTGCAAGTGTATTCATTGGAGGTGGAAAAAATGGATATCCAAGATTTGGATTAGGCCATTGTTGAGGTCCTCTCCACTAGTTAGTGGGCTGCCAATTTCCTTGTGGTGATTGCCATTGGTTTGGAGGTTGTGGCCACTGGAGTTTTTGTGGATTAAACCATTGATTTTGTTGATTATTGGGCCAAGCATTATTCTAGGTAGGTTGAGTATACTGAGGAGGGCTTTGAACATTCTAGTTTTGCCACTGACTATTATAAGGATTTGAAATTTGTAGTGGGTCTTGAGGTAGACCTTGTCTCGTGGCCCATGGCTGACATTGAGCAACAAAGAACACTTGCTTGTCCTCTCCTTCTATCTTTAAGTACTCAGTTTGAAGGTGTTGATTCTCTAGGTTCGTGACCAACTTACAATGAAAATCCTTCTTTTGCTTGCAAAAATGGGGATAGTATTCAGTGATTTCTGCCTCCGCATCTACATCCTTCTTCTTGGAAGTCATCATGTCCAGGTGTGTAGAGACATCATTAATGATGTCTTTCTTGAAGTCTGATAGCAAGTTTGAGATTTATATCTTGGAAATGTCAGAGCCACTTCCTTTTGCAAGTGTTGGATGGAATCATCTTCCTTTCTTTACTGCTGCTCTGGAATAACTCAAATAAATCTTCTTGAGATCATCCCAGGAAGACTGAGATATATCTCCTCCAGCCATAAGGTCCAATGCTTCCAGGCAGTTATCATTCACTCCTCTTAGAAAGATTAGCTTTTGTGAATCCTCCTTCAGTGCATGTTGAGGATTCTTCTGCAGATTGTCTAAGAAGTGTGACATGTAGTCCTCCAGGGTCTCATCTTCCTTCTGTGACATTTGAAAGATGTCATCTCCTTTTAAATTACCTTCTTTTCAGTATTCCTTATACTTCTATAGAAATATATCTATAATTCCGGCCTAATGAGTTACTGCATTTGCTCCTAAGCCCATGAACCATCTAAGAGCTGACTCCTTCAATGTTGCTAGAAACAAATTAAGTTTATGACTATCAGATTTATAGTCAAAACTTCAACAAAAAATTTCAAACTCAAACAAAAAGGTGTTAGGGTCCTTTGTAATAAGGCCATAGAAATTTGGAAGGGTTGAAGCAAGTATGTTCTTGAGATTAGGATTGTTGATAAGACTTGGGATAGGAAATGGAAATGTAGGTGCTATCATTACTGGAGGTGCTGGATAATGAAACTTTGGCTGGGAAGTATTTTTAACCAAAAGTTTATGGTCAACATGTGGTCCTAGATTGGAATTATCAAGGGAAATGGCTAATATCTCTGAAAAAGGGTGAAGGTCAAATGGATCAAGAGGATCTTCTTCTATTGAAGATGATGCAACAAACTCAGGACTTGCGTTGAGAAATGGTAACTCAAGTTCTTCAAATTCTTCTTTTAGTTTAACAAGTTCTTTTGGGAGAAATATACCATGAACATCTCACCTTCTTCGATGCATGCACGTGAGTTGATGAACTTGTGAAGCAAGCTCACAACTACTCTCTATTGACTAAGAACAAGAAACTAATCTTTAAAAATAAATGACTCATTAAGGTTCTCAGTTTGACACCATCCTTGGCAACGGCACCAAAAATGAACGGTCTCACAATAGGTAATGATAATCATGCCATTGTCTCTCTTAGGAACAATGTATTCATACTAAGGATTACTTTTCCCATCTTGAAATGCATTTAGATTGTCAACCCAGGGACGTAGACTTGAAATGGGATAGCACAGTTTGTGCACTAAGTTCCTCTAAGAGTCATACTACCTATGTTGCAGGAAGATAAAATGCATGAAAGAAACCTATATATGATATTGCTGCAGGAAAGTAAGCACACTTAACTACTTGATGAAATTAATGCAAAAAGCTTGTAAACTTATCCTAAGCCTATTTAACAACTCAAAGTGTTCACTATGTCTATCTCTGCAAGTGTTGCATGAACATTCACAGTAGTAATGCTGCAGGAGTAAAATAGTAACTTCTACTTGAAAGCACAAAAAATGTATAAAGCAATTCTACTCTATCCTAATCTACTCCACCTCCCAATTGGGCCCCCTTGGTTGGCTTCTGCTAACTACTAACATAGAAGATACTTCAAAATCACTCTTTCATTTTATTCCCATAAACTGATTACATAGCAATTGAACAATACATGAAGAATAGAAAGAGTAACTATGTTACGTTGAACACAACATTTGAATATATTTTATCATTACCTAACTAAACCAATCAAATCCCTTTATATAGAAGGTTGACACTTATTGAAAGCATAACAATAAAGTTTGACTAAATCTTGCCATAGAAGGAGGAAATATAACAACCACGACATATTACAATAAAGTGCAGATAACAGAATAACAAGCACTAAGGAAATATAGCAAAGTTGTTTCCTATATTCTCTGGAATGATGGCTCATTTTTAGCAGCGGCATGATCCTCAGAATTGAGATGGCTTTCTCCGTCATGGCTGGAACTCCAACGCTCTTTCTTTAATGTGGTCGATTCACTCTCAAGTTGTTCCTTGTTTTCCTGGCAAGTTAGTAGCATTTGGTATGTATACAAGTCAATATTTCAATTCCTACCCAAATGTTAGAACATAGATTAAAGTAGCTATATGAAGTACTGCAATTTATATATAATATTCAGCAAAACATGTCATTCTAACTACCCATAATCTTTGTGGCTCTAGTTGTACTTATCACAATTTCACATAGGTATAGGCTCATAAATGTATTGGAAATGTTTCATCAGAGCATAAAGAGTTTCAACAGAGTATAAAGATTATAACAAAATAGAGACAATAAATTGTCTCATCAAAGTGCTTGAATAGTCTTTAATGGACATTTGATGTATCTTGAACATAGGCAAGGTCCTGAGAAGAGTTTTAGAAAGATCCTAAGCAAGGGTTTAGGGTTCTAGTGGAAAACCAAGGAGGGAAAGAAGTTAATTGAAGAGCTAGTAGGACTAGTGGAAGTTGATTGTGGTTTGTTTTCTTCATCATGCAACTATACCTTGGAGGCAAGTTGGAAACGGGACCTTGGAGGCTAGACTTACATGAAGGATACATTGGAGATTGAACCATTGGATAGTTCAAAGAAGTAGAATTTAAATAGGAGAAAGACAAACTCATAGAACTCTAGACCCTCTACATCAGTTCACCTCACAAATCTCCCTCTCCATTTTTAGGAGATGTCTTGTATTGAGTCTATTGGGAACTCCCTTGGTCGATTCCTTACGACAAATATTCCTATGGAAACTTTGGGCCATACAACTTTTTCTCGTATCTTGGTTGACATGGGTGTTTCTCAGCTGGTTCCTGGTGATGTGGTTCTCTTGGTTGGGGATAGGCCATGGACCCAAGCGCTTGATTATTAGGGCCTCTCTTTCTTTTGTCGTTGTTGCTTTTCTATTGGTCACATGACCATGGGTTGTTCTCTTCTGTGATGAAAAGGTGTTACTACTTGGTGATGTTAGAAACTAAAATTGAAGCAATTGTTGTATTTTCATTGATGTCAAACATTAACTGGTAAGACTGTTGCTATCTAAGAAAGTACTATATCTATTGATTGATGAGAAGGATTAGGGAAAGGGTGATAATAATAGAACCTAGATAAAGGTTGAGTTATTTGATACTTCAATGAGTACTTGATTATGTGGTACAATGATAAGATAATGTATTATTTATCTAAGTAAGAAGCAAGACTGAACAAGAAGCCTTAACTAAGAAAAATGAAGAAATCTAGTTTAAGCCAAGTGATGTTAGTGTCAACCAAGCTAGTATATGTCGATTACATTCAGTGTTGACCAAACATTAGCATTAGCTGAGGGAAACAGTTTGAAGAGATGAACGAGCTACGCAGTGATGACTGAGGAGAGGAACACAGTATTGACCGAGCGTCAATAATTTACATTTGAGGAAGAATTTAGATTCCTAGCCGACATAGTTGAATTCTTGGATTGCGTAAAATGTGTTGACTTTATTAATTGACTGTATGGAGCATTCAATGCATAGTAAACCATTTTATTATGATTTCAATAAAGAGATTGAAGATTTTTCTAGAAGGATGGATTTAGAACATAAATGATGGAAGGATTCAATGAATCTAACCTAAACCTTGAATCTGACCTAAACCTAAGATCTACGGAGGAGATTAAGTGGAAAAAGATGGATCTACCTATTGAACAGGTATTAAGGAAACCTAAGTGTGAGGTTAAATAGGATGCTAGAGTTGTTGATGTTATTGACTAAAAAAGTAGGAAGGCAGAAGGTGAAGGAGTTGATCAGAGTTGTGATTGCTTGAAGGGATTTTCAAGCATATTAGTGATGGAGATGGAAATGGAACTCAGACAGTAAGCCAGCATATATGTAAGAATTGGATCTGTTATTTACAAAGTGAGTTGTATGTTTTCAGATCAAATACTATTGTTACTTTCTAACCATTGTATCAATCCAAATCCTTTAATCAAGGTTGACCTAATAGTCATTATTTAAATCTTTTAATCAAGGTTGCATTCTAATAGAATGTACTTAAGTCCTCTAACAAGGCGCACTCCTAACAGGGTGATTAAAATCCTTTAACAGGGTCACACCTAGCAGTGTGTTTGTAAACCTTTGACAGGGTTGGCTTTTCATAGAGCTCACTTCAGAAGAGTGAAAATATTAGTAACATGTTACAAAGTGGTTTTTCCCAAATTGGGTTTCCACTATAAACCCTGGTGTCAATACTTGTGTGAATGTTTTGGTTTGAACATTTATATGTTTTGCAAGTTAAATACTATTGGATAATGGACTGCATTGTTATATGTTTCTGGCATACATTATGTAATGACCGAGTAGTGTTGGTTATTAGATCTGAGTTGTTGAAGTGTTTAAAAGTTTGATTGATACATCTGGACCTGAGAACAACTGATTCACCCCCCTCTCTATTTTTCTAAATCATATTAACAATTGGTATCAAAGATGTTGGTGCTTACACAGAAAATTTTTGAAGGTACTTGAAGAAAATGATCAAGATGTATAAAAAGGAGGTACCAAAGTTGAATAAGGAGAACTTCTCTGCATGGCAGAGTCTGATGAAACTACATCTAGCTGGTATTTGTGACTCAACAAAATATTATGTTGAACATGACTATGTTACACCTACTTCACCTTTGACTGCCAAGGAGATGAGAGCTAAAAAGGAACACAACCAAGTAATGTTGGAGATTGCATCTGCCTTATGCTATTCAAAATTTGAAGACATTAAAGATTGCACAAATGCAAAGAAAATGTGGGACACTCTTACAAATATATATGGTGGTGACATAAATGTACTAAGGGAAAAATTTGAAAGCCTGAGAGGTAAGTTTGATGAAATGAAAATGCAAGATGGTGAAAATATTGCTCAATATTGTGGTAGAATTAAGGAGGTAGTAAATACTATTAGGGGAGCTAATGGAACTATTGAAGATGAAACTATTATTGGAAAGGTATTGAGAACTTTTCTTCTTGTATATGCCATCAGAATTTCAGCAATTCAAGAATCTAGATGTAACCCTGGTAATGTTCTAACTTTGGAAAGTCTTGTTGGTAAGCTTATTGCTTTTGAGCTTTCTAACTATGATAACTACATTGTTGCTAATGTTGAATATGCATTTAAATCACAAATGGATTTGCATAAGTCTAAGAAGGAAAAAGAAAAGTGTATAAGTGATAGTGACACTTATGATGAGGAACTAGAGGGTCTTGAAGCTCTTATGGCCAGAAGATTGAAAAGAGGAAAAGGCAAATATAAAGGTAAACTTTCTATCATATGTTTTTCATGTAACAAAGTTGGCCATATAGCTGCAAGATGTCCTGACAGGGATGACAAGGATGAGGAAAGAGAAAGAAAGTACAAGGATAAGAGAGAAAATAGAGGTTACTGAAGGTACAAGGACTACAAGGATAAAGGTAAGAAATCCTATTATATTGTTGAAGAAGAAACTAACACTGATAATGATGATTTTGAAATTGAAGTAGTTTATGTTTCTATGAAAGATGAGTCTGATGAAGATGAGAAAATTGTACTTGTTTCTTATGTGAGAAAAGGTGATAAATGGATTATTGATAGTGGTTTCTCACACCACATGATTGGTGACAAAGGTAAATTTGAAATTCTAGATCATTAAAAAGGTAGAAGTGTTAAGTTTGGTAATGATGCACCGTGTCTTGTAAAGGGTAAAGGATTAATTAAGTTGACCGATAAGATCACTTGTGAAAATGCTTATTGCGTTGAAGGTCTTAACTATAATTTGCTAAGTGTTGCACAGCTTAATAACACTGGTTACTAAGTGGAGTTTCATCACAAAAAGGCTAAAATATTTGATGCCACTGGTGAAGTGATTGGAAGTGGAGAACAGACTAGAGGTAATTTGTTCTATCTAGATCTATCTGAAGAGACATGCTTGATTGCACAATTTGATGATATATGGTTATGGAATAAGAGACTATGTCATGTTAACTTTGACAATCTGGTAAACATTAGTAAAAAGAATAAAGTTAGAGGTTTGCCTAGATTGAAGAGACCTGATAATGTGATGTGCAAACAATTTTAGTTGGGTAAAATGACAAAGTCTAGTTTCAAGAGCAAGACTTTTACTTCTAAAAATGCTTTAGATCTAGTTCATACTGACCTTTGTGGACCTATGGGTGTACAAAGCTATTGTGGTGCTAAATAATTTATTATGTTTGTTGATGATTACACTAGGATGATGACTATAATGTTTTTAAAGAAAAAATCTAATGCATTTCAGTTGTTTAAGTGGTATTTAGCTAAGGTTGAAAAGGAGACAAGTAGAAAGTTGAAATGTTTGAGATCTGATTGAGGTGGAGAGTTTATATCAAATGAGTTCAATCTGTTTTGCAATGATAGAGGAATCAAGAGACATATGTCTATACCTAGAACACCTCCATAGGATGGTATAGATGAGAGAAGGAATAGATCTATCATGGATTTTGCAAGAGCACTAATGATTAAGAATAATGTTGCACAAAAGTACTGGAAAGAAGTTGTAAGTACAGTTATTTATACCTTAAACTAAGTGCAAATAAAAAAAGGTACAAATGTTACACCTTATGAATTATGGCATGAATATGCACCTAATGTAAAATACTTTAGAATCTTTGGGAGAAAATTATATATATTAAAAGATAATAGGAATGGAAAGTTTGATGCAAAAAGTGATGAGGGCATATTCCTAGGTTATTCCACAAAGAGTAAAGCTTACAAGTGTTTGAACTCTAACACTAACAAAATTGTGGAAAGTGTAAATGTGAAGGTTGATGAATATGCAGAGAAAAATGAACAGGAAAGCAAAAGAGAACCTAAAAATTATAGATCTTTTGTCTATATAGAAGGAGAGGCGAGTAACACACTTGCACCTGATGTAGAGTCACGGGCAAGAAATGTTGAGCATCAGGGAGATAATGTCAAGCATCAGGAGGATGTTGCCGAGCATCAGGAGGATGTTGTCGAGTGACAGGATGATGTTGTTGAGAATCAAGAAGAGGTTGTCAAGAAATCAGAGGTTGAATCTGGTAATCTTACTGATAAACATGAAGAGCAAGGAGAAAAGAAATCCGAACCTACTTTGGCACAGTACGTAAGAAGACATCACAAGCTTGAGCAAATCATTGGAGATAAAGAAACTAGAGTTCTAACCAGAAGCAAGTTGAAAGATCCTACATGTTTATTGTGTGAGTTTGAGCCTAAGACAACAAGGGAGGCATTAGAAAATGAAGACTGGATTCAAGCTATGAATGAGGAGATAGACCAAATAGAAAAGAATGATACCTGGACTCTAGTGCCAAGACCAGAAAATAAAAATGTCATTGGAACAAAATGGGTATCCAGAAACAAGCTTAATGAACATGGACAAATCACAAGGAACAAAGCAAGGCTGGTATGCAAGGGTTATTCACAAGAAGAAGGAATAGACTATGGGGATACATTTGCCTCTGTAGCAAGATTAGAAGGACTGAGAAATCTACTTGCATATGTTGCTTACAGAGATTTCAAGGTATACCAAATGGATGTCAAGTCTGCATTTTTTAATGGTATATTAGAAGAAGTGTACGTTGAGAAACCTCAAAGATTTGTTGATCCAAATAAGAGACATATGGTTTGCAAGTTGAACAAGGTGTTGTATTGATTAAAGAAAGCCCCCAGAGAATGGTATGAGAGGTTGCACAATTACTTGATACAAATTGGATTTTCAAGGACAAATGACAACAACAATCTGTACATGAAAGATGAAGAAGGTAAAGGGATTTTGTTAGCTAAGATTTTTGTAGATGATATCATATTTGGAGGACAAGATGCCCTGTGTAAGAAATTTTCAAATGAGATGCAAACTGAGTTTGAAATGTCTATGTTTGGTGAGATAAAATTATTTGTTGGTTTGCAAGTCTATCAGATGGAAAAAGGTATTTTTATCACATAGTCTAAATATGTAAAAGAGATATTGAAAACCTTTGGTATGGAGGATTCAAGGCCAGTAAGTACTCCCATGGCTACTTGATAGAAATTGTCTAAAAATGATGATACTGCTGAAGTAAACCAAACTCTGTATAGATCCATGATTGGAAAGCTGTAATATGTTGTTCACAGCAGACCAGATATAGCCCTAGCAGTTGGGATTGTGGCAAGATTCTCTGTCAATCCTAAGGAAAGTCATATGATGGTTGTGAAGAGGATAATGAGATATTTGAAAGGGACAGAAGACTATGGACTATACTACAAAAAGCATAAGAAATTTGAACTGAGAGTCTATACTGATGCAGATTGGGCAGGAAATGTTGATGATAGAAAAAGTACTAGTGGTGGAGCTTTCTTTCTTGGACAGATATTAGTTTCTTGGACAAGCAAGAAACAAAATTGCATTTCCCAATCTACAACTGAAGCCGAGTATGTAGCGGCTATAGTGAACTATTCCAATCTAGAATGGATTAAACAATTGTTGGAAGGCATGAAAGAGGAGATCACTGAACCAGTTGTCATATATTGTGACAACACAAGTGCTATCAACATATCAAAGAACCCAGTGATGCACACAAAGACCAAACATATTTCCGTCAAGTATCATTACTTGAGGGAATTGGTACAAGATAAAGAGGTGAGAATGGAATATGTGAATACAAAGGAACAAGTAGCAGACATATTCACAAAATCTTTACGTAAGGATGCTCATGAATATCTTAGAGGTAAATTAGGCATGCTTCCCCTAACTGAGGCTTCCTAGTCGAGCTAGGAGCACTGCATCAAATGTGTTTCACAAAGTATCTGACAAATTGATGCAGAAAAGGTCACACTTTAGGAGCGGCCTAGAGTTGTGAAAAAGTACAAAAAAGCTATAATTAGTCATAAGCAAGATGAAAGAGGGAGAAATATTGTTACTGAACTGACAAGATGACATCTACATCTGAAAGATGCAAGTTCTAGATACTGGTTTGGCATTATTGTCAAAGAGGGAGAGATTCAAAGATGAAAACACATAAAAAGATGAAATCATTCAGAGAATCAGAGGAAGAGAGACACAAAAAAGATTCAAAGGCAGTAACTATGTGGATGGTCAAGCAAGCTAGGCTAAGTGATTCAGAATCAGAATGAAGGTAAGGATATTACAAATGTTTATGATAGAATGACAAAGTTTTGGATTGGTTGGTGAATCATGTGTTATTCGTATGGTGTTGCCATCAATACCAAAGAGGGATATTGTTGGAAACTACAATTGAAGCAATTGTTATATTGTCATTGATGTCAAACCTTAACTAGTAAGACTATTGCTATCTAAGAAAGTACTATATCTATTGATTGATAAGAAGGATTAGTGCAAGGGTGATAACAATAGAACCTAGAGAAAGGTTGAATTATTTGATACTTCAATGAGTACTTGATTATGTGGCACAATGATAAGATAATGTATTGTTTATCTAAGTAAGAACCAAGACTGAACAAGAAGGCTTAACCAAGAAAAATGAAAAAATATAGTTTAAGCCGAGTGATGTTAGTGTCGACCGATCCAGTATATGTCGAGTAAATTCAATGTTGACCGAACATCAGCATTAGCCGAGGGAAACGGTTTGAAGAGATGACCGAGCTACGCAGTGATGACTGAGGAGAGGAACACAGTATTGACCGAGCATCAATAATTTACATTTGAGGAAGAATTAGATTCCTAGCTGGCATACACTAGTAAATTTTAGCTTGTTTTTCGACGAGGATTAGTCAAATTTTTGATACCAATTAGTCGACCAAACGACCAAAACTATTGTCAGAGTTTTTTCATCGATTATACGACACACTAAACTATCGTCAAAATTCCAACATCCATAGTGGTTGAATTATCAACAAACTCGTCGTCGAAATAATCGATTCAACCTGGAAGAATTATTGATCATACCTTCCATCTATGCGACCAATGTCCGTCGCAATTGCGATGGCTTAGGGTCAAAATCATCGTCGAGTGTTCAGCATTCTCGTCAAAATGCCAAAGAAGGTTCGTCTCTCTTTTGACAAAATTTGGTTGAAATATTCATCGAACATATAGCATTGTCATCGAAAGGACTACTATTGATACATCGAAAAAGTGACAAATAATATTTTTTAAAAAAATAAAATAAAATATATTATCAAATTAAGCATAGCAATATTATTCTTGACATTTGCACACAACATATGGGGTCGGTATTTGAGGGAGATGTTCTTGTTGTATATGGCCCTGCCTCTATGAAGCACAACAATGCAAAAGTCAAAACTAAAATTGTTCATGTTGACCTCATTAATTGCAATGGGAAAATGAGCATAACGATTAACATAAGCAAAAATTTAATAAACACATACTTGTAATCCATGTCAGTTGGCTCCAGCATCCGCATAACCAATTTCATCATACAAAACAAATCACAATATGAAAGAGGTGATGCAGACTATTGCCTTGTCCTCACTCCTCGAACTGTCATTGAAATAGTGCCACTTGTTTAAAAAGAACAAAGGTTAACACCAGAAATGACAATCTCCCAAGTTATGGAAGCAGACTGCGACTATTCAATTAGTTCTTTGGGAGCAATTGGTACAAGTTACCACATGAACAAAAATAACTTCGAAGTGCACATCAAGGATGGAGATCTTCAGGAAGACATGGCCACTATACATTTCTAACTATAAGTTCTACTTTTTCTCATTTGCTTAATTGATTATCATAATCTAACATATATTCAAAAAAAAATTCACAGGTCCTTATTCTCAATAGAAATATAGGTTTGTGTGCAAAACTACAAAACTTGTTCTCGACAACATACATGTCATTGTTGTTGTTTAAAAATGTTGTCTGGAATGGACCAAAAGGCTCAACTTCCTTTAGTGTTTACAGTATAAACAGATTACACACTTGTACATGTTTAGGCTATTTTGTTTTTTAACTACATTATGTAAATAGTATTTAAGCTTCAACTCTGTTAGTTGAACACAAACACTCACACTGTTCTCGCTCTACCTTTTCAGATACTTTCTTACTCAATAGAATTGAAAAACTTAATTTTGGCTTGTTAATGATTTTCTATTTCGAGCAATGAGCTTTCTTTTCCTAGATTAAATTTTTTCTCAGGACCTTTTGTTAGACAGGAAAAATGGTATAAAGCATTGGCAGAAGTAGCTCTTGCACATGTGAGACATTATATTTTGATTGTTATAATTTTACTTCATACAATATCTGCACTTTCTTAACCATTTTCTCATTATATAAACCCCCTAATCACCTTAACACATTCAACTAATTACCATTACTCTTATTATTAGATACAGTCTTCTAATGCCTAATAGTTCCATCTTTTAGTAGAGTTTTTATCTGTGGTTTTGGAGCTTTTGCTGCTAGATAGGGGAAGTAGATTGTTTACCTTTTCTATGATTTTACTAGTGGTATGTGATTTACACAATTATGTACTGCATGCATGATAGCTATGATAGCTTTTAGTCGTGTATGTTTTTTAATAAAAATGTGAAATTGCAAAATATTGATAGCAAAACTAGTACAATTTAATTTCTAATATTATTATTTTGATCTATATCCAATAGAGTTTATTGGTTTTGCATGTGATTTTCTTCATAGTATTCCTCCTTAAAATTATATAAATTGATATATTAATGTTCAACTCTATAAAGCAACCTTTGTTCACAGTTTCCTTACTGTTGTACAATTGTAGTTTTGAACTATGAGATTTTATGGCCTTAGAATTGTTGCTTCACATTTGGGTGGTTGTTTGAGTTTCAGGAGGCAGTTTGAAACTCTTAAACAGGATATCCTGGTACCAATTAGTACTAAAGATTGCAGTAGTTTATTACTGTACACACAAGGTGGTCCAAATAAATAGAAGAAAGGCTAATCCTTCCATTTTTGGTTTGCATATGGCTCAAAATGATTCAATTCTAGATATTTAAACTTTATGCTATATTGTGTTTGTTCCTGCACGCTCCTTTTTTGTGTTCCACATAACTATGGTTTGAGAACTACAGGACTGATAATTATTTGTGACTCCCACATCTTGAAATGTGGATAGTTTAAATTTAGCATGTTTTAGCAAATTACGGCTTAAGAACAATAGGATCAATAATTTTTTGGGAATTATTTATTTTGAAAACTGTATAGTTTAAATTTGGCATGTTTTATGATCTTAGATCTATAGCATTGACAATTATCTGCAAACCATTCATCTTGGAAAGATGTTAGTTTAGTTTTGTATGTTGGAAGCTGAAGTATTTCTTTTGCATTTAAATTTACAAGATTCCGGCTCTTTCAAAATGTTATGTATATAGTTAAGAGAAAATAATTAATGAATGTCTATATGAAAGTCATACACATGCAGTATACCCATGTAGTAAAGATGCCTTGAAGAGGAATTAACATTTAAAAATTGTGTAAATGATGACTGGGGCATTGCTAGAGAAAGTCAATGCTAGGTAGACTGATTACTAGTTCATTTCTTTGTAGAAAGTATTGGTCAATTATTTATCATAATGTACATACAATTTTTTTTGTTCTTCAGTGAAATTTATTATCACAGCCAACAAAAAGTGATTAGCTAATGGGATACACTTACAAACCTTTATTTAAGTGTGCTTCATTTGAGCTTTATTTCTAGATCTGCAATTGAGTGTGCTTACACTTGTCCTGATGGTTGTCTTTTATGTACATGCTCATTTATAAATGCAGAATCTAAATACTACTATTTTGGACTAAATTCAAAGGCAAGTAGCAAACTAGTCATTGTGTTATTACGCCTTTGCTACAAAATTCATTATGGTGGGCAACTTTGAAATATAAGCTTTTTTTTTTTAAGATAATGCATTTAACGTTACCTATCTCGGCTTAACACTAAATCATTGAAGGCAAGTTCTGAAATACAATCTTGTTTTTAAGATAATGCATTTAGTACTTCACATAGCTTGTTTTCAAAGAATGCATACAATCGAAAGAGGGATATCTCATTTTTAAGATAATGCATTTAGTACAATGACATATTGTATTTTCCAAAAATACATACAATTAAAGAAAACACATTCCTGAAATCTAAATGTTAAAAATGATAACACTTCAAGAGCTACCGAATAAGATAGTTCAAACTACACTAGGAAAATAGTCAAAGAAAACTGCAGTGCATTTTAAAATAAATTAACCTCGGCAAGAAAAACAAACCTGACAATGTCTAAAAAGCTGGAAATGGTGAGAGCTCTCACGGTCATTATAATATTTCATGCTACTCTATTTTCTTGTTTCAATGCCCCAAATATGATTAGGTTGGCTACTTGACACATCTTTGAATGCAACTTTCAAAACTATCCAGTCCGCCCTTTACGCAAAAAAACTTACACTTTTTCATTCTTTTTTGCACTTCCACGGCTCCCTAAAATTTAATTGCTTCATAAATGCACGGAAAAGAAAACTTAACAGAGCTTCCAAAAAGTTTATAATTACAACTCATTTATTATGTATAAAGACATGTTTTTCAAGGATACAATATGGCAGACAAATAAATGGAAAAAGAAAACATTACTCAAAGCAATATAATAACAATTGAGGTCATTTATCCAAATGTCATCATGAAGTGAATATTTACCTAATGAACTCTAAAAGTAAAATGCACACCCTGAAGCAGCAAGAATTTCTATGCAGGCTTCATTTCTGAGTTTCCCATCTACTCCAGCTCTATAGATAGTCGTCTCATGTATCTCTTTGCTAGCTTAATGGAACCTAGCTTTATCTGTATCAAAGAAGATCATTAAATTATGAGTTTGAGCATAAGCATAAATTCAAACATTCAAAAGGGACAATAGTACCAAAAATATGGGCTTCTAAATGATCACTGATAGCTAATAAGCATGCATGACATACCATATAACGCTCTCTACCCAGCACCATTCTTACAGTAAGATGTCCCAAAACCTCATTTTTAAAATTTGTACTAGGAATGTACGTTTCAGTTGAAGTTGAGAGAGAACGGATTTTGAATTTAAGGGAAGTCGCCATGAAGTGAGAAGCCTCACTAATTTCTCCAACCAATTTCAATTTTATGTCAAGGACAACCAATATAGAGATATGAAGTTATGATGTGTTACAAAGATATGAGGTCCAACATGGCAAAGGATCAAATCAATGGTAAACAGACCGACCAAGTAAAGTGAGAATAGAGACTTCTGAAAGGTTATAGATTCAATTATGGATAAAGCAATGATGCATTGATAGATATAGCACATCAAAAGTTACATTTGCATATATTAACTGAGTGAGTAGGTTACTAGACACGTGCTTTTAGTTCATACTTCATAGTCATTTGGTACAACTACAAATGAAATGCATAAAGAAGTGTTATAGCATGAACATGAGATAGTGGTATCTAAACAAAGGTAAGTTTTCAAAACTTGCATTCAAGGTATCAAAGGATAATACATGAACAATCATTAATACCATGAATCAATGCCCATTTTACTACAATACATGTGCATATTATCTTACTTCAAGTGTTACTATAGGGTAAAAATGAAGTTAAACTAGAACATTGGGGCAGTCACGGGTATGGTCATAAGACAAAGTTGTCATACATGCACAAATAACAAACAATCACCTATTAACCTACGACCAAAGATATAATTTGTTAATATAAAGAATATTAATTGCTACGTGATTCACCCAATGTTAATTGTAAGGGAATTATGACTAAAAAAATGAAAAAATATGACATACCTTAACATACGTGTCATTGCTACGTTGGATAAACCATTCATAACCTTCAAGTTCACCAACAACAATACAACGGCAAGAAGAGTTATTTGGGAGCCTTCGTATAGGGGCTCATGTGCCTTCTCAAGTATAGGTACATCAAGGTCTACATCAACATCAACATCATCATCAGCATCTTGATTATCGTGATCTTCTTCCACGGGATCATTACCTTCTACTTCTATATTCACACCTCCATGTTCCCTCATTTGGAAATTCACATTCTCCGGATTGTCATGGTCCATAACATGAAACCTAGGGTGGTTGACCTATATCAAAATGATGACCTTATATTAACCATGACCATGTTGTCATCATCAAATCATGTCTTATGTATTTTATAAATTATTAAAATACATACCAATGGACGAAATTTGTTTCCCCCTTCAATGTGACCATGCTACCTACAATTTTCCTTGGTTGTTTTGATTAGAGATCTTCGAGTCTTTAAGCCCTTACAAATTTTGCAAGGACATTAACATTTTCCATAACCTTTTCTTTTAAAGTTAGACCACGGTCTAGCAATTGTCTCCCTATTTTGTTGTGCGTTGATATCGTCAGACATGGTCTTTCTTGAATGGAATGACTCGTTGGTGGAAGAAGGATGATTTGTTTGCAACCTGTAGATTTTATATCAAGTGTATTAAAATAACATATTTCTCTAATAGTACCTGCAAGTAGAAATTTTTTCACTCTATGACTCTATTTGTGTTCATATTGATCACTCTTTTGTTGTGTCAACCAAATCTCTTTCGATAGTAAATTACAAAAAGAAAACTGGTGATGTATTTGAGGCATCCACCTATTGTATAACATAAAACTACTTCAGGACACAATCAATTTTCTTTTTTAACTATGTTCCCTAGTTCAGTGCTTTTCCTATTTGAGTTCAGTAAAGAAAGGAAGTTTAATGCACCAACTAGTGAAAACTATAGGCTAGTGTCTGAATACACATGCTTCCAAATCACACCACCTTAAGGCTTAAACTAAAAATCAAGTACATGGTCCTAAAATAGAGAGAACAGTAAGACAAATCTGATACTTTGTCATTCTTTCTTTCCATGTGAGGACGCCTGAAACACCAGAAGATTCACTTTACTTGAGCATGTGTATTTTCCCTTACAGAGCTTCCTTGGTAAGTGGACCTTTGAAATTATTAAGCACAAAAGGCCCTATTTACTGAAATATTTTGAAAGCATTTAAAACTATATGCAATTTAAAGACAACTAATCTAATATAATTGAATGGTGAACCAGATCCCCACAATAATAAAGTTCTTATATATCACAATACTAAAATCTTCGTCACACTTACTGCAAGTGAATTAAACCAGGTTGTAAAATGACAAGTTATTAAAGTATATAGTGACCAGAGAACAAGGCATGTTTTAGTTGAGATCACAGAGGTGTAATGGTATCGACCCTAGAAACATCTTTAAAATATAACATACTTAGGTTATTGCAGCTTAGAAGTGCTCTGATATCTATTCAAGGATAGCTGAAATCATATTGAGGACACCATCCACCTCAATGGAAGAATAATCTGACAATTATAACAAACTGTATACATAATACATCTTAATCAGAGACCTACATACAAAAATTTACTTAAATATATTGAAATACCCTACAGATAATTTGAATGAATTCTCTTCTACCTTACTCCAATCTAATGTTATAAAAGAGCTGGTAATAAATCTAGGGCCCATGTGTTACATCCAGAGCACACCATTAATTACATACAGCCTCTAATCACAACTACAAAATATTAATATTACATCTTAAATGTTTTGAAGTTTAGAAGGATTTTAAAGTTCACACTTCCATCTATACTGCAAATGCCACTAAAGGATTAAAAAGTTAAACAATTTTAATAAATACAGAGAGATTTAAACAAACTAGAATTTTAAACAGATTTAAGATGGATGATATTTCTTCAAAAGAAATAAAGGTGGAAAAGAATATAGTAATAGAATATGTACTTGGAACCAAGTGCAATAGCTAGTTTATGTCAACCAATATGGTTATTTGAACAATGGGTTTCAACTTCTATGTAGGTGTTTTATTATAAGCTTGCACATGCCATTCTAGATTTTTTTAATTCTAGTATTTCTAGTTTCTCACTTAATATTTTATGGCTCGCTTCTTGATAGAATCTTGTTTTTGCGATGCAAATTTTTTTGGTAGGGAAATAGTGCTACATAGTCTCGACTTAAAATATCTCATATTTAGTCATTTCTTATTGGAATGGTATACTATATTCTTAAGTGTAGGCTAATTTTATATTTTTTGATGGTATTCTATCTACTTAGGATGAGAATTGTAATAGAGAAAATTCAAAATTATGGCAAAATTGAGAAAATTCAGGTAGCACAGAACATGCCAACTGTAAAACATATAGACTTTGGGTTTGTTATATTTTCAACTCATGATGTAGCCTTGACATGTGAATGTCTTTGCAACCATGATAGATTTGATGTAGTTGATGAGCTCTTGAGGAAGAAAGTAGGGAAAGGGATGGATCTTGGTAGAGATAACATGTATGTTGTGCTAATTGATGGACATTGGAAGCAAGGCAATATGGAGAAAGATCACAAATTGAAATATGAAATGAGAGGAAAATGTCTTGGACCTGATTTAGCTATTTACAAGATACTTACTGATGCACTTTGCAAGATCGAGAAGATTGTTGAAGCAAATGAACTTGTACAAGAGATGATCATATGTGGTCTTTCCCTAGATAGTTATATTTGGAAAGATTTATTTGATGGATTCTATAAGGAAGGAAATTTATGAAAAGAGGAACAAGTTTTGGAGAGAATGGTAGAAGAAGGTTCCATTCCTAACCATGCTATTTATAATTCACTAATTGATGGACACTGCCAGCAAGGTAGTTGTCAAAGGGAATACTAATTACAAGATAAAATGTTGAAGATTGGCATAATTCTAACCGTTCTTACTCATAAGGCCCTAATTCAAGGTTTGTTAAGAAATGTGATCATGGATTCAAACTTTAAAGAGCCTAAACAAATAAGTGATCATACAAAACAAATACAAATTTTAGATTAAGTGTTACTTGGCCATTACAATTGCTAGTTCATGATACAAAAAAATGCTAAAAAGTTTTAGTGGATAGGTAATGCAAGATTGCAAGCACATAGGGAAAAACTATTGATTTGCATCCATTGTGGTAAGGTATAAGTTTGGCCTCAGTAATGATATCTCCTACTTAAGTGAAAGACAAGAATTAATTATATTTGTCTGTAGGATTATTAACAAACAAATGATCTCTCAAACTATGATGCAAAGTGGTAACAACTGAAGCTTGAATAAGCCCAACCCACTATCACAACTAAATAATAATGTCGATTCAAACCATGAACAATGGTTCCAACCAACTCTGTCAACTCCTTAGTCCTAGAATGCTTCCAAATATGGAATGTCTCTTTCAACCACTAATCTCCTTAACTGGAATGGCAAAGTCTCCAAGTATCACTTCCTCTTCCATAGGTTTCAACAGATCACAATTTGTTACAATTTCTGATTATAACTTCACTAGGTGCCAACAAGTCATTACAATCTAGTTTACACTTTTGGTTATAACTTAATTAACAAAACATTCACAGTCACTCAAACTTGAAGTGTCCCGAGTTTAGCCTATTCCTAGTTTTAACTTGCAACAGTATTTCTTCTTACAATTGGTAAATAGTTTGGGTCCAGATCTTTCTTCATAAAATAGATTGTCTTCTACTTTGTCAAGCAAGACCTTCTTAGTAATTTTAACCACACCGCTCTAACACCATTGACTGTCACAGAGACACTCTAATCTAATTGATCAAGTTATATTAGGGTCAATTTGGAATGATCAATCGGTGGGCACTTACAGTGGGTTACAACACCAAGAAGTCTTCACTCTCACGGAGACCCTAGAATTCAACTGCGAAACAAATTCAAGTTCCTTTTGCTACACTGTGGTAAACATGTCTTCCTTTCGCTTTGGCTAAATACATAAAATATATGTAACCTAGGGCATCAATCCTGAAGCGGCACAACTACTTCCAAAATCTGAGCATTTAAATTAAAATACACAGCCTCCCCTTGGTTCTCGGCCATTAGCATTGATTCCCAATGGAAAAAGAAACGTGGGTCAAGGCTCCAACTCCATGATAGAGCTGACTAAAAGGTTTCCCAAGCCAGTCTGTCAGAGAGTTTGGGATCTCAACAAAGTTACAACAACAAATGACTGTCCTGAACCAATGAATTGAATTCTAATGAAACAGTGCATAAAATGAACTTGCAGCAATAACTAATCCATCTATATACTTCGCTACAGTCAGGGTATGATAGTAAAACGTACTCAAAATGTTTGGTTTTTCTTTTATTCAATCCTACTTCAAAGATAATCTGCTCCAATCTTGTGATTGGACAAGACAATTATAGTTTGAAAAACATGGTATTAGAGGAGATTATAGGATTGGCTGTAGGACTATGCATGGTGCTAGGCATGGTAGCAAATGGCCATGGCACATCAAAGGATAATGGAAGGGGGGGTTTTGTCGGATGTTGTAGTTGCAAGTGCCCTGGGAGACATGTATGCAAAATGTGGAACCATGGCCAATGCACGTAAACTATTTGACAAAATAACTCAAAGAAATGTGGTTTCGTTGATTGCAATGATTGGACGATATGCACAAAATGGATATGTTGAAAACTCTTTAGAAGCTTTCAAACAAATGCAGTTGGCAGGTGTAAAGCCAAATGCCACAATCCTATGCATAAACCCACAAAAGCCCTTGTTCAATACATAGCAAAGCAAAGAAGAATGCACGAATTAATAATCCTCTGCCACATACCTTATGTAAAGATTGAGCTCAAGCTCCTGCTACTACCCAACGATGTCAAGTAGATTCGCACGCGCGCTGCCCTTGTTTTTTTCGCAAATGAAAGAATGAAATGAGAAATGAAATTCCCTTTCTTTTTTTTTAAGTTATGCCTGTGTTTGTCAAAATTTCGACCACCGCGGAATTTGTCGCTATTTCGACAAACACGGGCATAAATTTTTATTTTTTTTAAATCCTTTTATAATCCGACCAAGCAAAACCTTCTTATTTTTTGGTCGAAAATTTTGGTAGAAAAACTAGGCCAAATGTACTAGTGATAGTTGAATTCTTGGATTAGGTAAATCGTGTTGACTTAATTAATTGACTGTATGGACATTTAATGCACAATAAACCATTTTATTGTGATTTCAATAAAGAGATTGAAGATGTTTCTAGAAGGATGGATGAAGAACATAAATGATGGAAGGATTCGATGAATCTGACCTAAACCTAAGATCTACGGAGGAGATTAAGCGGAAAAAGATGGATCTACCTATCGAACAGGTATTAAGGAAACCTAAGTGTGAGGTTAAACAGGATGCTGGAGTTGTTGATGTTATTGACTGAAAAAGCAGGAAGGCTGAAGGTGAAGGAGTCGATCAGAGTTGTGATTGCTTGAAGGGATTTCCGAGCAGATCAGTGATGGAGATGGAAATGGAACTCAGTCAATAAGCCAGCATATATGTAAGAATTGGATCTATTATTTGCAAAGTGAGTTGTATGTTTTCAGATCAAATACTATTGTTACTTTCTAACCATTGTATCAGTCCAAATCCTTTAATCAAGGTTGACCTAACAATCATTGTTTAAATCCTTTAATCAAGGTTGCATTCTAATGGAATGTACTTAAGTCCTCTAACAAGGCACACTCCTAATAGGGTGGTTGAAATCTTTTAACAGAGTTACACCTAGCAGTGTGTTTGTAAACCTTTGACAGGGTTGGCTTTTCACAGAGCTCACTTTAGAAGAGTGAAAATATCAATAACATGTTACAAAGTGGTTTTTCCCAAATTGGGTTTCCACTATAAATCATGGTGTCAATACTTGTGTGAATGTTTTGGTTTGAACATTTCTATGTTTTGCAAGTTAAATACTGTTGGATAATGGATTGCATTGTTATATGTTTCTGGCATACATTATGTAATGACCGAGTAGTGTTGGTTATTAGATCTTAGTTTTTGAAGTGTTTAAAAGTTTGATTGATACATATGGACCTGAGAATAACTGATTCACCCCCCCCCCCCCCCCTTTGTTGTTCTAAATCATATTAACAGGTGGAAGGCTGTAAATAATGATCACCTGACAATTTGTGTCACTGACTCTCTCTCTCTCAATCCTCCTCCGAGGATTCATAAACTACTAACGAAACTAATGCCCCTACAAACATTCCTATTGAAGCTCTTGCTACAGGCCGTGTCCAGAATTCTGAGGATGCTCCACATCTTTTCCTTGATGCAACCCTTGTTGTTGTTCCTCCTTATAATGCTTTGTTCTCAATCCAGGGGACATATCCACTACCTCTTCCTCTGCCACTGCTTCACATCTTGTTTCTATTGACGTTGCTCAGTCCCCACTGCAATCTAACCTAAGTGCTCATAGTTGCCCTAGTGGAGCAACTTTCATTAGGGATCCTAAAGATAGTATTGCCTAGATTGTTGTCCAATGGCATAGAAAGAACTCTCTCCCCTCCTCTCGTGTGGTGTGAGTTTGGCCCAATCTTTTTGGGCAAAAGTCTTTGTGCTTTGTTTTGTTTTGTTCTTTTCTTGTCAGCACCTTTTGTGCTGACAATGTGTTGTTGATGGTATGTTAACCTGTCGGTGGGCCTTATTTTTGTAATGGATCAACCCCTTTATTTTGGCTACTGTTATTTTCAAAAACTAAATATAAATTTTAAAATATGTGTGTGTGTGTGTGTGTGTGTGTGTGTTTTTAATTATCTTAAAAATGTATTGCATCATACAACTTTCAACATTTTCATATATTCTTCCTTTCTTTCTCCCTCCTTTCTTGTATGAGTTGTGTAATGAGTGTGTCAAAAGGACATAAATAGTGTCAAGAATATATTCAATTTCTTAAAAAAAAAGGAAAAAGAAAAAAAACATTTGATTTAATAGGAAAGATTTTTGGAGTGCAAGAATGGTCCTCTCTATATGCCTATAAGAAATATTTGTGAATGTAGTGTATCACTTATCTTTTCCTTAGAGCAACACACAACATCATCTAGTTGTACTTGGAATATTGTAAAATTAACCTTTGCATCCTAAAAGTTTCTATAAGGGAATAAGAGCCTTCTATAATCTCTCTGGAACAAGAAATGTCATCCCATACTCATAAAACTACAAACACTTTCCTCTATAGAGGCATGTCATAAAGGAACTTGGTGTGGTGATCCTTTGGCATTTTATTGGTCTAAATGTGGAGTTAAACAAAATGGTTCCCACCTCTGAAGTAGTGTAGTTTCATGTGAGACAAACATATCTAATCCATTCCTAATTTAAATTGCTACATTTTTTCTAGTTTAGATCGAGGGTAAAATCCTCTGTCCAATTTGGATGTGGTGTGGTTGCTCATAAAGTATATAGTTGTGCCCTTTCCAATATAGATGGCATCCTTATCACTCAAGAATGGAAAATACCATAGCCTTGTAATGCATGGCCATCCTAATGATAACCCTACCTTGTGACCACATCTATGAATTTTATTTTAGTTTATTTGTGAGGTTCATGAATTTGAGATTGAATGTTCATTGGACTTACTAGATATTTTACTTATATAAAAAGGATGGGATCTATTTATTTAGAAAATAGTGTACATAGTATCAAAAAAGATGCATGTGAAAAACAAGTGAATCCTATGCAGAACTTTAGGTTGTCTAATCAAATTAGGTGTGATAGGATTTTTTTAAAGAATGATAATATCTTTTTGTATTGAAGAAGATTTGAATTCAACATTATCTAGATGTTTATAATATGGACTTTGTCTATAATATTTATATAGTCTATTAAGAATACATATAAATTTAATGTTCCATTGTATATTTTCATATTTTAAATTTGATGTTTGCAAATTAGATCCAATTAAATACAAATAAAGAAATTTTTGTAACTTCTATTGATATGTCAAAACTCAATATATCCCCTTTAATTTATATTTTTCTCTTTTCCACGATTTCTCAACTATCTTAAGAGTCCATATAGATTTATTTTATTTGGATTCAATTTTTTCTTCAATAAAAATATAAGAGTATCTAGAAATATTTTTCTATTTTTTAACTAATTCTATAAATAGATTAGTTTGAAGATGTTTCATCTTTAGTAATGTTTGCCATGAAAAAGTATTATGAAATCAGTAAGTGCAAAGAATTAATAAATGCTTAAATATTGTCATTCAAAAAAATACTATGAAAAGGAACTAATTCATATTAAGTAAAAATTTAAAATTCACCTTCTTATTATATAAAATTAAAATCTTATATAACAAAAAAGAATTAAACATTATTTCATATGGTTTGAAAAAATCCAATAGATATCGTTTGAAAATGGGGTAGTAAGATAAGAGGGCGGGACATTTTGATGATTGGGAGATCTTAATCATTTGAATTCATCGTATTTTTTTGCTTGTATAAAGACAATGGAGTCATTTTGGCAATGACAACTTGTGTAGATTTGTATATTGACATGGAGTTGTGCACTTCAATTTATAAGTCTCATGTATCTTGCCTTGGAAACATGGGCCTCAGTATTGTAAGTCCTTTGTATCTTGCCCTAAGGTTGTGTGCCTTAGCTTGCAAGTCCTAACCAAGAGCAGTGAACTTCCTTTGCCTTTGGCCTAAAACATTATATTGGGTTATTTATATAATGAGTGTGACTCTTACCGTGATTTTCCCCACATTGGATTTTTTTCATATAAAAATCTAGTGTCAATGTGTTTGGTGTTTATTGTTTCATCTTTCATTGATGGCTAGTTGGATAAAGATAATTAGTAAGTGGTTGTGACATAAAAAATTTAAGGATTTGTTCAAGATTGATTTACCCCCTCTCCTCCCTCTCAATATTGTCATGTGTTCAACAAGTGCAACTTAGGGAGAATGTATGCACATAATGCAAGTAGGGGGTCACCTACTAGACCATATTATATACCTATATCTCTCACAATTTGAGAAAAGGAGAAAACCAAGTACGAGAAAACATCCTCCCCAAAAGACAAATGGAAAAACAAAATACTTTCAAAGAAGAATGAGGACAAAATCCCATGTGAGGAAAAAGCTCCTCCCCCCCCCCCAATTAGAGAGAAGAAGAGAGTCCATATAGCCTCCCCTGAATGTAGAACATGCACAAATAGTAGATGCTCCAAACTAGAGGTAGAAGTTAGTCCATGACCATTGAATAATGTTCCTCCCATTAAGAAGAAACCTATGTTCCACATCATTTCAGGGACAGGGGACGTGTTTTTGGGATGTTCCCTAAAGAGCCAAAAATAGGGGACAACAACATACAAATTGTGTGTATTTTTCAAAATATATTATGATATCACAGAGAGAGAGAGAGAGAGAGAGAGAGAGAGAGAGAGAGAGAGAGATGTCAATATTTGATAACAAGAAAATATGCAAATAAATCACTGATTCACAAGTTGCAATAGTAATATAACAACATAAATGATAATGGCGACAATATAAATCAGTATAACAACATTATAACAATAGTCTCAAACATCAAAACCATGGTCTATCAATATAATATCCAAATCAAAATGTCTCAAACATGTACCTAGAAGTCTCAAACATCAAAATTAAATTTATAATTATAATATTTATTTAACATAAAAAATTTAACGTATTTTTATCTAATAATTAATATGTCAAACTTAATATGTTTATTATGGTGAATATTAAAAAAATTAAATTAAATATTACATTTATAATTTTAATATATTGTAATATAATAGAAAATTTAAACATATTCAAACACGAATTTTATTGTCAAATATTTTCCCATGTCGAACTTCATTTGAAATTTATCATTCATGGACAGGGATTCTAACCTTGTGGACCCCCCACATAGCCACTTTGGCAAAAAGAATTTTTTTCAAAAAAAGTGTATTTTTTTAATTTTTTAATGTAAAAAATAATCCAAATGTGTAGGGGACACTTTCGTTTCGAGGATGGATCGGGGACATTTCAAGCATCCCCTAGGTGTTTTGGGGGTGGCTAGCCATCCCCAAATGTCAAGGGATGTTTCCTATTGTTTCCTACGATTTTTTCAAATCAAGGACAGCTAGGGGACATCCCCTTTTCATCCCACTGTCCCCAAAACGTATCGGAGACACAAAGGATCCCCTAGGGATAGGAAATGTGTCCCCGTGTAATATAGAAAGAAACAAAACCAAAGGTGTATGCATGAAATCTACCCAATACTAAAAGGAAGTTGTAGGAAGAAATCTCAAGATGTAGTCTCTAAAAATTGTTGAAGTGTCCCCGTATTGATGTTGAAAGTTGCCCCTTCCAAATCAATCGTACTAGGCAACACTACTAAAAAAGACAATCAAGGATCTAGTGAAGATGAATTAAGAACAAGATCCAAAGACTCAAGTGTCTCCCTTGAAGATAAAGAGACCTCCAAACATTGTTCCAAAGTATCCACTCATGTCAAGTTGTGAAGAATGGTCATGTACCAAATGAAGAAGAGGGTCAAAGTGCTCCCTCACAAAAATTGAAGAAGGATCATCTCTATCAAAGCAAAGATTAATATCATCAATGATATCTTCCAAATCTGCAAGATAGGACTCCACAAAGAAACCTACAATGTTGCTCAAGCAGTCATCCCAAGGAACTATGTCTGGAAGGCAATGTATATCTTGTTGCACTGGGTCAAAAGAAGCCAAAAATTGTAGCAACACAAGCATCATCAGGAGCAATAGTGGATGAGATCTCAATATGAGGAGATGGAATGCATGGCTCAAGAATTGGATCACGTGAGAATACCCAAGTTCAAGTAGCGAAATTTCTCCTCAAGATCAAAATCCACAATAGAGGTGTGATCATTATTTGAAGAATCAAAATCATCAATAGGAACAAAATATGAAAAAGAGTATAATCAAGCTGCATGATCCACTATCCCAATAGCAACGATAGCTCCACTCTACAAATCTTTAATAACAACTAGAAATTAAGAGTGAACTCCACAGTCTTCCTCAAGATGCATCATGGGTGATTTGATAGATGGAAAGGAAATTTTATTGTCAAGTGAGGTACACACGACACATCATTGAAGGTGTCATCCCTAATATCAATAGATCCCTTCCCACTCACATTCATATATGTATGTTTTCACATCAAAGTAGGTGGCATGTTGCAAGGCTCAAATGAAGAGAACATAGATTGAAAAGATGACATATGATGAGAAGCTCTTGAATCTAGAAGCCATCTCCCTAAATCAGAAGTAGTAGCACAAAAAAAAATTCCTTTGTTTTTGTCCCAAAAGTGTTATTATTTTTCTTAACAAATCATGTTTGTTGTGAAGTTAAAGTAGACACCCTTGAAGGCAACCTGATTCTTATAATATGCACAAGTAGACTTCTCCTTCTTAAATGATTCCCCCTTAGGAGAGGATGAAGAATCCCTTTGTGGAGGAGAGTATGATTGTTCATTGAGCAATTTAGAGAGCCACATTTCATGCTATGAAACTAACTATACCAGATCATCTACACTTACTAGCAAAGGTCTCGTTCATCAATTTGTGGCTTCTATAACTTCTAAGATGCATTAAATAGAGACTATTAAAAGGTCTGGGATCATTACATTGATAATTATAGTTTCAATAATCATAATAATCATTACTATCAATATTTTCATATACCTTGGCCTAAGATTTTTTAGCCATTGTGTCTTTAAGGTTTGAAGTTGTTTTCAAATCAAGAGGTAAATTAAACACAAAATAATTCTTGGGCACTCAAAAATGAAGATAACTTTCAATTACTGTTCTCCGCCCCAAGAAAAGGAGGCAAGTTGCATGAGTTCTAGGGTTTTGTTAGATTGTTGTTTAAAGAGCCCAAGATTCTGTTTTACTATTGTTTGAGGAATCTACATGTTTGGAAAAAAAAGGGTACCTTTTTCTTTCAAGTTTCACTATGTTATAGAATTCAAAAAGATTTACTATGTTGTAATGGATTTAAAAAAGTTCTACAAGGCACATTTACACCTTACCCACATGTCATATCACCTCGCTTACCCACATCTAAAATCACCTCAGCTGTTTGTCACATGGCATTCACTTTATACCTTCAATTAGTTGTTATACTATTTAGGAGGGTTTTGAAAGATTGCACTACATAACTTAAAAGTCTATTTTCAACCAGGAAGACCCTGCGTGTAGTTTGTTTACGATGAATAACAGGTTTTGTCCCTTGGTATGTGTCAACATTATCTCATAGAAGAATTGGACGAAACCTCATGAACCCCACATCATATCAGCCAGTGAATAAAATATTGAGCGAAATAATGTCATGCTTAATAATTTATTGATGATGCTACTTGATCTTATATGGATGTAGAAATTTAGTGTTATTTTCATAACCTTACATGATGGAGTATGATGGAGTTTGTTTGTGTCATACACCCCAGGTCAAAACGCCCTGGCCCAAAGGACCTAAACCATTATGTCTAAAGCACTACAGGTATTCCATGGGAATGTCTAGCACATGAATCCCAATGTTGAGAGGGTGAAAGTTACAAGAGTTTGTGAGGCCACCATAAGAGTTTTTGTCAGTGGGAGAGATTCTGTGTTGTCATGAAGCATAATACTGTTACAGTATAGTAGATATTTTGTTTGTGTCATAAACCCTAGGGCAAAACGCCCTGGCCCAAAGGACCTAAGGGCCCGTTTGGTTGCACCCCAAAACCGGGTTATGCAGCCCATAACCCAGTTTTGGGGTGCACTACCTTGTTTGGTAACCCTTTTTAAAATGCGAACATGGATTTACAAAACCAAATTTGCCCAAAAACCTGGGTGCCGGAATTCCACCTCAAGGTGGAATTCAATTTGAATCCATGGATTTCTTTCAAATTAATGCATTTTAATTTGCCCGTCGGATCCGCCCTACTCCACAGTTTTGGAGTTCAACCGTTGTGCATTTTAATTTGCCTGAAGCTTGCCATGAACGCTTCAGAGGGTTTGTTCACATTGGAGTAAAGATCCGATTTGTCCCCCTTCCCATTGTAAACTGCAGCACTACGGAATGACATCAAACAAATTGAATCGTCCATCATAAGTCAGTCAATGGTCCTCATCTGATGCAGCAGCAGCACTGCAACTTCTAACTTGGCTTCTCTGCTCGGCTGCATTCGCCGGGGGCAGATGAGAAGTTATTCTCTTTCTCCTCCTTTTCCACGCTTCAGCATTGAAAATGGAAACGGTTCCCATTACTCATCTGGGTCAGGAGATCAAACGATGGAAGTGTACAGAGAAGCTGGGGAGTTCATTGCCAAGTTTTATGAGGAGATGGAACTGCAGAGGCAGGATCCTTTTCTCAAATGCCAGGAAGTGCTTGCCAGGGGTACATGACTACATTTCTCTTCATTGTTTTCGAGTAAGGAATGCAGAGCACTGCAAATTTGTAGGTTTTTAACAATTCGGTGAAGAGCAAAGAGGTTGCAGGACTCGGAGAGGGTTTATTTCACTGCATCCTTGGAATTTAGTTTTCAGGGTTTAATTTTCAATTTAAATGTTCAACCAAACAGGGAATGAGAATTTCATTTGGTTGAAATTCTCATTCTCAAATGGGGAACCAAACGGTCCCGAAAAATGCAAACCAGGGTTTGCACGACCAAGTTATGCATAACCAGGATTTTTCCAATTCCCCAACCAAACGGGCCCTAAACGATTATGTCTAAGCACTACAGGTATTCCATGGGAATGTCTAGCACATGAATCCCAATGTTGAGAGGGTGAAAGTTACAAGAGTTTGTTGGGCAACCATAAGAGTTTTTTCAGTGGGAGAGAACTGTGTTGTCATGAAGCATAATACTTTAGTTACAGTATAGTAGATATTTTGAAAGGTTGAGACAATAGAGATAAGAAAGAATGATATATAAAGTGATGGCGAATTTTTATAGATTATGACGACAATGACTAAAATTTCTTCAAAGCAGCAAAAGAGGCAAGTCTCTAGCATCAAAACCCGCTTAAAATAAAGAGGAAGAAAACCCTAACAAAGATATAGAGAATAGAATAAACTTGGAAGTGTACAGAGATAAGTTTACACAAATGTGGGGTTTATAACATGACCTCCTAAAGAGTCTTTTATCAAGCATCAAACATCAAACATCAAACAATATTTCTAACATGATGCCCTGCCAACCATCTTTCGAAGTCACCAAAGTATCATCAACACTATCAAAAAGATTTGTAGATAGTGCCATGGAGAGCAACCCTAAATTTTCTTTACGGGTTTGTGCACTAACAAAAGACAAATAATAAAGATCAGCGAACTCGGTCAGCAGGCTATAAGAAGATAGTTTCACGATAAGGATGGTGGCATCCTCGTTGAACATTACAATCACTCAGTCCATCACAAGAGTAGGATGCTATACAACAGAAGACATATTTACCATCTTGGTTTGTATGGCAGTCATTTGTAGATATGAGACAAGAGCCATGAATACCAAACAAATTTCAATAAGTGATGTTTTGAAGACTAGCGTATTTTCATACAAGTAGAAGACATAATGGGCAATTTAAATGCATGCATGATGATCCTATTTAAAATGGTGCACATCAAAGTTCCCAAAGAAAATCTCAGTGAATAGAGGAATGTGAAATTTTTTATTGAATCCTAGGGTCCAATGTGCTTAGTTGTGACATTCTATCACTACAATAATAATAGCTGTACAACCCTGCAACTCGTGCAAATAACAAACCATTCTTGCCAGGTTTTCTTCCCTAAACTTCAGCAGATGACGGAAAATATAAAAAGTTGATGAAAATGAATGGAGAAACAGACCTCAGTTTGAATTTCAAAAAATTACCCAAAGAACAGGGAAAAAACTTCCAGAATGAAATATAACATAATTGAGAAAAAATCCCAAATTAATAGTATAGAAGAGCAAGAAACATTAACCCAACACGCATCATTAGATCTCCTCTGGATATTATTTCCTAAGCCATTTGTTAACGATCATGTTTAAAAATTGTTTGTAGAAAATGCAGAAATAATACTCATTCCATGTTGCAAAAGCACAGTGATAAATGGCATGACATGAGATGCTTCCAAAACTGCAAGGTTCTTTGAAATTTGTTTAAATTGCATCTTTCTTAGAAGACTGTAAAAGCCGTCCAGTAAATTGGACGACGCATCAATACATCCTACATTCTCTTCTGAGGAAAGGGGTCTACACGCATATACCCCAAACTGGTCATAGAGAACGGACCTTTCATCTCCATTCATGCGCTAAAGCAGGGTTCAAAGAATCGAGAAAAGCAGCACAATTCAATCCAATTGTTCAGTGTGCATACAGCACAATAAATTTGAAAATAAATCAAGATGTATGCAATCCATTTTTCTTCAGAAGATAAAGGTACATGAAAAACTTTTCTTCAGGAGGCGACGTATAAGATACAAAGATTTTCTTCAGCCAACAACATGCGGAATTCAACTCAGCAGCTCAGAATAACCTGCAAAATATGATAAAATCATAAGATGTTAGGCTCACTTTTGACAGTGTTTAAACAAAAGCTTGCTTCCAGAAACCATTCAATACACAATTCAAATGGATCATTCAGTCTTGCAGAAAAATTAACTCTTACAGAAGAAGGCAGACATAGACCCACAGATTTATTTTATAATCAAAAGCTTCCTTCCACAAAACATTTTCTATGGATTTTTCAATTTCAATTTTTTCAACAAACAAGGAACCTGAATCTCAATAAATGTAAAAAGTCTCATTCATGTTATATAAGCTACAAAGAAATTAATGAAATTTAGAAATCCATTCAAAAGAGAATTTGTGTAAAAAGTCTTCTTTATGAGAATTTGTACATATATTTTTGTTAATTTGTGGAGATGGGAAGAGCAAATGACTGATATATGTCAATAAATGCACTACATAAGTCAAATCAAACGTTATTACAATGTATTGAAGATCTCAATATAAAACAATATAAAATTATATAATATATATTTTTATTCATTTAAAAATTTGGGGAAAGGATCTTAGTGGTTTAGCGCATTACAATAATTGTTATAGTACTTGTTGGTTAATGTTCAATACTTTTGAAGCTCTAGCTATTCTCCACACAAAATGGCACGACCAAAAAAACAAAAATTGGCATAGCTCACATGTTTTCATTCAATTATTACACTTTTACAGCATTGGAGTAGGCAGACCATAAGGATTAAACCAGTTAAAATTTTGTGACAATCCTTCATGATATGCAAAAATGGGCTTTTATACAGATGCAAAAATTTCATACTTTCCTTGAGTTATTGTATAGGCAATCCTAATCCACATAGCATATGAAGGAGCTAAGTACCCCACAGGTTTGAGGGTTGTGGTAGTAAAAAATATTATCATGAAATTTCCATCTTACCATTAAAATAATAGACATATAGAATAAATCGTTCTCTTATCTAAAATATTTTATAAGTTAAACCAATAACTAATTAATGCTAAATCTCCGACAATTTTACACCTCCTGTGCGGAATTTTCTCTACCATTCAATGAAATAAAAGTTTGTTTAAAAAGAGAATAAGGAATGGATGAAAAGACTGACGAATTCTATGTAGTCTGAGCCGCTTTGGTTTATTTGAAGAGATATTTCTCTGCCACTAAGCATGATGGTTGTTTGTCCCTCTAATACATTGCAATTCTATTATAGGACGTCCTTACAAAGTTTCCATTAATATCTTTGATGTCCAATAATTTTTTACCACAAAATTGGAGACACGATTCTAGTCATCCTTTATCATATTCAATTAAAGGCGCTCAAAATATGAGAAAAAGAGCAACTGGTGTGTGTGGGTTGTAATGAATTTTTTTTTGGGCAGCTCTACCCATTTTTCTTCTCTTCCTACAATTTAATGGTGGTCGGTGTTGTTATGCGCATGAAAGAGATTCCCTTCTTCATTTCAAAGCATCTGTTCTTGATCCCTCGGATCAAGTTCTCAAGTCATGACATGGTTTCAACTGTTGTGAGTGGAAAGGAATGATGGTTGTTTGACCCTCCAATATGATTTCCATTATTTTTCTTTGATGTTAACCAAATAATTGGAGACAAGACTCTAGTCATCCTTTTATCATATATTCAATTAAAGGCACTCAAAATCAGCGAAAATTACTCTTCATCTATGTATGATTTGTGACAAAAGTTTATGCTAAGTTGGAGAGTATTTAAGTTACCACAAACATCACGACTGCTGCTTGTTGCCAGCGGGTCCCTGCTTGTTCTGTTTTCTGACCGAGCGATCAAATTTAGGGAATAATCAGCGCAGGCAAAGAGAAAGAGAGAAAAAATGGTGCAGTATAATTTCAAGAAGATTACGGTGGTGCCCTCAGTGAAGGATTTTGTGGACATAATCTTATCAAGAACACAGCGGCAGACACCAACGGTCGTGCACAAGGGCTATGCAATCTCCCGCCTCCGCCAGTTTTACATGTGCAAGGTAAAATTCACTCAACAGAATTTTCATGACAAGCTTTCTGCTATAGTAGACGATTTCCCCCACCTAGATGATGTGCATCCATTTTATGGAGATCTGCTAAACGTTTTATATGATAAAGATCAATAAAAGTTGGCCCTTGGCCAGATCAATACTGCTCGCAATCTCATTGCCAAAGTGGCCAAAGACTATGTTAGGCTGATAAAATATGGGGATTCTCTTTACCGCTGCAAATCTTTAAAGGTTGCTGCACTTGGACGGATGTGTACCATTGTTAAGGGCCCGTTTGGGTGCTGGAATACCAAATGCCAATTCCAGTCAATTCTGGAAGATGCTGCAAATCTGGAAGATACAAATCCTGAAAATGATTTCCGGAATATGGGCTGACCCATTTGGTTCACCCTGAAGATGATTAAGAAGATGCATAATGAATTTTAATTCTTTATTTTAATTTCTTTAAATATGGTGTGTATATGTCTATATATATACACACATGTATGTGTGTATATATACACATGCACACATGTATATATACACATACACACGTGTATATGTGTATATATACACACATGTATACACATGCACTCGTGTGTATATATACACGTGTATATATACACATACATATGTATATATACATGTGTATATATACACATATATATATACACACACATACATGTGTGTATATACACACATGTATACACATACACATACATGTGTGTATATATACACATGCACACATGTATATATACACACACGTGTGTATATGTGTATATATACACACATGTATACACATGCACTCGTGTGTATATATACACGTGTTTATATACACACATGTATATATACACATACATATGTATATATACATGTGTATATATACACATATATACACATACATGTGTATATACACACATGTATACACATACACGTGTATATACACACATGTATACACATACACGTGTATATATATACACAAATACACATGTATATACATATACACACGTGTGTATATATACACACGTGTGTATATATACACATGTATATACACACATGCATGTATATACACGTATATATATACATCCTTATAGCAATATAATATACATCCTTATAGTCACAGGTCCCACAAAATATTAAATTTGGTTTTATAAAAATTGGAACTGGAATTCGAAATTCCAATTCCACCCATTTGAGTGGAAGATGAAATGCCCATTTTGGGGGCAAAATTGGAATTCCGAAATTCCAATTCCAATTTTTTGGATGGACACAAACATGGAATTGACATTATCCGGAAATCTAATTCCGGAATATCCAGTCTAATTCCAGCACCCAAACAGACCCTAACCCGTTTGGGTGCTGGAATACCAAATGCCAGATATAGTCAGTTCTGGAAGATACAAATCCTGAAAATGATTTCCAGAATATGGGATGACCTGTTTGGTTCACCCGGAAGATGACTAAGAAGATGCATAAGGAATTTTAATTCTGTATTTTAATTTATTTAAATATCGTGTGTATACGTCTGTATATATACACACATACATGTGTGTATATACATATATGCACATGTGTATATATACACACGTGTGTGTGTATACATGTGTGTATATACACATATATACACGTGTATATATACACACACACACGTGTGTACATGTGTGTATACACATATACACATGCATTTATATACACACGTGTATATATACACACATACATGTGTGTATATATATACATACACATATATATACACATACATGTGTGTATATACATGTATACACATACACACGTGTATATATATACACAAATACACGTGTATATATATACACAAATACACACATTTGTATATATATAGACACATATACACATGTATATATATACATCCTTATAGCAATATAATATACATCCTTATAGTCACGGATCCCACAAAATATTAAATTTGGTTTTATAAAAATTGGAATTGGAATTGGAATTTCGAAATTCCAATTCCAATTTTTTGGATGGACACAAACATGGAATTACATTATCCGGAAATCTAATTCCGGAATTAGAGCTCATAATCCATGCACCAAACGGGCCAGAATTGGACCGAGTTTGGCTTACCTCGAACAAGTGAGGCAGCATATGGCAAGGTTGCCATCTATTGACCCAAATAACAGGACTATTTTGATCTGTGGGTACCCTAATGTTGGCAAGAGTTCTTTTATTAATAAGATTACTCGGGCGGATGTGGATGTGCAACCTTATGCTTTTACTACTAAGTCTCTGTTCGTCAGGCATACTGATTACAAGTACTTGAGGTATCAGGTTATTAATACCCCTGGTATTTTGGACCACCCCTTGGAGGACAGGAACACCATCGAGATGCTCAGTATTACTGCCTTGGCTAATTTGAAGGCGGCTGTTTTGTTTTTCCTTGATGTTTTGGGGTCTTGTGGTTATAGTATTGCACAACAGGCAGCTCTGTTTCACAGCATAAAACCTCTGTTTGCCAATAAGCCTCTTATTGTAGTTTGTAATAAGATTGATTTGCACCCACTAGAGACACTACTGGAGGAGGATGCAAAATTGGTTGTGGAGATGAGATCTGAGGCTGGGAAAAATATGGGTGGGTTCTTTGGGAATCAGGAAGGGGGAGATGATGGCGCGCTACTCTCTATGAGTGCTTTGAAGGAAGAAGGGGTGATTGCGGTGAAAAATGCGGCATGCGAGAGGTTGTTGGAGCAGAGAGTGGAAATTAAGATGAAGTCGAAGAAGATCAGTAGTTGTCTCAATAGGATTCATGTTGCAATGCCCAAGCTGCGAGATGGGAAAGAGAGGCCCCCTTGTATTCCTCAAGCTGTTTTGGATACCAGGGAGCGTGCTGCCAAGGAGGCCAGGAAGCTGGAGAAGGATATTGAGAATGAAAATGGTGGGGCTGGAGTTTACTCTGCAAGCTTGAAGAAGCGGTATATTTTGGCAAATGAAGAGTGGAAAGAAGATGATATTCCTGAGATCATGGATGGACACAATGTTGCAGACTTTATTGATCCAAAAATCTTGCAGAGGCTTGAAGAACTGGAGAGGGAAGAAGGGCTTAGGATGGCAGCTGAGGGTGACGAGGATGATGAGATGGAGGAAGTGGAGTTGAATCCTGATGAAAAGGAAGCTCTGGCTGCAATTAGGAAAAAGAAGAAGATGCTTATCATCAAACACAGATTGAAGAAGAGTACTGCAGAGAGCAGGCCTACCGTACCAAGGAAGTTTGACAAGAACAAGGAATATGGCTTAAACAGAATGGGAAGACATCTTTCTAGCCTGGGCCTGGATCCTTCGGCAGCAATAGAGAGAATTCGAAGTAGGTCAGTGTCGTGAAAAGGCCGCAAGCGAGAGAGCTCCAGTGGAGCAGACGAAAATGCTGATGCCATGGATATTGATCAGCCAAACAAGAAGCAGCGTCTGTTATCACGGTCAAGATCTAGGTCTAGGCCTCCTGGTGAAGTTGTTCCAGGAGATGGTTTCAAGGATTCAGCTCAGAAATTGAAAGCTATTAAACTTGGCAAGAAGGCATCAAAGAAGAGAAACAAGGATGCTCGCAAGGGAGAGGCTGATAGAGTGATAGTGAACCTGAAACCAAAGCATTTTTTTTCTGGAAAGAGATCTATTGGGAAAACAGATAGACGTTTAAAGTGTCTTTACTAAAATTTTAATCTAGTGCAATGAATTTTGTTTCATTGTTAATAGATGATATATGTAGTCATGAGATTTCAGATATGTGATTGTTTCGTGTTCTTATTTTCAGCAAAATGAGTTTGACTATTAGCATATCAAATTTGCTATTTTGGTTGGAATTTTTTGTTTTAAGCTCCTAATGTTTATGAAAAAGTGAATCGACATGCCCACTTGTCACTGCCCTCTGAAAAACTGACTTAGATTAGCCATATGCTGCCTCACCTGTTTGAGGTAAGCCAAACTTAGTTGAACTAGACTTTCTTTGTTGTAGAATTGATTTATAATAGAATATTTTCCAGCAGGATTTTTTTGAAAAAAGCAAGGTTTTCGTAGCATTATCTACCACTTGAGCAAAAGTTTCCATAGCTAAATTTCCTTTCCACAAAGTTAATATTGCTCTAAAGACTTACAAGTTAGTAAGTCCTCGACTAAAGGGCTGATAAACTAAATAAAGTTTCAAACATATGAACAGATAAAACTCATACAAGCAAAAGCCGGAGCCAAATTGAATAGCATTGGCTATTTGTCAGCGGAAGGTCCCTGCTAGAACAGACACATTTGTCACTTCATTAAGATGACAATTGTGTACTAAGTTTCCTAACTGTATAAGTCATCATCGTCTTTATTATCTGTTGTAGCAAATACATCCGAAGCACCAGCAGGTCTATCTGGAAATCGAAATTCAGAACCAAAGCCTCGAGATTGTTGTAGTGTTTGTGCAAAGGCTTGATACTTCCGAATATCAGCATCACTGACACTTCTTCAGGCATATTTCATTGACTTTATTTCAGCTACCTCGTCACTATCATCCTCATCCATTGCCTCGGGGTTCTCACTTCTTTTTCAATATCCTGTAAAAGTGCAGAGGAAAAAGAAAATGACAAATTGAAATAATAAGATACAAGTTGAGGAAAATTGAATCAAAAAATGTAAAATTCTAACACACCAGTTCAAAAAAAACCATTAAGAAATTCATAACCAAATCTAGTTTGCAAAAGCCACCACAATTGAAACTCACCTTCTCAATATTTTCTCTAATAGCATACTTGCAAGCCCGCTGACAAATCTCTGTAATATCGGCTCCACTGAATCCTTGGGTATAACGGGCCAGTGCCATTAGGTCCACATCCTTTGAGACGGGTGATTTTCTCAAGCAAGAATTGAAGATTTGATAACGTGAGGACTCATCACGTAAGGGAATATAAATCAACTGGTCAAGTCAGCCAGGCCTCAGCAATGCAGGATCAATGATATCGGGTCTGTTTGTAGCACCAATAATGAAAACTGTTTTCTTGGCCGTCATACCATCCATCTCCGTCAACAACTGGTTTCTTGGCTATCATACCATCCATCTCTCAAATAGTTCAAACAAAATGAAAAACCCACAGTTTCACGCAGAGCAGAGCATATGGATTGCTAGAGCCCAAAGCAGTCTGGAAAAAAGAACGAGCAGGGACCCGCTGGCAACAAGCAGCAGAACGAGTGTGGACACCTGAAGATAAATATCTAGACTAATCACCGATCAGGATGTCGTTGGTGATTAGTCTGGATATTTATCTTCATTTTTTTTTTTAAACATTCCATATTTAGTCGAAATTTCGACTAGCCGTAGTCGACATTTCGACTAATCGACGTCGAAACTCTGCCCTAGTTTGGTCTAAACATCGACCATTCTATGTCGAAATGTGGCGTCGTGGGTTTGGCATCCTAATCGGAGCGGCCAAATATTTCGGCCAAATATGACCGTCGTGATTTTCGCATCCTGGTCAAACGGGCCAAGTATTTTGACCAACTGTGGTCGAATTTTCAACGAATATATCACCACTTGCTAATGTCGTTTTCGACCAAGTTTGGCGTAGAAAATTCGACGGTTACAACAATATGTCGAAAATTCGACGTGAAAAATAGCGACCAACCAGTTGGTAGAGTATTCGACCCATTTGGGTAGAAACTTTGACCAATCGGCCATCGAAAATAGGTGCAAATTGTACTAGTGTTCATTGGCCAAATCAAAGGCTTTGTAGATTTTTATGCAAGAGAACAACCGACGCCAAAGAAATACATGCAATGTCCAGATGTCGAAAATATTCAACAGCTGGGCATCGCATGTACAGCGTATCTGTCTCTCCCGTCGTAATTGCGACACTCATAATGTGTAACGACAGCAAGTTGAATATCCTTGCTGGTGCATATTACGACTGTCAATGTCGTCGTAATTGCGACACCCATAATGTGAAACGACAATAAGTTAACCATCATAGCCGGTGCATATTGCGACGATCAAATCTGTCGCCATAACGACGAACATCCCAGCCGTCGGTGATACCGACACCAAAACTACAACACCGGTTTGTGTCACTTGATCAATGGAATTGTGTCAAAATTGCAACACATAGCAGTCACAATTAGGACTCAAATGTACTAGTGATGGCATCAACATTCATGTAAACCCGTGGTAGAGGGTATAAAACTTGCATTAGTTAGTAGGAATTTTAACTTGTGTATGGACTTAAATTTGATAGACATATATTTGTATGGACTTAAATGTTTCTAAATGCATCATTTTATCTAATACAAAGATCATTTTGTTCTCTTCACTCTTTTTTCTCATTTTTTGTAAAATAAATTGGACTTTTCTCACATCTAACACCTTAGGCAGCTTATCATTGCTGCCTCTCAAACCAATTAGAGTCTCCACACCAAAACCCCCACTTGTTGAAAATATTGATTACAATGAGGGGGTCAGTGAGTGGAGACCAGAATTCAAAACTAAGACAACTAAAATTATCACTATTAAATGCCAATTGATAAAGATAAAAATTAAATAATTTAATTATCAATTGACATTTAGTATTTATCCTTATCACTACCATTTTGACATTTGGCATTGATCACTAAAGAAGTATCATACTATCATTTGTATTTAATTTTACAATTATGTATATTTCTTTAAAAGAATGTGTATACACACACCCACACCCATATATATACACATACACACCCATATATATACACATACACATACATATACATATATATACAAATACATACATACGAACGTATGTATGTATATATATATATATATGATAAGGAAGAGGTATTTTCCACAGCAAGCCAAATTGTGATATTGCTATCAGGATTCAACTGTGTAGTTTTTGAGTCAAAATCACTAACACATGTTTCATGTGCAATAGTTCATAAGAATCCATCGCCCATGGGAATGAATGGAGCACTTAGCACTCATTGCATATAGGTGATGCTCACACAAGTGAAGCATTGGGACTTCCTAGAAGATCAGTCATCCCAATACTGCTCCAACTCAAGCACGCTTAACCATGGAGTTCCCACCTAAAAGATTATGCCAACTTAGCTTGCTACCGCATTTGCAAAACCTTCAGCAAGTGTTGTGCCTCATGAACCATTCATTATAGAGCCACTTTAGCTCTTCAATTATTAAGTAGTAGATATTTTCCACAACAAGTCAAATTGTGACATTGCTATTAGAATTCAATTGTGTAGTTTTCAAGTCAAAATCATTGACCCATGTTTCATGTGCAGTGATTCACAAGAACACATCTTTCATAGGAATTAATGGAGCACTAAGCATTCATTGCATCAAAGTGATGCTCACAGAGGTATATGTATGTATGTATGTATGCATGTACATATATCTATAGACATATGCATATAAATACATACATACATACATAAATATACATAAACATAGATATGATTAAATTTGCTTCCTCTGCCATTTCATAATGTTGCTTGTTGTTGTTTCTGGATTCAATTGTATGAGTTTCTAGCAGCAAAGTTTCATGTGCAGTGGTTCACAAAAACACATCTCTCATAAGAATTAATGGAGCACTTAGCACTCATTGCATCAAAGTGATGCTCACAGAGGTATATGTATGTATGTATGCATATACATATATATAGACCTACGCATATACATACACACACATACATAAACATAGATCTGATAAAATTTGCATCTTCTGCCTTTTCATAATGTTGCTTGTTGCTGTTTTTGGATACAATTGTATGAGTTTTTAGCAGTAAAGTTTCAAATCATACTCCATGATCTATCATTAGAATGAGACAGTGCAAAAGAAAAAAAATTGTTATTACAGACCCAAACTGATATATATAAGATATATAATACAAATATACATATAAATATACATACATACATAGACAATACATACATATATCTATGTATGCATGCATGCATACATATACATATAAATATGTGTATAGCATATATATACATATATATAGCAATGGTAAAATTGGATCCCATGACATTCCATTTAATTTTGGGCCATTTGAATGAAATGCCTCAATACAATTTTCTGCTATGAATGACTCATGACCCAATGTTGACACCAACTCTCCTACTTTAATATAAGTTTATTATATGTTTATTGTCTGCATTTATTTAATTATCTTGGATTTTTGTAAAAGAGATTGTATTCCTTACAATGCATGTGCACATACACAACTGTCACCTACTAATTTACATTAATTTTTACTTGCGTTTGCACCTATTTGTTTGCACCTTATTAGATTAAGCTTAACTTAAACTTGGTAAAGTTTATTCTCCTTTACACATTATGTATAGATGTAGACACATACACATACATCTGTCCGTATTGGTAATACTGAAAAAAGGGATCCTAGATGCATTGCATTTTAGAGTATTTTCCCAGTTAGTTATTTGCCTAGTGTTTGAGACAATAGCTTGGTACATTTATATATCTACAAATTGCTTATTTTTATGAAGTGTTGGGCTAGCATACCATAGCAAAAGGTGTTACTGACATGCCTAGCATAAATGAAATGGGTCATTTGTAGTTAGATAAATATACAAAGACATTGCCCCAAACTAGGTACAAAACTAGTTAGGAAATATTTTTCACTATTACATATATGTATATGTATAAGGGAAAGGATTCAATATCTGAGCACATTCCAATGGTTGTGATAGTAGTTGTTGATTTAATACTCTTACTTACTGATTTAATGTTAAATATATTTTTGACAATATTGTGTCAATAATTGTGACTTTAAAGTTGTTATTGCTGATGATAACTATCAATAATTGAATGAAATGTATCCCTTTGTTCTAAAAAGCAACCAATCATGTGATGCCACATAGACTGCACAAGTATGGATCTCCCTTTGCATGGCTATTGGACTCACTTCTTATTGGCTGTTTTAAACACCTTGGCAAAAAGCATGCTGATGTTGCATTATATTTGCTGATGTGGCCCTAGAAACTTAGTTAGAAGCAGGGGATTTGTCAAGTAAGCTGCTATAAAAAATTGGGAGTGATTTGAAATTCCGACGTAGGATTTTGAGAAGCACAAAATTAGGGTGCTCACCTACTAGGTCCTCCCACCTATATGTTTGTACAAGAAACTGAAATATATAAAGCTTGTGTAGTGCATAGGCTCTGAAAGCTTATTGAATGAATGAATGAAGGAATTTTAAATAAGTCCACAAGAACATGTGGTTGAAGAGACCAAGAGACAAAATCAACACATTTCCAAGTTACCAAGTCATGTGTAATGCTCAAAATTGTTTTATTTTGTCAAAGAGTTGTAGTTCAATTAGTTGAGTACAATTGGCGAGGACGATGATATACTCCTCTACTACATTGGTGTATATCAAATCTTTGCAAAATTTTAAGGATATTGAGGGTAAGCAATGATTGTGTGTATATCAACTAGCAATCCCACCTTGGTGGAAAACGAGCACGTAGAAGAGGTGACAAGCGAAACAAAATCTTTAAATCAGTAAATCAGTCAGATAATCATGCTCCATTACCAATTGGCTCATGTTATGTTTGCAATTGGGAAAGATAAAGAGAGAGGGAGAGATAAGGATAGAATGAGGGAGAGATAGAGATAAAGAGGAAGACAGAGATAGAGATGGAATTTTAAGAATCTTGATAGGAGCAAATATGACTAGGTTGTAGTCCAACAACGAGACTTCAAGATCTATTTTGAAGAAGTGGAGTCCCATGAAACAACAAAATAAATGCTACAAGATTAATTAGAATATTTTCCACAATAATAGCAGCCCCTACTTTTTAGCTCAAAATTTTCAAAATTTGAAATGGTCCAATTGCAAAGGACCTAGAAATTGGCCACCACTTAGGTTTTTTTTTCACTTGTTAATCATATGGAGTTATAAATTCCCATCAATTAATTTTTTATAATTTTATATTTATTTACTCTTTTAAATTAAATATGCATAATAATAAATAATCAAATTCATGGAACTTCCAACTTCCATAAATTTAAGAGCTTAAACTAGATTACAAAATTCATCAACTGCTCACTTTAAAATGATCCTAGAAAATTTCAAGAGCATTGACTAAAATTCTTTAGGAAGCTCCCATTCATAGGAATGTGCCCTTATTATTTTGCCTATTCATTTCAATGGAGTATATAAAATGATAAAAAATCAATTCATAGGAATTTTAAAGCTCAAAGCAAACAAATTTCCTATTGATAAGATAAATTTCTAGCCCCACTGCAAATATACCTTTAAAAATTACAAACTAAAAAGTAGGTGCTCTTATTTATTAGAGAAAGATTCTAATCATTAACAAAAAAAAATTTATGGTTTTTCGTCCACAAAGTTGTTTTAGCTATTAATATGGGAGCATGAGCCTTAGGCTAAAACCTCTTTGGCAACGAATTAAGGACTGGGGGATATCCATTCCACCAAATTCACCAGGGAATAATGTTGGCCTCACCTCTTAAGATGTCAAAGTCTCAAACTAAGGTTCCATTGGCAACAAGTGATATTTTTTGATTCAACAACGTTTCAAATCACATTCCATCATCCATAATCAAAATATTAATGAGTTAGAAGAGAAAATCTAATTAATCCTATAACATTTTTTCCCCTCATAAAACTTCCTGCTTAAAACTAATTCTTGAAATCCTTCCATAAAACCGAATTGTCAATTATTACCATTTACTGTACTCATTAATTAATTTAAAAATCAGAATAAATCAAAATACAATTTTTATATTTTCAATTAATTAAAAAATGTGAGCATCAATACATTTTGTTCCTGCATAGACTTTTTCAGGCCCTAAAATGGCACCCTACATCTACATAAATAGATAACTATACACAAATGAAAAAAATTATATATGTAAATAAATTTTTGAATGGATTTATTAAATGAACTAAATTTCTACGGTAAGGTGCAAATTCATTTTTAAAAAATTAAGAGAAAACATTTTAGAGTACATTTAGTGGAAGTACATCATCCAATACAAAGGGCCGGATGTAAAACTTGAGCCTCTAGGCGAAGCGCACAATACCCGCACACCATAACTTGGTGCACTTGTAGAGCCTAAATTATACATTAGATATCAACGATATTTTTTTGTTGTCTTCGGTATGTTGACACCTTAAAAAACATTTCTTGGCTTCTAAGTATTAACAAAACTCCTATAAAGATTGTCAAGCATCGAAGGGTCAAAAAGTGGCTATTTCAAAGTGTCGTCTAATATCCACTCAAAGATGTCAAAATTGTCAGTACTTGTGAACAAATGTTCCAAAAGTCATGCACAAATAGACTAATTACCAACCCAAAAAGATAAAAGATGATAAGCTATTGGTATATATATTATCATTTTTTAGCTCCTTTAAAATTAGTAATTGAGTGGTCAAATGTATATATGAATGTAGTGTTATTAGAAAGCGTTCAGTTACTGGCACTCTTTCTCAAAAATTCTGACAGTATAATTTATTTCAACGCTAGCATGTATATTTTGTTTTTGAGTGCGAAAAGACTTGGTTTTGATTTAAAAGTTATTTTAACTATCACCTAGTATTTCCCATTTTGGAAGACTGAGTTGGATTTTAGGGGAAAAACTATTGTTGGTGAAAAAGGGATTTATAATTATTACATGAGTAATCTATTAAACGTAAGAAGTTTATGTACAAGTTTTTTTATTTTTTAATAATTAACAAATCTAATCTTTGGACATTTTCAATAAACCTGTTCAGTTGAATGTGAAAAAATAACCCGCTCAGATATCTTATATATAACAAAATTGCACCTCTCTGGCAGGATTATAACAGAAAATAAGATTTTTACCGTCCACGAAACAAAAAGGAGTCTATAGTCAAATGATATGCACAAATAGAAAGAAAACTTTGGTAGTCATAAAAAAACGCATAGAATGTAAATAATAATGAGTATAAATTTGGAAAAGTGCATGAATTTGTTTAGACACGGTCAAGCTTCATAGCCTAAGCAAAGATTTATTAAAATCCTTACCTGTCAAAGCCCTTTCAGAGTTCCCGCTCTTTCACCCACCATCACAACGCCAACAGCATCAAAAGGAGGTCGATTTGCAGCCCTTTCTTTGAAGAAGAGCAAAAACTGCACTTCAAAAATAAAAAAACCTCAAATGGGCTTTTCTGAAAATAGGCTGAAAAGTGATTTTCAACCTAAAACAGCTACTGTTATAAGCAATGAACCCATCACATTAAAGCAGCGTGAATAATGAAATAGAAATATCCTTGCTTTTCTCGTCATTACCAGTCTCATCCAGAAGGCGCGCTGCTTGAAAAATCAATGGAAATAAGAAAATGGAGAATAAACGCAGAGAGAGAGCGTCCGCTTTACCTTGCATGCGAAACACCGAAAGCCGTGGGTAAAATTCTCTATAAACCTGGAACCGGTTACTGTCAGGCAATTTATGGAGGCTAATTAATTCTCCTGGCTATTATTTATTGCCACCTATGTACGTGCCTCTCAACGCATTAAAAGCCTGCTGTACTTTAGATGGTTTTAGACCCAAAGACGGTTTTTAATTTTTTATTATATTTTTTTAGAAGATGAAAAAAATAGTTCATTAATATTCCATCGTATATAGCTAAGTTGGGCAGCCATTAAGCTCTCTATAAAACAATTTTTTTTATATGTTTGCGAAAACATAACAATTTTTTTGCAATTTTTTTGTGGTTTTCAACTACAAAATATGTAGATCATAAAAAACAGATTGTGAAATTTTCATGAAAATCTGTTGTGTTTTCTGGTTTTAAAAATTTGGTCGACGGTGCATTTTGTAGAGAGCTTAGCTGTGTCCACTAAGTTGTGGTGCTCAAGTGCAATTTTAAACTAATTTACATTTTTTCCTTCAATATTCTTTCATATAACGGTAACTAGAGGAAAGGCATCATAGTGGTTATAGCTAACTTGGCACACCCACAAATCCTAAACGGGATATTGGATTTCAACCAAAAAAAACTATTGTCCTCCAAATGTGACTTAACTACTTGAAGCTAAGGTTTCGGCTTCTGGGTATGAACGATGCAGGTTGTAGGAGTTGTTGTGCGCAAAAGAGTCAAAAAGTGGTCATTTCACAGTGTTGTATGATACCTACTTGAAGATGGTTCAATAACCATCCACTCAAAATTGTCAATATCGATGGACAAATGTCCCAATAGTGGTGCACAAATGAGCTAATCATGACTCAAAAAAGCTAAGAAATGATCGATTATTGCTACATGAGCAACTTAAGAAGTGAATAGTTATTGGGACATCAGCATGACAATAAGTGAACGGTTATTGGTACCTGAGCCACTATTGGTGCATTTCCCCTAGCACTTGCACCAAAAGGAGGTGCAATGGTTACGCCGATAGAAAGATATACTACATTCTATTTGTTGAGATATCTTTGGTACAAATGTCGCAATTCAAAAAGTATTACAAATTTTAGGCATTTGTCCTTTGTTTTGTCCTCCAAAATGTCTTTGGTCAGTATCAAAATGGGGGACCTCATGGGATTTGAGCATTGATGGCAAGAAGAAGAACACAACAACTTGACCATCAGACCATGCTAATGTCAACTTCAAAAGATTGTCATTAATCATTTCATTTTTTTATTTTTTCTACATTGATTTATTTTTTAATTTTAATATTCTTTAAATTACAATTGAAATATAATGTGTACTCATAGTGCAAGGTGGCATAATTCATCTTTTTACCTTTACAAAATAGATATTCATCTTTCCATCTCTACTAAATAGTATTTTTCCTTTTCTTTTTTCAAGTGCAATATTTAGTTAGCTTGTTATTTTGAAGTTCTCATTTTTAATGGTAATTGTTCATAATAATAAAGAAAACAAACCTATCCATATTTCATGAATATTTTTTCAATCAACTATTTGTTATCCTCATCACGCCATTGAATGTAGTGAACAAGTGCGAGAGTTGGTAGTGATCAATATTACTCTTGTAATGTATTCAATTTCTATTCTCATTTTGTCTTGCAAGTGATTATGTTAGTCTATGTTCTAAGATAGATTTTCAAGATGAATTCAGTTGGCATCTTAATGATAAATTTTAGTGTCCTCTTAAAATAGCCAGCATGACCACAAAGGTCAACCGTGCACATTCAACAAGTCTCGATTGTGCATATCCTCCAATCATCGCTTTCCATTAGATGGCATCTCCTTACAGCATTATGTCAAACAATTCACATGCATTGTATATGCTTGCACATTTTGTATACATTTTTAAAAACACCTTTCCCCTATGGTTTGTTGGATGTTAATACCATGTTTCAAAGTTCCTATTTTGGCACAGGCAGGTGAGACGTTGAAAAAGGTTGTCAAATTTGGCTTCACAAAAGCCAATTGCATATGCTTGAAAGTTTTTTTTTTAAAATAAACAAATCCAATTTGTTTATATCTTGCAAGCATTGTATTTCATGAGATATCATCTCTTTGAGCCATTTTGTCAAACAAATGATGTGCCTTGTGCATGTTCCTGGATATTTTGCATACATGTGTATCCAAGCATTTTCAGCTATACAATATTTGAAGAAACACCCCCTCTATCATACAATGGATCTCCATACCTTGTTCTAAAGTTGTCATTTTGGAATGGGCGGGAAGGATGTTGCCAAAGGTTGTCCAATTTTGTTTTACATATGTTGATTGCAGCAAGTCAATTTTCTAAATATCCTACAATAATAGCATTCCTTGAAACCATAGTTCTTTGAGGCTTTTTTTTCAAACAATTCTTTGGCCTTATTTGTGTTTCCACATTTTGGATAAATGTGTAGTAAGGTAGTTGCAATTTTTGACATAATTCATCTCCTTTATCCGTTGATCAATATTAATACCCTATTCCAAAACTTTGAGTTTGGTTATATACATGAGCAGGAGTAGGAGCAAAGGTTTCCAGTTGCATGTGCTCAAAAGTTTCTAGAGCCTCTTCAAGAAATCCATTGTGTAGATCCCATAATCATTAGAGTTTTTAAATCATTGCAACAAGTTGTTATAGCTTGAGTAAGATATGAACCACAATATTACTTTTAAATTTTGTGAATGATAGGTTGTGTTGAGGGAAGCCTTTCTTATTGAAAATATACTTGCCCATCAATATTGACAATTGCTAAAATTTATTAAAAAATTGACAAGATTGATTATAAGCCATGCAGAAGAAAAAGGGTGGAGATAGAGAATCTCATTCGTGGTGGTGGCATATTAGCCCAAAAGGTTTAAGGTTCAAATTGTGTTGGAAGTTGGGCCTTCTCTTTTGACACCTTTGTCATTTCAAAGGCAAGCGACTTTGTGGCACAACAACAACTATCTAGCCATATCATTCGATATGGCTAGATGTCCATTGTCATTCATGCCACTATATTGTTGCACAATCGTTGGTGGTGTACCGTCACTGCAATAATTAGTATTGTACAGTTTCAAACTAATGAAAGGCTATTCTAGACAAAATATAAATTTCAAAGTTATTTTAGAGAACTTTTAAATTTCTAACTTTTTTTATACTTAATATTATTTTTTATGAACTCGAATGGAATATCATATAAGATTTTTATTTTATTTTTAAAAAAAAATTCAATTACTTTGTAGCATAAATTATACCCCCATCATACATTTCTAAACAAAAATTTTAAATTTCAATTTTTTTAATAAGAACTAGATAAGATTTCCACAATCCATTAAAATGCTTAATAGTTTCTGAATTTGATTATGTAAAGAAATTTTTTCAAAATGATTTATCTTTGACTCTCTTGCATTGTGATGATGAATCACTAGTGTGATTAGAAATTGTTAAGAACTTTTTAATATTTTATCTAACTATCATTAATTATTTATTAAATTTAGTTTTTCACTTATTTTTTAAATTTCCAAGTTTTACTTCATTCATAAAATAATTGATGTCTCTTTATTGTTTTAGTTAAGTATCATTTCTTATTTATTACATTTTACTTTTAAAAGTAACTTTAGTAAAATAATTAATATAATATATTAAAATTTAATTATATATTGAAATTTTAATAATATTTATATATTCTAATTTTTAATTCTAATTTATTTTTATAATAAATATATTATAAATATTATATATAATTTAATGATTTTACAATATACTTTATATAACTTTTTTGATATTTTAATTATTTAACTTTTAAAAAATCATACATTAAATTAGAATTTAAAAAAAATAAAACATATAATTTATTATTAGAAATTAATTATAAAATTTTAAAACTTATTATTTCTATATAAAAAAACATTCTATATATAGTTAAAATATTTGCATAATATGCATTTGAAATTATTTAATTATACATTATATATATTTAATTATTAATATATTATATTTATTATTTTACTAATATAATCTAATAAATAATAAATAAAAAAGTAATTTTTAAAATTATTTTTAAAATAAAAAATTCTTATATAATATTTCCATTCAAGAAATAATGCTACCTAAGGGTAAAAAAATTGAAATTTAAAAGTTATCTAAAATAGCTTTGAAATTCAAAAGTTCTCTAAAATAGCTTTGAGATTGATAAGTTCTCAACCATAGCCTTTCATTAGTTTAGAAGCGTAAGATACTAATTATTGCGGTGGTGGTATACTGTTGACAATCCTGCAATAGTATGATGACATACATGGCAATGGACATCCAACCATATCATTCTCGGATAGTTGTTGCCTTGTGGCACTCCTCTACTTTACCGCCACCTATATTGCCCTTGTCTAAATAAACCTTTCACATGTCAATTAAACACAAAATGGTTTTCAATGGGTGTCCTTGAATTTGAATCCATTTGAGAATCTATCACTACCAATGCCAGAGTGTTGTTGTGGACAAAAGTTACTGAAGAGAGGATTCTAGTGGAAAATGGTGACCAGGGAAAAATGGTGATAAAAAAAAGACAAGCAAGTTTGCCTGCACAAGAACTATCTGACATGAGAACTTGAATTTCAATGGGCAATGAATTTGTTGTAGATGTGTAGTGGATGAAGCACTTACATTACGCATTAGTATTATGTTTATTTTTGTTGAAGTTAAGGATTGAAATAGAATATGTTATAACAATTGTGAACTCCATAATATCAGTAAACTATTGTTGGGTAGACAATGACAAATTAGGCAAACTAGTCAAGGTATTTCTATTGTAATGCCAATTTGAGTCAGCAATGATATTTTCAAGAAGAAGGGTTGCAACACTTTTAAATAGAATGTCAAATGCTCTGAAGAAAAATGGAAGAGAACAATTTGAAGGCTTCAAACAACAACTATTAGGAACATAACCAAGTTGTATATGCTTAATGGTTTTGATCAAAAGAGTTGTGACACTTTCAGTTAAAATTATTGTGGCACTGTCAAATCAACTCTCTTATTACAATTTTATATCCCATAAATAGCAGGCAACAATTCTAATTCCATTAATGGTAAGTGTAATCACCTGAAAATGGATAAGATCAATTAAGTGAGCAACTAAGGCAAAAATCAAAGCAATTAAATCAAATCAAGCTAAAATCAAAGCTAAATTGCAATTAAGCCATAATCCAAATTTAATTGAAAATCAAAAGCCATAAAATCAATTTAAATCAAATAAATCATGATAAATTAATAAATTGTGCAATTAATCTAATTAATTGCATAGTTCATTTAAATCAAATCAACCCATTCAAGGGGTACACATGGCTAAACATATTAATTAAATTTAATTCATTAAATCATATTTTCCCTCAACCACCAAATGGGAGGAAAATGCATCAACCAATAGGATTTGAGAACCAAGCTCACATGGATCAAGCTCGCATCAAATCTCCATCACACAAGGAGAAAGAATCTTGTCCACCCATTTTTTCCTCTTGTCCCAAGCTTTGAGGACAAAATATTTAAATGGTCTCCAAAGGTGGAACCATGGACCTAAGCCTAACACAACCACGATCAAATCAACTCCACCCCCTACCCTTGCCAAAATCTATAAAAGCAAGGCTAAATCAAGCATTTATCATCCACAATTATTTGAATAGCATCAAACCTCTTGCAATTTTAAGCTAGAAAGGCAAATCTAGGAGCTAATTAGACTAATTTCTTTTGGAATTAATTGTTTTAGCTTTGTTTATCATACTTTCTCATATTAGGGTTGTCACTAGTGGAAGCTTGTTGAGGGCTTTGCACTAGAAATCCTAATTAGAGAGCCATAGAGTGCTCAATTGTCATTATTTTTTCTTAACTAGATTGCTATTTGTGGTAATTTAGTTGTTATTTTGAGTTATTGATGATACTAACCCTATGAAGGTACTTTTCTTAATACACAAAATGACACCCACTATGGGGCATTAGGCCTCACTAATTTTTAAATTCGGAGAAATTAAATTTTTCTAGTATATCTTTCTATTGTTCTCTGTTTTGCAAGTTTTTCAACGCTTTTACCAGTTTCTGCAACGCATACACCTCTTCCTGCAGTGAGTACAAGGTTTGAATTAGCACTTCCATGACAAAGTTGTGTGCCTTTGCACAGACTTTCGATGCTTTTAATCCTTCTATCTTCTTGTCTATCTTTCTTTCAGTGTGTGTGCCCTGACTCCAGAGCATGTTCAAGTTGTTCTGCAATGCGTTTGATATTTCCTCTAAACACCTTTGCTGTTTAAAATAACGCGTTTAAATTTTGTTTCAGCGCTTTTAAGTTTTTCCTAAAGCGCATTTAAAAGTTTGAACAACACTTTTAAATAATTTAGCAACGCTTTCAATTAATTATGTTGCGCTTTTGATTAAATTATAAATTTCTAGAATCTAACATTTGGAAAATGATTTGTCTATGTCTGCAGGATGAATGGCCATAAAAAAGTCAAAAAGCTAGAGACCAGATTTAGTAGTGAAGGAAAAGCATTGGCTAAAAAGATCAAAGAGGTGAACATAGCAAATATCAAGCTGGTTTCGGAGAACTCCCAGCAAGAAACTGAGGTATATGAAAAATATTTGAAGATTGTAGAAGTATACAAATCTAAATTTGCCTCATTAAATTGGATTTACTTGCCTTAATCAATTTGGTTCAAATTTGATAAATAAGGTTAGATTTTAATTTTATTCTTGTTTTTCTTCATTTTTCTTGTTTGTGTTGACTAACTTGTTGGAGGAGAGGCGAAAAGGAAGGAACGATCGCCACTAGGTAAGTCTAAATCATGGAAAAATCATCAAAATTGCCCATAGCCTTTGCTAGCTTCGATTGAAGGTAAGCCTAAACTTGGTCAATTTTTCTTTAAATTGTGGCCTTGTGATTTTTGTTCAAATCTAGTAAGTAAATAGCTTAAAGGATAAAATCAAGCACTAAATCAAACAACCCCTTGTTTGTGGAAAAGAGTAGAAATACTCAATTCCCATTAGTTAGTGGGTTTTGGAAATTGAACATTATTAATAGTGTTTGGGAAGAAAGAATAGATAGGGATATGCTCTTCACCTTTTGGTGAATCAAACTCCCAAAGACTATCTCTTAATTCCATTTTATCACTTTCAATATGAACATGCTAGATCTTTAGTGGGCTCGCCTCCCGAGATTTTCCTTAACAAGGCCGGTGAGAAGGACAACCCAAAGTGGGATACATTTGCCTTTGTTGTAAAAATCCAACCCACTATAAAATGAAATGCATGCATCCTTAATGGGGTGTGTGACAAAAGGATATTAAGCTTTCTAACTTCCTCAAGTAGTCCTTCGAGATTGCGCAAAACTTTGACATACCGGTGGTGGGAAGCCTCCTAATTTTGGGGGATGAAAACTTAATGTCTATTTTGAATAGAATCTTGATTAAATACCTTGTTAAATTAGCAAAGCCTACCTTGTAAAGCCATGTTTACGAACCAACTTGTGAACTAGGTAGATTGCTTGAAGTGTTTTTCATGAAAAACCTGTGATAACGTCCTTACAAATTCAAACACTTTTTGTGTAGAGAGTTAAAAAAATAAGTGTATTTGTGATTGCTTTGTTTGAAAAATACATACAACAAGTAAGAGATATCCATTTTGAAAATTCATCTTATATTTTTAATCTCTTCATAAAAACAAATAATTACCAAGTTTGGGGAAAACAATCCTAAATCAAACCTTTGTTGAATGTCAGTTTCTACACGATCTCATAGACTCAAACTATCTTTACAAGAAGATGACACCTGCATTGCAAAAGAGGTCGCCGAATTTGAATCTCAAAACTCTTTTGTAAATCACAACCAAGGGGATAGTCTCCCAAATCTTTTTGATAAGAGAATTGATCCAAAGGATAGAAACTCTGCATTTCACGATTACATCCATGGAGGACATGATGAAAATCGAGGAAACATTAACCATTCCAATCAAGGGCCTAAAGAAAAACTTGAAGACAAAGTCAATAGGGCAGCCTAAGACATTGAATTCCTTGAAGTTATGGACAAACTAATAGAAAGAGATAGGGAAAGGTATTTCCTTAATTTGGCCCAAGCAGGGGTGAACCTTCCACATGATTACGATGTTGACCAACTCAAGAAAGACAAAAAAGATGATAATCCAATAGGTGGAATGAATAAACAATTAAAGATGTTTCAAGCACATATTGACTTAATGAAGAAGGCAGTCAGACCTAAGCCATTTTCTATCGAGGCCTTGTGCACATTTCATTTTGATAAAAGCTCGGTTATGGCACCATTTCTAATAAATGTGGTCTTTCCAAAATATGACAAATATACAAGTAAATCAAACCCACAAGACCACCTTAGAGAGTTTTTTTCTCCAAGTATCAAATTCATGCATGACACAACCTATTTAATGAGGCTTTTTCCAAGAAGTTTAGGAGGCCAAGCCATGGAATGGTTCTCAAAACTTCCACAAGGGATAAAGACATTTGAGGAATTAGCCTCCAAATTTGTGACTCACTATTCCTACAACATTGAGCATGAGATCACCATGCTTAATCTATGCGACACTAAACAACGAGATGGTGAATCTTTCCTAGGGTTTCTTCAAAGGTGGAGAATAGTCTTCGTAAGATATCCACGAAGCATACCCGAAAAGGAAAAGATGGAAATATTTATGAATAACCTGAATGTGGAGATGAACTATAAGCTCCAACTTCAATGTCCCCATACTTTTGAATAGCTCATTGAAACGGGATCAAAATTGAAGAAGTGTTGGTTAAAAGAGGGGAAATCAAGTTATTCAAAGATAATAAACCCTATACCAACACTAATAACAATCATAAATTATCTAATTATAACAATAATAAAGGATCCAACAATCACGATTATAAACCAAGACTATGGTTGAAAAACAACAATAAAAATCTTGTGAATGATGGAGTTGTTGAAGCCCACAACTTAAAGGCTACTCCCTTTAACTTATCGAGCGGGTCAAACCCAACGTATAATGTCAACCAAATGACCAAGGCTCCTTACAATGACAACAACAATGCTAACACAAATAAAAACAACAATCCTTTCAACAATGCCAACATCAACAAGCCTAAGCCTTTCTTTTCCATTTATCAGAAAAAAAATTCACCTTTTTAGGTGAGCCTTTGGAAAATACATAAAGGAATTTTGTGGCTAATAAAATCATTACCTTACTCGAATCAAGGTCATATGAACCCCAAGTCAAGCCCAATTGCTGGAATGATTCTCATCATTGTGAATACCATCACAACAAAGGACATAAGACGAATGAATGCATGAAATTAAAGCACCTTGTCCAAGATCTCATCGATGATGGAACCATAAAATTAGAAGGGTCTCAAAATAATGAGGACCGTATGGCTTTCAAAAACCCTTTCTTAAACCATGATAAAGGGGAATCATCAAATACCAATCATAACAACAAAAGAGGTAATGAGAAGGTTAACTTCGCACATACTTATGATAATACCATCAATACTTTAAGTGATGAGGAAAATACCATAAATGTGATAATGGTAAAAGAGAAACCAAGGGAAGCAACATCTAATGTTGTAACTAGGGGGCAAGCATCAAAGATCACTTTATCAGGAGGTGCCCCAAGAATTGTCTTACCAAATCAACATTATCTTCATCTTTAAAGCAATATAATTTGGTAGATCAATTGCAAAGAACCCCTGCTCAAATCTCTATTTTAGAATTACTCAAGCTTTCACAAACTCATAAGGAGATTCTAGAAAAATTCTCAGTGGAAACCAATGTTCCTTTAAATTTAGATACGGATAAATTCCAAAACATGGTAGGCCATCTTGTTGCACCCCATTTTCTATCATTTTCAAAACAAGATAATATGTCTTTAAACCACCCACAAAATCTACCTTTGCATATAGAGGTCCTAATCTACAAGCATAGAGTGAAAAGAGTCCTCATTGATGGGGGAGCTGACCTGAATATTTGTACCTTAAACTTAGTTAAAGCCTTAGGGTTTTCTGAGGTGGTTATTGACCCAAAGAAAAAGATAACCATAAAATACTACAATGATGAAGAAAGAGCTTCCAAAGGTGTCATAGTACTTCCTATCCAAGTTGGTCCAATGCAAAAGGATACCATTTGCCAAGTCCTTGACCTAAAATTGACTTACAATATTCTATTAGGAAGACCATGGATTCATGCGATGCAGGTTGTACCTTCAACCTACCATCAATGTCTAAAATTTCCCTACATGGGACAAGAAGTCATGGTAAGTGGGGATTCAAACCCCTTATAATATTGTAATAACATGAAGCCTGTTAATGAATCATTAGTCCCACATATTGCAAAAGGGTCTATTTCCCAAAGAATAGAACAAGGACAAAGTTCAAAAGATCTTTTATCTTTGAAAGGAAAAGAAAAGGAAGAAAAAGAAAGTGTCGTTGTTGAAAATTACCAAGTGCCCACTAGCCTAACTACATCGACTAAAGGAAAAGAAAAGGTTAGTGAGGAAAGTGCTTATGAGGAACAAAAAAAAGACCATGCAAGATATATCCAAATTTACACCAAGGATGCCTATTATCAAAAGATGGATCACATGATGAAGAATTTTGAAAAGAAATGCCAAATCAAACAGAAAGGTGTAGGTGAATATTCATTATCTATGATGGATCTACCCCTTATCTCCCTAATCCCATGGAAGACCATCCAATCTACCTCATTAATAAAATGACCACTTTATGAGGGCAATCACTTATTCATCCATGGACGAGGAAGATAATTAAATCTTAAATTGGCTCTATAAAGATGAGGAATCAAGTGCATTCAAAATATAAGTATTCCCACTCATCAATATGGCAAAGGATTTCAAATAATGCAGAAAATGGGATATAAAGGACAAGGGCCTTTAGGTGCAAGAACTGAAGGACTAATAGAACCTATTGAAATGTCATGGAGAGATAGTAAAGAAAAGATTGGATTAGGGTGCCTAGAACAAGGGTACACTCAAAAGAAGTATCCCTTGGTTTATGACCAAATCTTGCAACTAGGTTCCCAAAGTGATGAAGATTTGAACATTTGGGAATGGGACTCATTGTCAAGTGATTCATGTCAAGATAAAGAGGTTGATGTCATCCATACTTACACTTATAGCAAGGTAAAGGAACAAGCCTCGGGATCAAATCAAAATCAAGCTTCAAGTTCTAGCCAAGAGGTCGTAGATAATGTACCAAGTTAGGAAATTCAAGGAAATCAATGGGTAGGAGAGCCTTATGTTCCATCATGGAGACCTAATGTAGGAGAATCTAACCCTAGGTTTAACCCAAGAGAATTCTACCCATTACAAACCCAAGAGGATTCAAGTGAGGAAAATTTTGACCCTAGTTCTCTAGAGCATCTAGAAGAAGCACATATCATAGATTTAAGTGACATAATGTTTGAGCATTCGAATGAAGTCATGTACTTAAACCATATCAAACCAAATCAAAGCACCGATCCCTTGGTCCTTATCTATCCCAAACTAATTGAATGGGATTCCATTGAACCTACCATCCTCCCCACATTCTTGAATGATAACTTGGTGTCCCAACACCTAAATGCGGTTGATCCTTCTTCTACCATGGAATATGAGGAAGAAGTGACAAAGGGAAGTATTCAACCTTTTAGTTTGGAAAAAAGTGAAAAATAAAAAAACAAATAAAAATGGAAAGAATCTAATGTTGAAAACCACATTGTGGCAACATTAAATAAAAAAGAAAAAGAAATAAAGAATATTTCTGAAGGTGAAAACCCAATAGAGGCACCTAAGGAAGAAAGGTTCGATACTTTTCCCAAGCACTACAAGGAAAGATTACCTGTCTTAATTGAACCAACAGAGAAAGTGAACATTGGGTCAAAATCAGAGCTAAGAATCATACACCTAGTAGTGTCCCTATCTAGTGAAGAAAGAAAGGATCTCATCAAATTATTCAAAGAAAAACAAATCAATTTTGCATAGTCACATGATGATATTCCAGGACTAGATTTGAATTTAATCATGCATCATTTGAATATTAAAGGAGTAAGACCGGTTAAGTAGAAACTAAGAAAGATGCATCCACACATAGCATTACTTGTGAAAGTGGAGTTAGAGAAATTATTGAAAGTAGGGTTTATAAGAGCCATTGACTATGCCGAGTGGATTTCAAACATTGTGTCAGTTTCCAAAGAAGATAAATCCATCAAAATTTGCACAAACTTTAGAGATCTTAATCTTGCATGTCCTAAAGATGATTTTCCTCTACCAAGCATAGACGCCATCGTAGATCTAATAGTAGAACATTCTATGTTCTCACTTATGGATGGGTTTAGTGGTTATAATCAAATAAAGATAGTGTTAGAATAACTGAGAGGAGGGTGAATCAGTTACTCACCGTCCCAATACAAAATGTATAATCCCAAAACAAATACTTCAACTTCTGCTGCTCGGTAACATAAAATACTTTACTGTATGTGCATATACTGATTACCAGTCTAAAACATATAGTAGTTACCGATCAAATCAAATATGCAACATGAAAATATGACATCAAACAAATATCACAATCAACACATAACACAAGAGATTTAACGTGGAAACCCTATGAAGGGAAAAACCACCTGGGACTAACAACCCAAAAATATTCACTCTTCTGAAGTGAGGTCGGTGAAGACCCAACCCTATTAAAGGTTACAAACACACTATTAGGTGTGACATTGTTAGAGGATTTAAGACCAACCGTTATTGTCCAACCAACATTCACTCTGGGGTTGACAGGATAACAATGTTCATTCTATGAATGATACATAATAAGAATTTCTTAGTCCACTCGGTTAAGAGATTTGACTGTGTACAATGGTTAAATATGTAACAGTAGGTGATCTGATCTATTACAACTTCAATTGAAGATATACAGATCAATATTCAGCTCATACAAATCTTTCTGATCAATGTAACATTTTTTATTCAACAATATATCAACTTACTGTCCATCAGTAATTACTCTTTGTTGCTCGGTAATGCTCTGCAGTAGGGTTCTCCTTAACCAGTATGATCAGAATGCATGAAAACTTGTTCATGCGATGATTCTGCAGTTTCCTTTTCTTACAGCATCACACTCACTTGTGAAATCTCCAGTCTCTTATATAGACATGTAAACTATTTTCTTCTGCTCCATTAGATTTTGCCGCTTAATAATCTTCATTGATTTTGCCTCTTAAACATACCTCAGCACTTGTGTCAATAAAACGTTTGATTATCAATCCATTAGATCTTTCCTAAATATTGTTAGTCATCAATCATCATAACAAACTTTATCTGTTACCTCGTAATCATACACTTTCCAGCTCATCAATTCTTATCAGCTAAACTAGTCATTTAATTCATTTTGTTCTTCTCAGTTAACAAATAAATGCGTCGGTGAACACAAGCTTGGTTTACACTGTGCTCGGTATAGACTACACTCCATTGGTGTATACTGAAATGCTTCATTAACCTACAACATTGCTTTGTGTCTTTCATCTCTTTTCCTCATCATAGATGAATGTAACATAATCATGTCAATATCACAAGGTCATAGACTCATCAACAAGTTACTCAATGTATTCCTTATCCTCATTTGTCATATCCATCTTCCTCATGTAGATATTTATTTTCTTCATCTCTTTCACTCCTTTTCTACAGATGTTTCGATATAGTAACTTACAAGATAATTGTTGTCAAACTAGTTGACATCAATGACAACATAATACTGATTTAATCATCTTACATATCTAATCAATCAACTTGGTGATCTCTAATCACAGATTCTTCAATTAGGTTCTAAATCAGTTGTAGTTCATCAATCTCTCCCTTTGGCATTGATGGCAACTCAAGAAATATGAAATATACCATACCCATACCAAACATGTATTCTACAACTTTGTGAACAAATCTTGTACAAGCTCTCCCTAGCTTAATATGTTTAATCACTATGTTACTCAATAGCATTACAAAATACAACTTTGTCAATCTACAAATATGATCTTTTCAACTTTCAGATTCCTTCTTTTGTTCTCAGTAACTGATCTTCAGTGCTCTCCCTTTCTTCAATTTGTCTCTCCCTTATATAGTTCTCATCGGTGCATATTATTTCATATTGTTTATCTCTCCCTTTGACAATAATGCCAAAGAAACAAATAAACAAACAACTCTTTAATAGCCAAGTAACTCTCTGTTGTCTAATGCATACTATGTATGTCTGTATACCGATATGCCAATCTGTTCCAGTACTTTTCACAACTTTAGACATGATCCAAAGTATGAACTATGTTGCATTAACATGTATGATCTTCTGATAAGATTAGGCTGATGCAACATCTGGATCACCTTAGTGACTGGTAGACAGGGGACAGACCCCAAGTCTAGTCCTTAAGTACTCAAATGTATCCTTCGGTAGAGCTTTTGTAAATATATCTGCAAGTTGTTCTTTTGATGTAACAAACTCTAACTTGCTTCTCCTATACTTGTTCTCTCAAGTAGTGATACTTAATTGATATATGCTTTATCTTGGAGTGCATCACTAGATTCTTTGAAATGTTAATAGCACTAGTGTTGTCACAGTATATAATCACCGGCTCAGTGATTATCTCATTCATACCTTCCAGAACTTGCTTAATATATGCAATATTTAAACAGTTTGTAGCAGCAACAACATACTCTACTTTAGTTGTAGACTGAGAAATGCAAGCCTATTTCTTACTTGTCCAAGTAACAAGTCTTTCACCAAAGAAAAATGCTCCTCCACCGGTGCTTTTTCTGTCATCCACATTTTCAGCCCAATCAGCATCGGTGTATACCTTTAGTTCAAACTTGCCTTCCGTAGGATACCATAATCCATAATCCTCTTTTGTCTTCAGGTATCTTAAGATTCTTTTAGTAGCAATCATGTGTGATTCTCTAGGATTAGCAATAAATCTAGCAACTATTCCCACAGCATGTGTTATATTTGGTCTACTGTGAACTACATACATTAACTTACCAATCATAGGTCAGTACAGTGTTTGATTTACCTTTGTAATTTCATCTTTCTTAGTTAGTTTACATCTAGTAGCCATCGATGTTCCCACAGGTTTAGCATCTTCCATGCCAAATGTTTTCAATATTTCCTTTATGTATTTAGATTGTGTGATGAATATCCCATCACTCTGTTGAATCACTTGTAGTCCTAGAAAGAACTTAATCTCTCCAAACATAGACATTTCAAATTATTTTCTCATTTCATTAGCAAATGACTTACAAATTTGATCTTGACCTCCAAAAATAATATCATCCACAAATATCTCAACAATAAGAATAGTGTCATCAGTATCTCCTTTCATGTACAAATTGTTGTTCTCACTTGTTCTTACAAATCCTATACTTAACAAATAAGTATGAAACCTTTCATTCCAGGCTCTTGATGCTTGCTTCAAGCCATATAAAGCTTTATGTAATCTACATACCATATCTTTGTTGTTTGGATCAACGAACCCTTCAGGTTGTTCTATGTAGACTTCTTCTTCAAGTATTCCATTCAGAAATGCTGACTTGACATCCATTTGATAAAATTTGAATTTCTTGTGTGCAGCATATGCAAGTAGCATTCTAACACCTTCCAATCTAGCAACAGGTGCAAATGTTTCACCATAATCAATGCCTTCCTCCTGTGCATACCAATCTAGCTTTATTTCTTATTACTTCACCATTTTCATTCAACTTGTTCCTAAATATCCATTTAGTACCGATAACATTCTTATCTTTAGGTCAGGGTACTAAAATCTAGGTTTTGTTCATCTCTATCTATTCTATTTCTTCTTTCATTGCATTAGACCATTCATCATTCTCTAATGCAACTTTTACATTTTTCGGTTCATAATCACAAACTAGACATGTACCTTGTCTTGATTTGCTCCTTGTTTGCATGCCAACTTGTTTGTCTCCAATAATTTGTCTCAGGATGATGTCTCCTGACAAATCTTGCTAGTACTCTGTCTCTTCTTTCTTGTTCATCCTGTGCAGGTTCATTTGCTTGCTCGGTAGGTCCATCTTGTTCATTGGTTTCCCTTTCTTGTTGAAGGTATTGTTTTCCTACTGACCAGTTATTATAGGTTGTGGCTTCAGTAGATACTCTGGTTGTTCAATGTAAGTGAATCTACCATAGTCTTTCGGTTCCTTTGTACTTTCCTTTGTGTTCTTTTCATCAAACTCATCAACTCAAACGTTAGTACTTTCAATCATTTTATTTGTAACCTTGTTAAGACATTTATATGCTTTACTTTTAGTGGAATATCCCAGAAATATCTGTTGATCACCTTTTGAGTCAAATTTACCATTTCTCTCATACTTCAAAATAAAGCATTTTCTTCCAAAAATCCTGAAATAACTTACAGTAGGTTTGTGTCCAAACCACAGCTCGTAGGGTGTCTTGTTGGTGTCCTTCTTCAGTTGAACTCGGTTAAGAACATATACTACAGTGCTGACAGCTTCTCTCCAATATGTCTGGGCAACATTCTTTTGCAACATCAGTGTCCTAGCACAGTCAACTATTGACATGTTCCTTCTTTTAGCAATGCCATTTTGCTGATGTGTCCTCGGTGCAGAGACCTGTCTTTTAATACCATACTCATTACAAAAATTAGTAAATTCATCAGAGATAAATTCACCTCCTCTATCAGATCTTAGGCATTTCAATTCCTTACCAGTCTCTTTTTCTACATTAGCTTTATACCACTTAAATATCTTAAATGCTTTAGATTTTTCTTTTAGAAACATAACAGACATCAATCTAGTATAGTCATCAACAAAAAGAATAAAGTATTTATCACCATAATAACTTTGAGTTCTCATAGGACCACATAGGTCGGTATGAACCAACTCAAGTATCTCCTTTATTGAATAATCCTTGATTTTGAAACTAGATTTAGTCATTTTCCCTTTCTGACATTCATGACACATAACATGATCAGGTTTTGACAAGTTAGGCAAACCTCTAACTCTTTTCCTTTTACTGATCTTAATCATGTTATCAAAATTCACATGGCATAACCTTTTATGCCACAACCAAGCATCTTCATTTTTCATAATCAGGCAAGAAGACTCATTAGTATCAAGATAAAATAGATTACCTCTTAATTGTGCTCCAGTTCCAACTAGTCTTCCTCCATCATCAAAGATTTTCACTTTCTTTCTCTCAAAAGCAACTCGGTGACCTGAATTGTTCAGTTGTGCCACACTTAATAAGTTATAGTTCAGTCCATCTACCCAATAAGCATTATCACATTTTATCTTATCATTTATCATTAAGGATCCTTTACCTCTTACCATATAGGGTGTGTCATTACCCCTCTTAACTGATCCTCCATCCTATTCTTCAAGTTGATCAAATTTCTCCTCATCACCAGTCATGTGATGTGTACACCACTGTCTATGATCCATGTATTATGTTTGTTAACTCTAGAGATCAGTGTTGTTTCTACATGTTTTTCTTCTTCCTCAAAGTCATCTTTCATAGCAACAAATACAACTTCTACATCATCATCACAATCAGATTCAGATTCATTATCTTCGACTATGAAACATACCTTTTTTCCTTTGTCATTACTGTCTTGGTTATCTCTGTTGTGTTGGTAGCCTCTGTTGACTCTCCTGCCATAGCTTCCTTTAGATCGGTCTTTGGATCTTTCATCATCTTTCTTATGTGGACATCTAGCAGCAATGTGGCCAACCTCTTTACAGTTAAAGCATGCTAAAGGTAGCTTACCTCTATACCTTCCTTTACCTTTAGGTAACCTTCTAGCCATAAGAGCTTCAAGTTCATCAAGCTCATCATCAGTATTACTATCACTATCATTATTCTTATTGTTCCTACTAGACTTACCAATCTTCAAAGAAGACATGAAAGCAGACTCAAAAGATGGTACAAAACTGTTATCAAAGTTATTCAATTCAAAGTTTGTAAGTTTAACAATCAGATTGTCAAGTGTAAGTACATTACCAGATGCAGACCTTGTTTCATGAATAGCAGATATTCTGATTGCGTAAACCGGCAATAAGGTTCTGAGTACTTTGCTTACAACTGTCTCTTCACTAATAACTCCATCAGATGCTCTAATAGCATGTACTGCCTCTTTCAGTCTATTTGTGTATTGCACAATATTCTCACCTTCCTTCATCTTCATATCATCAAATCTGCCCCTTAAGATTTTAGCTTTGGCTATTTGACATTCACATCTTCACTGTAAATTTGAGAAAGTTTATCCCCCATGGCTTTTGCAGTAGTGCAGCTCTTAATATCTTCAAATTTGGCATCGGTATAGGCAGCAACAATCTCCATCATAGTAACATTGTGTTCATGCTTGTCTTTCAGTTGATCAATGGTCAAGGGACCAATGGTCGGTTCTATATATAGCCATTCTCCAACAGTTCTAGTGCAAAATTCCCAATTCTAGATATGTGCAACTTCATCCAGCTTTGCCATACTGTGAAGTTCTCTTTGTTCAGTCTTGGCACTTCCCTCTTATACATTTTGAGATCTTTGTACTGAAGTCCTTAAAACTCTATTCTAAGCAACCAATGCTCTGATTCCAATTGTTAGAATAACTAAGAGGGGGGTGAATCAGTTACTCACTGTCCCAATACAAAATGTATAATCCAAAAATAAATACTTCAACTTTTGTTGCTTGGTAACATAAAATACTTTACTGTATGTGCATTTATCGATTACCAGTCTAAAACATATAGTAGTTATCGATCAAATCAAATATGCAACATGCAAATATGACATCAAACAAATATCACAATCAACACATAACACAAGAGATTTAACATGGAAACCCTATGAAGGGAAAAACCACCTGGGACCGGCAACCGAAAAATATTCACTCTTCTGAAGTGAGGTCGGTGAAGACCCAACCCTGTTAAAGGTTACAAACACACTGTTAGGTGTGATCTTGTTAGAGGATTTAAGACCAACCGTTATCGTCCAACCAACAGTCACTCTGGGGTTGACAGGATAACGATGTTCATTCTATGAATGATACATAATAAGACTTTCTTAGTCCACTTGGTTAAGAGATTTGACTATGTACAATGGTTAAATATGTAACAGTAGGTGATCTGATCTATTACAACTTCAATTGCAGATATACAGATCAATATTCAGCCCATACAAATCTTTCTAATTAGTGTAACATTTTTTATTCAACAATATATCAACTTACTGTTTGTCGGTAATTACTCTCTATCACTTGGTAATGCTCTGCAGTAGGGTTCTCCTTAACCAGTATGATCAGAATGCATGAAAACTTATTCACGCGATGATTTTGCAGTTTCCTTTTCTTCCGACATCACACTTGTTAGATTAGGTGAAATACTAATCTCCCAAGAACACCTGCATGCATAACCCTGTCACGTGGAAGAAGCAAAGCACAGAAGGCAAGAAAAATCTATGGAGGCCAAAAAGCCAGAGACATCATATGCACATTCAAAAAACAATCTATTATGAATAATGCATTGAGTTGCTCAAAAATACAAAGAGGGAATCCTTATAAAAAGATACCGAAACCCTAAAGGAGAAAACCCTAAAGAATAATAAGATGCCTAAGTCTAACTTAAGTGTAGAGAATAATAGACTAATAATTAAATAAATTAATTATTAGCTATAATATGACTACTCTAACACCCCCCCTTAAGTGTAACTTAGGGAGAAGCTAAACAACTAAGGACTAAAAGATGCATGAAAACAAAAATGCATGAAAGAGCTATGGGTCCCGGCAACAAGGCCTGATCAGGTACCCAAGTACAAGAAATAAACTAGATGAAGGAAACAAAGCCTCCAATCTAGGGAATGTCCCAAAGAAAGGAACAAGAAAGAGCATGAAGCATCTCCGAAGCATGAAACTGCAAACACTGTCAGAAGAATACCACTGAAACCCCCACTGAAATAGTGCATGACCAGGTAGAGAAGACAAAGTCTGAAGAGCTGATCAATCGAAGAGGTGACCTCCAAAAAAGGAATGAACGAGTGTCTATATAGTAGATGATCCATCTCACCGAAATGCATAGGTGCCTAGCCACTGCATCCGCCTAGTACATAGGAACAAAAACTGTATACGTAGATCACTCAATCGAACCAAGGAAGCAATAGAGCCAACAGGTGAACCCCCCCATAATGCTGAACAGGGAGAGGGGTGACAGGAACACTGAAATGCAATGCCAGAAACATCTACAAGAAGAAGAATCAGGAACACCACCAGTGCAACAGAAGTACATGCACAGGATAAAGGGCGGTGTCGAAGAAGAAGAATAGATCTTTTGGACACACAGCATGGGCTAATGTCGTGGAAGGTACACTCACTTGACAAAGGTGGATGAGCACAAAAGGCAAAACATCATAACCCCCCATGGCACTTTATAACTGAGTGCGAGTACAAACAAACACAAGGTGTACAAGATCCCAGATATGCAAAAGCAGGCACTTTATCTCAGTGCGTTTACAGAACACAGATGCAATAGAAGAGCATGCAAGCTCAAAAGTCAGAAAGAAGAGTGAGCTATGAACTCAGAAGAAGAGATCCCCGGACCTGTAGAACCAAGCACTCCACCAGAGGGCATAAACTGCCAAACGCGGAGGAGTGAAAACCTGGAGTAGAATCGGGAAAAATAACCTCTGCCACTGAATAGCACACAGAACCAGCTTTCCGACGATATATGGTGAGCCCAAAAATGAGTCCGGATGAGCGAGATATGGCTCCCGGAAGGCAAAAAGTAAACATCACCTTTGATAGAAAAAAACACTGTCAAAACAGCAGATCCAAAAACTCTAACCTCCATAATCAGAAAGAGCTCAGAAAGAGCTTTCCGGCGATATAAAGAAGTCGAAAAAAGACCTCTGTATGCTCAAGATATTGCAAAAAAGGCCTAGGTACCCTAAAAAGGCTTTAAAAAAATAAAATTTTAAAGCCCCTGGGCGCATGGTGCCCGCAGGGGGCGGAGCCGAGGGCTCTTGGTCACCCATGTGACCGCCGTGGGGGGCTAAAGAGCCCGCAGGGCCTGCAGAGCGGAGCGGGGGCGCGGGCCGGCGGAGCAAAGCAGAGAGCGGCGGGGGCGCTGGCGGAGCCGGGGTGGCGGTCGGGCCGGGCGGCGGCTGGGCGGGCCGCGGAGCAGAGCAGAGGGCGCGGGGGCGCTGGCGGAGCCGGGGCGGCGGCTGGGCGGGCCGCGGCGCGGCTCTGTGGTGGCCGCTTGGCGATGCGCTGGTGGCCGCTGGGCGGCCGCCCAAACGAGATGTTTTTTTATATTTTTTTAAAAAAAAATTGCCGACTGTACCCACCTCGAAGTGCGTGCCAAGGCCGTACGGCCCTGGTATGCAAAAATTTTTTTGCCTCAGATGCCACTGTGTCCAAAATGGACAAGTTTTATATGGATTTAGGGGTTCTTGGGCCTTCCGGACACAATGGTGGTGTCCGTTTTTGCCCAAGGTGAGCCAAATTTTGGCTCCCCCCAGATCCACAAAAAAAACTTCTGAAACCCTTGAAAACCTCCTGCTTCTTAAACACTTCAACAAAACACGAACAGTGAGCAGCAAGATGGCTCTGATACCATGTTAGATTAGGTGAAATACTAATCTCCCAAGAACACCTGCATGCATAACCCTGTCACGTGGAAGAAGCAAAGCACAGAAGGCAAGAAAAATCTATGGAGGCCAAAAAGCCAGAGACATCATATGCACATTCAAAAAACAATCTATTATGAATAATGCATTGAGTTGCTCAAAAATACAAAGAGGGAATCCTTATAAAAGGATACCGAAACCCTAAAGGAGAAAACCCTAAAGAATAATAAGATGCCTAAGTCTAACTTAAGTGTAGAGAATAATAGACTAATAATTAAATAAATTAATTATTAGCTATAATATGACTACTCTAACAACACTCACTTGTGAAATCTCCAGTCTCTTATATAGACATGTAAACTATTTTCTTCTGCTCTATCAGATTTTGCCGCTTAATCATCTTCATTGATTTTGCCTCTCAAACATACCTCATCACTTGTGTCAATAACACATTTGATTCTCAATCCATTAGATCTTTCCTAAATATTGTTAGTCGTTGATCATCATAACAAACTTTATCTGTTACCTCAAAATCATACACTTTCCAGCTCATCAATTCTTATCGGCTAAACTAGTCATTTAATTCATTATGTTCTTCTTGATTAACAAAAAAATGTGTCCATGAATACAAGCTCGGTTTACACTGTGCTCGGTATACACTACACTTCGTCGGTGTATACTGAAATACTTCATTAACTGACAACACTGCTTTGTGTCTTTTAGCTCTTTTCCTCATCATAGATGAATGCAACATAATCAAGTCAATATCATAAGGTCATAGACTCATCAACAAGTTACTCAATGTATTCCTTATCCTCATCTGTCATATCCATCTTCCTCATGTAGATATTTTTGTTCTTCATCTCTTTCACTCCTTTTCTATAGATGTTTCGATATAGTAACTTACAAGATAAGTGCTATCAAACTAGTTGACATCAATGACAACATAATACTGATTTAATCATCTTACATAACTAATCAATTAGCTCGGCGATCTCTATTCATAGATTCTTCAATTAGGTTCTAAATCAGTTGTAGTTCATCAAATAGCACCTAAGGATCAAGACAAGATGACATTTACATGCGCATGGGGAACATTCTGTTGGAATGTTATGCCTTTTGGTCTCAAGAATGCTGGAGCGACTTATCAAAGAGCCATGATGACCATATTTCATGACATGATGCACAAGTTCATGGAGGACTATGTAGATGATATAATTGCTAAATACCACTCAAGGGAAGAACATCTGCCCATTTTAGAGAGGATTTTTACTAGATTGGAGCAATTCAAAGTAAGGTTAAATCCAAAGAAATTTACACTCGGTGTACAATCAAGGAAGCTACTAGGATACATTGTTTTAGCCAAAGGAATAGAGGTAGACCCTTCCAAAGTAAATGCAATCATGGAAATGGGGGAACCTAGAAATATTAGTCAAATGAGATCCCTTTAAGGAAGTATTCAATCCATTAGAAGGTTCATCTCTCAATTAGCAGAAAAGTGCAATAATTTCACTCAACTCCTTCACAAGGACACAATGTTCAAATGGGATGAAAAATGTGAAGAAGCATTCACCTTATTGAAGAAGTACCTAATGAATCCTCCAACATTAATGCCGCCAATCAAAGTTGAACCCTTAATTTTATATATCTCAATAACAAAACATGCATTAGGGGCACTCTTGGCTCAAGAGGACGAAGCTGAAAAGGAAAAGGCCATATACTACATAAGCAAAATATTGGTGAAGTATGAGTTGAATTACACCTTCATAGAGCATGTTTGGTCGTAGTTTTTGCTTCCCAAAAATTGTACCATTATATGTTATCCCACAAAATCTGACTCATTGCAAAGATTGATCCTTTGAAATACCTTCTTAGCAAAACAACATTAAATGGAAGATTGGCCAAATGGGTCATAGTCTTAAGTGAGTTTGACATAGAATATGTAGACCAAAAATATATCAAAGGCCGAGTAATAGATGATCAATTAGCAGAGTCACCTTTACAAGATGAACATCCAATCCAAGTGGAATTTCCAGATTCTGAAATTGTTAATGTTGAAGCAAAAACATGGCAATTGTATTTTGATGGCTCCTATACACAACATGGGTCAGGAGCAGGGATACTATTGATTACTCCTCAAGGGTCCATAATTTTGAAATCATATAAATTGATATTACCATACACAAATAATATAGCTGAGTATGAAGCATTGGTCATTAGCATAAAGTTGGCATTAGAATGGAAAGTGGCAAAGCTACAAATCTATGGAGATTCCCAATTGGTTATTAATCAAATTAATGACGAGTATCAAACTAAAGATGATAAGTTGATACCATACAAGAACATGATTGATAATCTCAAGAAATACTTTAATCTAATCACATTTGAGCAAGTGTCAAGGGATAAGAATAAAGCAGCAGATACAATGGCTACTTTGGCATCACTTCTCCAAATACCAGATCAAAGGGTCTGATATGAATTACTGGTAGAAGAAGTTGAGCAACCCACATTTGACCCCTCCCATCCTCACACCATTTGTTTACTAATAGGACATGACTCACCTTGGTATGGAGCCATTGTTAAATACTTGAAAGACCAAATCTTTCCCATAGACCAAACAAAAAATCATAAGAAAAGCTTTATTTGACAAGCCTCTTGCTACACCTTGGTATCTGACATGTTGCATCGTAAAAGTCTAGATGGAATGCTTCTAATTTGTCTAGAGAAAGAGGAATCAACCATAGCCTTACAAGAAATTCATGAGGGAATTTGTGGGTCACATTCGAATGGTTTAACCCTAGCTAAGAAACTCCTTAGGATAGGATATTTTTGGCCTTCTATGGAGAAATATGTATGTCACTTTGTAAAAACCTATCGTAAATGTCAATATCATGGGAACTTGATCCATGGACCAACACGAGAACTTCATCCTATGACAACACCTTGGCCCTTTTATCAATGGGGTTTGGATTTGATATGTATGATTTATCCACCATCTTCAAATGGTCATAAATTCATCATTACTACAACGAAGTATTTTACCAAATAGGTGGAGGTTGTACCCTTATCCACTGCCACAGGAAAGTAGATATCCTTATTCATATTAAATCACATAATCTTTAGATATGGTGTTCCTCATGCCATCATAATAGATAATGCAAAACATTTCAAAAATAAGGATTTGAAGGAACTATGTACAAAGTTTCATATGGTACATAACTCATCTTCGACATATTACCCACAAGGTAATGGACAAGTAGAAGCTACAACCAACATCCTAAAAATATTGAAGAGAACTGTGGATAATTCAGGAAGAGGTTGGAACTTTCAAATAAACCCTACTCTATAGGCTTATAGAATGAGCATTAGAATGCCAACAAGAGCTACACCATTTTCCCTAGTCTATGGAGCAGAAGCAGTTTTATCGTTGGAGGTAGAAATTCCATCTTTAAGAGTCTCATTGCATGGTTTAATAAGTGAAGAAGATTATAGAGTTTCTAGGTTACATGAACTAGAGCTATTAGATGAAAGAAAACAACAAGCTTTTGACCAATTAAAAGTGTATCAGAATCGAATGACCGGAAACTATAACAAGCATATCAAACCGAAGGCATTCCAAATAGGTGACCTAGTTTTGTGAGAAAATCTAAAGAATCAAATAGAAAGGGAGAAGAAAGGAAAATGGGAATAAAACTAGTTAGGACCTTTTGTGATCACTTCATCTTTTGGGACAAGCACCTATAAACTAGCTGATTGCGAAGGAGAAGAGTTGCAAGAGCCAATAAATAGTATACACTTGAAAAGGTTCCACACATGAAGCAATTGAAAAGGGATAAAGAAAAAGAGTATCAGAAAATCAGATGAGAGAGCATCATATTTATTGTACATAGTCAAAAGAGATCTTGAAAATACCAAAAACATTGAAAAGCAAAAAAGACCAAAAACAGTGGAAAATTGAGCCTGAAGAAAGCTAAAAACATTCAGAAATGATTTTCAAAAAGATGTTGTCTTGGTGAAAACCTAGCAAATAGGCACCTTCATGATATGGAAACCAAAAAAATTGAAAAAAGAGAAAATACAAAAAAAAGTACCTTGGTGAAAGCCTAGCAAATAGGCACCTTGGTAGCAAAAAAAGGGAAAAAGCTTGAAAAATAGAAAACAAGAGCAAATCCATTCAATCAGTGAAAACCTAGTAAACAGGTGCCATTGAAAGTCCAAGTCATTCTAATGCCTAGTGGTCATTCTTGTAAATACTTCATTCACCAATATTTGTATATATTACATAATTAAACCCCACAATTGCATTTGCAAATACCCAAAGGTTTCGTCACCAATCCAATCTGCAAATTGTCCCAAGTCCCACAACACAATCACCTCAAACTGGGGGCAAAATATACTCTAAAGGAGGAAGGACTCATCAAAGCAAACATCAATTTGACACCAAATCCATTCATCAAAGTACAAGTGAAACACTTACCCAATCACTTTCAAATCCTAATCTAAACATCAATCAAACCAAATTCAAAATTTTGATCCAAGATCTCCAAGGACACTTATCTTTATTAGGATAAAAAATATGAAATGGATAGAACTATATTTGAACTATGGATTTGAAGAAATAATGCAAAAAAATTTCTAAGTGTTGACTTGATTGATGAAATCATGTCTTATCTAGCGAATCGATGAAAGTTTTTAAACTAGATCAGCTATGATGAAAGAATGATATTTTATTGGTTTCTAAATGACTGTCTTAAGATCAAGGTTTTAAAGTATGTATTATTTGTCTAAGGACATGATCATCAAAGAATCATCGAGGACATGTACATATGGTGAAACTAAGATCTTTGTTTATTTTTGCAACAGGATACCTTGGCTATTTTGATGTTAACACTAGTACACTTGAGACCTTTTTCTGACGTCAAGTTGTTAGAATTGGGATGATTTATCATCACTATTATGACACACCCATCATCGCAGTTTTGCAGTCAAAAAAAATGACGGCTACTATTGCCGTCATAATTAAGATGACTATAGCCATCGTGAAAAGGGGGTTTCAACATAGCGAATACACAGTCGTGTCTATTTGTTGTCATCACAATTGCGATGGGTAAACATCAGACAAAGTTAGTTTACCAATAGAAATGTTGTACATGTGATGGTTAACCATCCTAATGTTTCGACAGATAACCATCATTGGTAGATTGTTCATTGACATAAATGTTGTGCATGCGATAGTTTTGCGTCGAAAGTTTCTAACAAATTGTTGTTGCTTTTCTAGTGATGTCGTAATTGTGATGAAATTCACAATTTTTTTTTTCTTAAATACATATTTGTCGATCAAGTTTGTATCGATTCAAAATGGTGTTCTTGCAGATTTGGTTCTACCTAGTTGCATTACTTTCGGATCTTGATTGAATTGCAAGGTGGTTTGGTGAGTCAAGGTCTTTTATTCGTGCTCATGATTTGGTTATGTCATTCGGAGATGACTTTGCAGTAGATTTGGTAGATGACAAGAAGCTAGTGCGACGATCAGAGATGTATTCTTCCTGATGTGTTCATGGGATATATGCAGACCTGATTGCATTCGGATATGATTTGAGCAACTTCTTAACTTCTTTGGTTTGAATTGGATGTGCTTTGTTCCTATGGAGTGTAGCAGTGACTTGACTTGCAGAACTTGCACAATGGAAATTTGTAGATCACTATGGTGTCCGTGATGACTTCGAAGAAGTCTTCTTCTTGGTGAACTAAGTTGAGAGACTTGGATTACAGAAAGCGGGTCATTTGATGTGACTTATGAGACATTGGATGCCTCTTCACAGTGGGTTCACGGTGCGGTCTATGGTGTTTCTTTGCGATTGGGTTCTTGGCAGAGATCTGTTGATTTGGTAGCCATTGAGATGGATTGATATGACTTGATCTTGGGTCAAGACTTCTTGAGGCAAGCTGAAGTGATCATTTCTCCTTGAAGTGATTGATGTTTCCGATAGATAGCCATTGCTTTTAGTTTTGTCATTGGTTATTCTTTGGTTTTCGTCGTAATTGTGACGACTCACACTATTTTTAAAAAAGAAATATATTTTGTCGTACGTTGATTGGGATCTTAAATTATTGAGCTTCTCTTTGTTTCAATAATAGTTTAACATTCTCTACTTAACAAGGCCAACCACATGAAGGCGGAAGCTCATCTGGCCCCTCCTAGGATCCTCTTATGACCCTTTACGACACTTTAAGACCTCTAAGATGTATTCTTAGGGATCGTAAAGGGTCATAAGGGGTCCTGGGACAAACAATTGAGAAACATAAATGTAGGCATCATGGTCACAATTGTTTGGAGACACAACATAATTGAATGCTATACCCAAATGATGCAACACAACCACTACTCCTGCAGTTCTAAGTGGACATTTCCGGATCCAAAAACCAAAGATAAGGAATCTATATATGGTTTTTGGATCCCCCAATGTCAACTTAGAATTGCAGGATTAGTGGTTGTGTTGCATCCTCTGGGTATAGCATTCAATTATGTTGTGTCTCCAAACAATTGTGACCATGATGCCTACATTTATGTTTCTCAGCTATTTTGATACCTACATTTATGTTTTGTAGCTGTCATGTTTATTTACATGTTCTTTATGTGTTTGGCTTCTCTCCCTCGCATCGAAAATAAGATTTTCCCACTCTGAATCAAGAATGTGCGTGCAACACAAGCAGAATATGCACGGATAGCAAGTGGAGCTGAGAAGACTCAACATGTTTACATTTTTTTAATAGGTCAAAATTACAATGTTCACGATGGTCTATAACTTAAAATTCACAATTAAAGAGCTTTATCAAAAATGCAAACCTGTTGTGTCTTTCAACTCCACCTAATATCCTATGTATATGAATTGAGATTGCATATTGAACTAGGTGTCTCCTTCTGCATTGCCTGAAACCAAGAGATTGTCAGAGTTAACATCTATAATCATTATTGAACTTTTGTTATTATTAAAAAGTACACTAGCACTTGCACCAAAAGAAGGTGCAAGGGATACGCGGATGATTTGCATGTAATTTCAATCATGCATCTTTGTAGTGCTCATCTTATAGGTAGCCTTTGACTAAGGTTCAATTATGGGTAGCATTCATGCTCCATTATTTCTTGTACACCATCTCTGTCGGAAAGTTTCTTCATGGATGGCCTCCACTTTCTTCCCCACTACAACTGTAACCACTATTCATTCTCCCGCAATCATTACTATCTTCTCTATTTATCAGACCTCCATTACAATTTCTCTTATGAAAATTTCCAAATTCACTATTTGGTATTCCTTCATCTCCCCTCAAATCCATCACTTATGGTTACAAATCAAGTTCCAAGAATCAGAATGACACATCTCATCATCACAACTAATCCACCTTAAACAATTGATTAACCATTCTAGACAAGATGATGATTTAAGGTTTTTTGTGAAGCTTCTAACTTGGTAGTTGCAATTAGCATTTGTATTACAAGTTTTGTTGTTGTTCAAGTAGTGTGTTTTATAAAAGAACCCATTGAACATTCTAATACTAATTTCTCCCAAAATATGAAATCCACTAAAATTTAGCGAAAACCCCTCCAACATTATAACAGTGTATAAAAGGAAACTCAGTGTTTCTAGTAGCAATAAATAGACTTTTTGAGAAGAGTAGAAGAAACAATAATAGAAACAATACGCTTGGAGGGAGAAAACCCTATAGACTTACGACATACCTTTGTATGCAACCCATTAACATTTCAAATGCAAGAATGAAAGAAAACATGGAACTAAGCTCAAACACGTGCAAATGAACATCGGTCATTATCAAATAAACATCAAGAAATAAACATCAATCATTATCAAATAAGTTGCATAAATGAGAATCATTTTTTTTTTGGCTTTTTCTTTTTTTCTGCTTCCCTATATTGTTGTAGAGGCGTATCCGTGTCCACATCATCATTTCTTCTCGGTCGTGCACATGATCTCACTATCCTTTGCAAAGGCGGGTCCTCTGTAATAACAAATAAAAGGCTTCATTAATTAAAAACATATTATCATAATTGGGGTTAATTTAAAAATATATTCATTATTGTTATAAGCATTTCAATACTTTAAAAAACATAAACGTGATGCTCTTTACCTTGTCCAACCACATCATCTTGCCCAATGGCTTGAACCTCAACACGCTCATTAGAAACAACCTCTACATCCCCTACAACTGAAATACAAAATGTTTTATTAATCCCAACACATTATAATTCAATTTTTATTACTACGCCAAATTCAATTTAACATGTTTACTTGTATTAAATATTCATTAATCAAAATTTGAATATAAAATGTATACCTTGAGTACTACAATTCACATTAGAATCGATGTCTTCATCGTGCTCGGCTGGTACAGTATCAATATAGGCAGACTGTATTCAAATATAAATAATTAGTGCATTTATCGACAATATATACATATAAATACAAGATAAATACTAAGAAATGTTAATCATTCAGTTTAATTCATATAAATATATTCACTTTAAAGTTTTAAACAAATGTTTCCTTACTTAAAACAAATATATCCACTTTATGTTGGAACTTAACATCAAATACAGTAATTGGTAAAGTTTTCAACTTGAAATAAAAATCAATTGGCTTATTTACCTAATCAACATATCCAATAGAAGAACCTTGTGCACTCATTGCTTGGTATCGTTCAGCCACAACTTTATAGCCTTGTTTATAGCCTATTTTTTTGTCCTCTTATGTAATCAGTTTTTTGAACTCCAAGGCCTTTATTTTTTATCGGTATCATGAATTTTTATTGTTGTAAATTTCATCAAAACTAAATTGATTGCAATTTAATTATAAATATTTTCATACGATTTTTCATTTACTAATACTTACAACTCGTGCAACAAGTTTTGAATATCCACCCAAGCCAAGTCTGCGTTGCCTGTGCTTTTGTTTTCTTTCTATTGTTGCCTTTGTTATGTCAGGCAACCTATGTGATGTTTAAAATATGTTAGATCACATAAGTACAAAGAGTAAATAGTACATAATTTCATCACGTACCTTATTTTCTCAGGTGATACTACTCATCCACTATGTCTTGCACTTCTCTCAAGTGCATCCTTTTTAAGATCCTCCCACTCATTAATAGGAATATAAGGAGGCCGCTCGTAATAAGGGTTGTGTTCTATTTGTCTCTTGTAGTTGTCCCTGATATACTTCAAAATAGTACATGCTTTGTCAAGGAGTCTAAGTCTATGAAAGACTTCGGGTCCAAAAAGTGTTGTCATAGAGTCAATGAGTTTATTGTTTAACCCTTTATCTTGTAATGACCACTTTTTAAGAAAAAAAATTGTTAGATTCATAAATGAAGTGAAGCTACCTTTTAATATACTTGAAGAAAGGGATGAAACAAAATCTAATCTTACAATGAAATCAAAATATGATACCATGTGCATATGATTGGCCTGAAAATGCGCAAACATTCATCATTAAGTTTTTCATAAAATAGATTATTCTCTGCAAGATAATTACGAGATTATTATAATTAGTTATTGCAAGAGACCACACAGGGGGTTAGTGCATTACATTATGAGTATTATATTATATAGTAAAAAAAAGGACCAGTCTTTAAAGTACCTGGAAGCTGGGCTACTCTCAAGGGAAGTCCATCTTCATTGCTCATGAGCAATTGATCACACTGTATTGTTCCCGTACATTTAACACGAGTACATCTAGGAATTGTATCATCGCCTCCTACATAAAATGACCCAATATTACAAAATGCCCCCTAACAAAGAATATATAGTTCAAGTGAAATAAACACATGATAAATAAGAGAGAAAATGAAGAGTCTACTTACCAATAGTAGGTGTTGCCATCACATCTATGGTCATGCTATGTATTGCCAACATTACAGACGGAACTACCTCTATGGATCTGATCCTCATACTAGGCATTGTACTCAACATAGGTTCAATAGCAGGTGGTGAACAAAAATATTGTTAGAGCATAAAAAAATATGGATAACCACGGACAAGATGGAGGATAAAACATGCGATATATCATTCGAAGTATTTGCATCTGAGGTAATGCCCTTTAATCTATTTAGCATCCCCTGTAAAGAGAACACATATATATTTTAGTTAATGACATAAATAAAATAGTATACTATAAAAATCATAATTAAACTTTTGTTATAATTAAAAACTACATTAATACTTACTCTATAGTTCTGAACACGACCAATCAACATAACCGCTGCCCTCTATATTTCAGGAGTGTGAGGTTGATTATTTTCCATTTGAGCTAACTCTTTTGATATTGCACGAAGGACCCTTTCCAGTGCAATCACATGATTAACCTCTGATAAAAAATCAACATCAAATGGATCCTGCTCATTCTGTGGTTCCTCATGGACTACTTGTTCCTTTCCCTTTTTCTAATCAACACTCGTTTGTGAGAACAATATTATTATCTCTTTATTTAAAAGCAATCCAAAATAGTAGAACAACAAAAAATATGCATTAATATAACAAAAAATACGCATTAACATTTTTCTTGTATGTGCATTTGTACAATAACAATGAGTTTTACTTGTCGGGAAGAAGAAGTCCCATGAGAACTATCACCGTCGTGCGTATCGTGTGGCTGTTGATCCATACTATAGCTTTGTATTTCAAAAAAAAATCATTCAGACATGTTAAAACACATGTGTTCTTATTCTAAGTTATGTTGAATAATAGACAATTATCAAAATGTGTACCACCTTGTCCATGATAGCGATGGGATTTTTTGTATCTATGCGATTCAAATTGTAATCGATAAGCAATTCCTTGCCTCCACATATTGATTTGATTGCACATACAAATACACGATTTCCCTCGCGTGCCTCAAATATGCAATTGGGTTACTTCTTAGTTGATGTAGGCCATGTATTGTTTATAAAACCTACAATATTCTCTGATGCTTTTGGTCTTCCATCAACATATATAGCTACTTTTTTTACTTTGTTCATTGACTTTTTGTTGTATATAATTTGCCGTGAGTGCATATATACACATACTTTTTTTATATTTAACAATTTGCATCCAACTACTGTAATCATAACAAGGTTCGACATACTCCATTAATTCGACAACTTTGTTGTAAGAGACCTTTATGCCATCCATGGAAAATAAGCCCAAACCATGTAATGAAGACGGTGCTATGCAATATATCCTCTCTTTAACACAAAAATCAGTATTTATTGAAGGAAGTTCATCGGGGACCCATTGTTTATGTATATGTTTGTACCTAAACGACAACTCAGAGTCACCTTTGCTCTCATCATCATAAGAACACGACCCCCCTTGAGCAAGGAAAAATTTCATGCGTTTATTGAATATCTTTCTGATCTTTTGACCTCGAGTCGATCTCATTGAATTACATGTACTAAATGTCTCACTTTCTTCTTCCATTCCTAGATTTTCCTCACTCGAGGAAGACAATTATGACAAATACCTATTCGCTAGTACCTGCACTTCATGCAATGAGAAAGATAGGTGACAATGAGAGAAATATTTTACAAATGGTAAAAGACATTAATCTCTATGGGTTGTATTGACTTGTACCTGACAATCCATGAGACTGTGTGGGATACCTAACATAAGATAATAGTTATATAATCAGACAAACATAGTTCACTCCATAGTTTTCATTATATCCTGTGAAGGACATTATACATTGTTAAAATTATCTATTTATCCAACAATATTTTGAATATCTTAGCATTACATATAACTAAACATCTTAGCATTACATGAGACACCACTATTGTGGCATTTTGTCAAACAGTTCTCGTGCCTTGCTAGTGTTTTTATTACATCTTGTAAAGGACTTTATACATTGTTAAAATTATCTATTTATACTTTCAGAATTAGCTCACTCCATTACAGGGAACAAAGAGAATCCTTTGTGATTTAACATCAATGAGATGCCTCCTTTCATTAGCTTCACGTCACCTTCTCATAGCTTCTCATAGCTTCCTATGTGTTTCATCTTTCATTTATACACTTACTTTGACCAAACTTTTAACTTTCTGACAGATTTTGCCAAAATCTTTGTAAGAAACCAAGTAAGGGGTATTCTTGAGTTCAATCACATTGAGCTACTACAACTGAATTATAAATCATGAATTCACTATATAATTAATTCACTATAAATCAAGGGGCATTATAAATCATGAATTCGCTATAAAATTAATGTATTACTCTAGATTTCATATGGACATTTTGTCAAATGGTTGGCATGTATGTTTATTCAAATGGAGTTATATAATTTGGAATGGATATATGATCGTTTGATATTGAATTCTATGTCAAGATTTACAACATTAAATTGATCATAATTAGAAGACTCAGACACAAGAAGAATATGAGTATAGCCAATTTTCAGAAGAATATGAATGAATGCAAACATACATAAGTGGATGAAAATAAATAGTGAAGGTAACTGATATTGCCTGAAGTAATGAAGTGTTGACCCTGGGTTCAATCCAATATGCTCATGTATGATCTAGAAATTACAAGGAAAGAAAAGATGGGGTTAGATCCAAAGGATCTAAGCAATGCATGACACCCTATTATTGATCATCATCTACAATTATGCATGTGCATAGTTAAGCCATACACTTCTAAAAGGAACTATGCTACAAAACATGTGCACTCAGGAACATGTGCAGTGTATAGGCGCTGGAATCCAAATGAAGCCCTACATTTATGTCTCTATAAACACCTGGTGAATCACTGTTGTGGCTGCATTTATGTCTCTATGAACACCTAGTGAATCACTGTTGTGACTGCATCATCCAAATAGTGCAACAACAACACCATATGTTGTTGTTCCATCTGGTGTTGCTATGGCATCATTTCCAAATGATGCATCCACAACAATAACCCACCATACCCATCAACACAAGGAAGACATGATCAAGCATAAACAATGGAGGGGACATTATCAAGGTCAAATCAGAGGTCAAATTTCATTCCTTAAAATTTTATATTTGTGCAGTTATAAAATTTCATACCTTGAAATTTTATAATATAGTTCCTTAGCATTTGATCTTCATATTGTAGCTATGACTTGAGGTAGGCATTCAAGCTTTGTCTTCTCATCAACTCATTTTCATTTTGATGGCATTTGTTGATTTAATTATGACACCAGCTTGGTTATAAACAAAAAAGAAAAGAAAAAGAAAGTATCATTTGTAATTTTTGTGAATTCGAAGAGCTGCCGCAAAGACAACACTGCACTTTTGCATGGTGTGAACAGGGCATTCAAGTTTGGCGTGCACGAAGAGGCCGACACCGTGTGGGAAGAGGGCACTAGCACTTGAGGTAGGCATTCAAGCTTTGTCTTCTCATTAACTCAATTTCATTTTGATGGCATTTGTTGATTTAATGACACAATATGAATGTTAATAGTGGCATTGTTTACATCTTAGCATTTGGAATGCTCGATGACCCATGACCTTTGAGAGCTAGGGCATCATTGCTATTACCTTCAAAGCATTGTGTGAAGTGTTTGATCTCTCTTTATTTGTTTTGTTGTTGATATTCACTGTGGTACTCCCCATTTATGATCATTTCATGAGGAAATGTCTTGATGGCTTGCGGGCTACAAGCTAGGGCATCATGCATTGTTTATGAGCTCACTGTTTGAGCACCTCATGTCCCTGTTTGATTGGCCGGTGCTCTGTTTATTATATTGAGTTTACATCATAAATTTAGTCTTAATAATATTTTATAAAATAACATAAAACAAACCCAAAATACTTTATCTTAATAAAATCTTAATAAAACAATATATTTAGTCTTAATAAAATTTTATAAAACAACATATATTATGTGAAGTGTTTGATCTCTCTTTATTTGTTTTGCTATTGATATTCACTAGCTATGTGGTACTCCCCGTTTATGATCATTTCATGAAGAAATGTCTTGATGGCTTGTGGGCTGCAAGCTAGGGCATCATACATTGTTCATGAGCTCATTGTTTAATACTGATGTTGTTTACATCTTTTCATTTGGAATGCTTGATGACCTACGAGCTTTGAGAGCTAGGGCATCCTTCCTATTACCTTCAAGGTATTGTGTGAAGTGTTTGATCTCTCTTTATTTATTTTTTTGTTGATGTTCACTATGTGGTACTCCCCGTTTATGATCATTTCATGAGGAAATGTCTTGATGGCTCGCAGGCTGCAAGCTAGGGCATCATGCATTGTTTATGAACTCACTGTTTGAGCACCTCATGTCCCTATTTGATTGGCTGGTGCTTTGTTTGTTATATTGAGTTTACATCATATATTTAGTCTTAATAAATATCTTATAAAACAAACCCAAAATACTTTGTCTTAATAAAATCTTAATAAAACAATATATTGAGTCTTAATAAAATCTTATAAAACAACATATATTGTGTGAAGTGTTTGATCTCTCTTTATTTGTTTTGTTGTTGATATTGACTAGTTATGTGGTACTCCCTGTTTATGATCATTTCATGAGGAAATGTTTTGATGGCTCACAGGCTGCAAGCTAGGGCATCATACATTGTTCATGAGCTCACTGTTTAATAGTTGCATTGTTTACATCTTTTTATTTGGAATGCTTGATGACCTGCGAGCTTTGAGAGCTAGGGCATCATTGCTATTACCTTCAAGGCATTGTGTGAAGTGTTTGATCTCTCTTTATTTGTTTTGTTGTTGATATTCACTATGTGGTACTCCCCATTTATGATCATTTCATAAGGAAATGTCTTGATGGTTCGCGGGCTGCAAGCTAGGGCATCATGCATTATTTATGAGCTCATTGTTTGAGCACCAACCAATCAAATAGGGATATGAGGTGCTCAAACAGTGAGCTCATAAACAATGCATGATGCCCTAGCTTGCAACCTGTGAGCCATCAAGACATTTGCTCATGAAATGATCATAAACAAGAAGTACCATATAGTGAATATCAACAACAACAAAAATAAAGAGAGATCAAACACTTCACACAATGCCTTTAAGGTAATAGCAACGATGCCCTAGCTTTCAAAGCTCGCAGGTCATCAAGCATTCCAAATGAAAAGATGTAAACAATGCCAGTATTAAACAGTGAGCTCTTGAACAATGTATGATGCCCTAGCTTGCAGCCCACGAGCCATCAAGACATTTCCTCATGAAATGATCATAAACGGGGAGTACCACATAGCTAGTGAATATCAACAACAAAAAAAATAAAGAGAGATCAAACACTTCACACAATATATGTTATTTTATAAGATTTTATTAAGACTAAATATATTGTTTTATTAAGATTTTATTAAGATAAAGTATTTTGGGTTTGTTTTATGTTATTTTATAAGATATTATTAAGACAAAATATATGATGTAAACTCAATATAACAAAAAAAGCATCAACCAATCAAATAGGGACATGAGGTGCTCAAACAATGAGCTCATAAACAATGCATGATGCCCTAGCTTGTAGCCCGCGAGCCATCAAGACATTTCCTCATGAAATGATCTGATGCAAGAGCATCCTAGGATTCTTGGCAATCCTGTATCAACCAAAAATATGTTTGTCTTTGAAGGTAGATTGTTAGTGTTGATCTTGGTTTGGCAGAGTACTTTCTCAAATTGGGAGATTGGTTGCTTAGTTTTAGTGTTTACCAGGGTGTTCAGTTTCTGAAAGAATGCTTGGTAACTGAAGGCGTCAGTTTTCCTGATGCTCGATAATAACTACATTGCTCAGTCATGCTTGGCGTGGTCAGTTTTTGGCACTCGATTATTTCTCTGTTGCTTGGTGTTCTTGCTTACCGACCTGGTTTGTTTGGATGGATCAGCTTGGCTGACTGGTTCCATTGATTTGGGTTGCACTCTTCGAGTTATGGATTGACCATTGAATGTGTGGGGACCTAGATCTGGCATGTTGCATTCTTCTATGCAAATCTGATGATCATTTGGGGCCATCTTTGGGATTTTATTTTATTGTAAGGCTATTTGAGAGCCAACTAATGTTTTAGCATTTAATATTTGTTTGTAAGGGTTAATTGTTTCATCAGCCGACTTGTGGTTGGGAATCAGTATTTATAGGATGCTTGGGTAGTTATTTAGCAGGAGATGGTGATGGTGGGAGTTAGAAGCCTTGGATCTTAGGAGCAGGAAGATTGCTTGGAAGTTTGAGTACAAGTTTAGATCTTTCTTGGGTGCCTACCAGCGTGCTATTTGTTGCAGACCTGGACTAGCTGAATACTGATGTTGTGGAAAAGATTTAGATCCTACGAGATCTTGTAGATTGTTACTTAATTTGTAATTGGCCATAACCAGGAAGGTCTTACAACCTGACACATTGCATGTAATCAGTGATTTGATGAATATAGATTCCTATTTCATTACAGATCTATTGTCCTTGTTGTGCATTTCCACTACATATTGGTTTGGCTGCAAGGTCGGTCAGTCCTTAATTGGATCCACCAATCTTGACTGCATCAGGTGGTATCAGAGAAAAGTTTTTTCCTATTTGAGAAAAGTATGTTCCTGTTGGAGTCGAGTGGATCTAGTGTGTTTGTATCTAGATCTTGATTTGGAGATGCCTCTGAGGAGAAATTGTGAGATCTTAGAGGAAGAAGCTACTGGAGAATTCAACCTTGATGATTTTAGGGCTTTGCAGAAACAAGTGCAAGATCTACAAGAGAAGTTGAAGAAGAAAAAGAGGATTACCTTGAAAGAGGATAGTGATGATGAATTTGAGGAAGATCATTTTGAAGAAGTTGTAGAAGAAGCTAGAGATCCAGAGGAGAATTGAATTCTGAAATCTATGTCTAAAATTGGAAAGAGACCTAAGATTGAAGTTTCTACATTTGCTGGAAGCCTTAGGCCTAAAGAATTGATTGATTGGATCAATGAGATTGATGAGTACTTTGAGTATGAAGAAATAGAAGATCCTGATAGAGTTAGATTTGCAAAAACTAAGTTGAAAGGTCATGCAAATATCTGGTGGAGAGAAGTTCAGTTGGAAAGAGGTAGAAGAGGAAAAGAAAAGATCACTAAATGGAACTGAATGGTTGACAAGTTGAAGAAGCAATTCATTTCGATGGATTATGAATTGGAAATGTTTAAGAAGATGCAAGCTTTGAAGTGGACTAACAAATTGGTATAGGAGTATACTGAGGAGTTTTATAGAATCCTGATTAGGATTGGTCATTCTAAAGCTGATAAAGAGAAGGTTGCTAGGTATGTCTATGGCTTGAGACCTAGTATTCAAGAAGAGTTACTTATAGTTCGGTTGACAACAATAGGAGATGATTATTAGATGACATTGAAGATTGAAGAGAAGTTGAATAGGAAGTATGGAGGAAGATAGAATAGTAAGAACCAAGGTGGCAAAACTAGTGAGGCAGTTGCTGAGGGTAATGTGATAGAAAACCCTAAGCCTGATGTGGGATCTAGCAGTGGTCAAGTTATGAGGAATATTGGATAGAGAGGAAGGTGGAAGAATGAGTTCACCGGTACTTGTTATAACTATGGTGAGGCTGGTCATAGAAGTTTCCAATGTCTTAAGAAGAGAGTGGCACTGACTACTGAAGAAGATATTATGAATGTTGTAGAAAAAGGTGAGACTCTTATCACTAGGAGATTAGCTGCATGTGTCCATGAACCAATGCAAAGAAGAAATTTGTTCAGAACTAGATGTAAGTGTAAGAATAAGGTATGTAATGTCATAGTTGATGGTGGCAGTTCTGAGAACTTTGTTTAAGAAGAAATGGTTAATAAATTGAGTTTGGAAAGAAGGAAACACCCTAACCCTTATCTAGTTAGTTGGATACAAGATGTTTCTAAAGTTAGAGTTGAGGAACAATGCTTGGTTAATTTTTAGATTGGATCTTACCAGGATGAGATATTGTGTGATGAATTACCGATGGATGCTTGTCATCTATTGCTTGGTAGACCTTGGTAGTTTGATAGGAATGTGTTGTTTGATGGTCGTGCTAACACCTACGTGGTTATGCATGAAGGAGCTTGGCATAAGCTAATACCTTTACAAGAGACAAGGACTAAGGAATGTGGGGTCATCAGGTGTTGTCCATGTGACAAACCTTAGAAGCATAAGGTTGATGAACCTTTTCCCGCAGAGTCTAGTTTGAAAGAGAAGGAGAATGAAATATCTGAAGAGTTTGCTAAGATCAAGAGGCAAATGGTCTTTCTAATAGAGAAAGTACATCAGATGATGACATTATGGCACATAGAGATGTAGATGATACTAAGTTGATTGAGGAGTCCAGAGAGGATGAACCTTACCAGAACACTGATGTGGTCGGTAGTGGTCAGGATTAGTTGCTATTAGTTGCAGACCGAAAAGGTAAGAAAAGTGAAGAGCAGAAGAACTTGCTATGAGAGACAGAGGATGAAGTGAAGACTACTTGGAATAAAGGACAAGAGGAGATATGGGTGAAGAATAGATTTGACATACCTGTTATGATTCCCTTGAGGCGTTCTTGATTTCCTTATGTGAAAATCTTTCTTACCTGGGGTGTTTGATGCAGGAGCATCCTAAGATTCTTGGCAATCCTGTATCAACCAAAAATATGTTTGTCTTTGAAGGTAGATTGTTAGTGTTGATCTTGGTTTGGTGGAGTACTTTCTCAGTTTGGGAGACTGGTTGCTTGGTTTTAGTGTTTACCGAGGTGCTCGGTTTCTGAAAGAATGCTCGGTAGCTGAAGATGTCAATTTTCCTAATGCTTGGTAATAACTGTGTTGCTCAGTCATGCTTGGCATGGTCAGTTTCTAGTGCTTAGTTATTTTTCTGTTGCTCAGTGTTCTTGCTTACCGACCTGGTTTGTTTGGATGGATCGGCTTGGCCGACTGGTTCCATTGATTTGGGTTCCACTCCTCGAGTTATGGACTGACTGTTGGACATGTGGGGACCTAGATATAGCATGTTGCATACTTCTATGTGGATCTGATGACCGTTTGGGGCCATCTTTGGGAGCTTATTTTATTGTAAGGCTATTTGAGAGTTGACTGATGTTTTAACATTTAATATTTGTTTGTAAGGGTTAATTGTTTCATCAGCCAACTTGTGGTTGGGAATCAGTATTTATAGGATGCTTGGGTATTTATTTAGTAGGAGATGGTGATGGTGGGAGTTAGTAGCCTTGGATCTTAGGAGCAGGAAGATTGCTTGGAAGTTTGAGTACAAATTTAGATCTTTCCTTGGTGCCTACCAGCGTGCTGTTTGTTGCAGACCTGGACTAGCCGAATACTGATGTTGTCGAAAATATTTAGATCCTGTGAGATTTTTTAGATTGTTACTTGCTTTGTAATTGGATGTAACTGGGAAGGCCTTACAACCTGACACATTGCATGCAATCAGTGATTTGATGAATATAGATTCTCATTTCATTATAGATCTGTTGTCCTTATTGTGCATTTCCACTATGTATTGGTTTGGCTGCAAGGTTGATCAATCCTTAATTGGATCCACCAACCTTGACTGCATCATGATCATAAACGGGGGGTACCACATAGTGAATATCAACAAAAAAATAAAATAAAGAGAGATCAAACACTTCACACAATATATGTTGTTCTATAAGATTTTATTAAGACTAAATATATTGTTTTATTAAGATTTTATTAAGACAAAGTATTTTGGGTTAGTTTTATGTTGTTTTATAAGATTTTATTAAGACTAAATATATGATGTAAACTCATAATTGTACTTGATATATATAATACAATGGTATTTAGTATAATCTATATATTTGTAAGATGTGATTAATTCCAGCTATATGATGTTTTGGGATTAAATTGGTGAGTTTGTATACTTTCTTCATTTTAAACTAACCTATGACTTCAAAGGAGGAATTATGAAATATAGTTGTAGGTAGTTATCTCTTCTATAATGATGGAGGAGTAAAAGGTAATGATCAATGAGGTTGTTGCTATTAGATCATACAGTAATACACTTACTTTTTTAAATTTGAGCTTGAGCATCATGCAATGTTATTGTTGTCATTGCATGCTTGCTGCTGTTGTGCACCATATATTGTTTTATACACTATTTATTTCATTGAGACCATGAGCTTGACATTTGTAATGTATTTTATGTTATTGGATCAATGCTACCATGTTGTTGAGGCTATAGATGCATTGAATCACCACTGCCATTTTATTTTTATAGCAACAATATAACAAATAAAGCACCGACCAATCAAATAGGGACATCAGTAAGACATTTAATGCATTATTACTTCATCATGATGACAAAAATTTCATTGGATCAAAGCACATAGAATGTGGGTAGATGCATTGAATCACCACTTCCATTCTATTTTGATGAAGAGGAACTATGTTATTAAATTTCAAGGCATGAAATTTTATAACCGTACATATATTTTATGAGTATAATTGTACAATAGAAGAGCACCCACATGCCTTGGTTGTTATTGGTCTATGAAAGGTTTTGGTTTGGCCTTTCCCAATTGAGATGTCATCCTAAGATTCAAAAGGACCAAGGTAATAATAATTCTTAAACATAAATGCATGATTGTGGATCCTCAAGTAGGAGTTGTGATGCAAAGGAAGAACACTTATATGGGTTTACCCACATAAGGACAATGGTTTCATTCATTTTTATTTCAAGTGCTCTTGGGTACTTTCCTTGGCCTCTAGGCTTGGGCATCCTATAGGGGTTGAACCAAAATTACGAAGACAATAAGGACACATAGAACAATAGGTTTGGGAACTTACACTTATGTTCAATCCTTAGTAATGGTTGGGGAGCTAATTACTAGATGAGTGACTGCAATACCCTAGTTTGCATTATTAGATGATCTTGTTTAAATTGTGTTCATTTCATGCAAAGATACATGTAAAGGAAAATAAATTTTTGCATCTAAAGATTACATGTATATATATGAAAAATAACTTGTATATACTATAAAAGGAAAATAAATTTTAGAAGAAAATGCAAGAGTATAGGCATACATAATTAAAGGATGAACATAAATAATAAGGGTTCCAGAAATTGCCTAAAGTGATGAATTTTTGACCTGGGTATGAATCTAGTGTGCCCCTGTGTGATCCAGAACCTACAAAAAAAAAGAGAGATGGGGGTTAGATACAAAATATCTAAGCAATGAATGGCATCCTATTACTGATCCTCATCTACAATTATGCATGTGCATAGTCAAGCCATACACTTCTGAAAGAAAAACCATGATACAGGACATGTGCACTCAGAAGAATGTTGCAGAGAGTAAATGGTTGCATTTATGTTTGCATGAACACCTGGTGAGTCACTATTGTGACTACATCATTCAAATAGTGCAACAACAACACCAGATGTTGTTGTTTCATTTGGTGTTGCTGTGACATCATTTTCAAATGATGCACCCACAACAGTCACACACCATGCCCATCAACACAAGGCAATCATGAGCAAGCATGAGTAAGCAATGGAAGGGGCATACATCATCATCAAATTAGAGGAGAAAAGCATCAAATCTGCATATTAAGGGACAAGTACATCATGGATTTCAAGTAAAGATCATAACATCACAACATGGTTGGCAGCCCCAAGGAGGCCCCATTGCATGCAGTGAGTAAGCTACATCAAAACAAAGAGGTACACAAATCTGCATCATCTATACATTAATGCTATGGCATGGAGTATATTTGAATTTGCATTTTAAAGGATAAGTAAGAAAGTTGCATGATGTTAGTGAAATTAACAAAGGTATAGATCTAATGAAGTAATGAAGCTACCCACATTCTATGTGCTTTGAGCCAATGAAATTTTTATCATCATGATGAAGTAATAATGCATTAAATGTTGTACTGATGTCCCTATTTGATTGGATGGTGCTCTATTTGTTATATTGCTGCTATCAAAATAGAATGGCAGTGGTGATTCAATGCATCTATAGCCTCAACAACATGGCAACATCGATCCAATAACAAAAAATACATTACAAATGCCAAGCTCATAGTCTCAATGAAATAAATAGTGTATAAAATAATATATCGTGCACAACAACAACAAGCATGCAATGACAACAATAACATTGCATGATGCCTGAGCTCAAATTCAAAATAATTAGTGTATTAATGTATGATCTAATAGCAGCAACCTCATTGATCATTACCTTTCACTCCTCCATCATTATAGAAGAGATAACTACCTACAACTATATTTCATAATTCCTCCTTTGAAATATATATATATCAAGTATAATTATGAGTTTATATCATATATTTAGTCTTAATAAAATTTTATAAAACAACATAAAACTAACCCAAAATACTTTGTCTTAATAAAATCTTAATAAAACAATATATTTAGTCCTAATAAAATCTTATAAAACAACATACATTGTGTGAAGTGTTTGATCTCTCTTTATTTGTTCTGTTGTTGATATTCACTATGTGGTACTCCCCATTTATGATCATTTCATGAAGAAATGTCTTGATGGCTCGTGGGCTGCAAGTTAGGGCATCATGCATTGTTTATGAGCTCATTGTTTGAGCACCAACCAATCAAATAGGAACATGAGGTGCTCAAAAAGTGAGCTCATAAACAATGCATGATGCCCTAGCTTGCAGCCCGCGAGCCATCAAGACATTTCCTCATAAAATGATCATAAACGGGGAGTACCACATAGTGAATATCAACAACAAAACAAATAAAGAGAGATCAAACACTTCACACAATGCCTTGAAGGTAATAGAAATGATGCCCTATCTCTCAAATCTCGTGGGTCATCAAGCATTCCAAATGAAAAGATGTAAACAATGCTAGTATTAAATAGTGAGCTCATGAACAATGTATAATGCCCTAGTTTGTAGCTTGCAAGCCATCAAGACATTTCCTCATGAAATGATCATAAACGGGGAGTACCACATAGTGAATATCAATAGCAAAACAAATAAAGAGAGATCAAACACTTCACACAATACCTTGAAGGTAATAACAACGATGCCCTAGCTCTCAAAGCTCGTGGGTCATCAACCATTCCAAATGAAAAGATGTAAACAATGTCAGTATTAAACAGTGAGCTCATGAATAATGTATGATGCCCTAGCTTGCAGCCCATCATAAACAGGGAGTACCACATAGCTAGTGAATATCAACAACAAAACAAATAAAGAGAGATCAAGCACTTCACACAATATATGTTGTTTTATAAGATTTTATTAAGACTAAATATATTTTTTTATTAAGATTTTATTAAGACAAAGTATTTTGGATTTGTTGTATAAGATATTTATTAAGACTAAATATATGATGTAAACTCAATATAACAAATAGAGCACTGACAAATCAAATAGGGACATGAGGTGCTCAAGCAGTGAGCTCATAAACAATGCATGATGCCCTAGCTTGCAGCTCGCGAGCCATCAAGACATTTCCTCATGATATAATCATAAACAGGGAGTACCACATAGTGAATATCAATAGCAAAACAAATAAAGAGAGATCAAACACTTCACACAATGTCTTGAAGGTAATAGCAATGGCGCCTTAGCTCTCAAAGCTCGCGGGTCATCGAGCATTCCAAATGCTAAGATGTAAATAATGTCATCCAAACATGTGTGTGTGTGTGTGTGTGTGAATTTTGTACCTAGTTGTAGACACAACACTTTAGTAAAACATTAGAGGTTAGCAAAAATCAAAATCATGTAGTGAAATGGAAACTAATCTAACCAGACAATTTACTGCCTTCTAGTAGATGTGATTATGTATTCTCAGATTGGACCAAGATCAATGACCTTGACGACACCCAAATGAAGGATTTGAATGCAGAATCTAGATATGAGATGAATGCAAATTAATCTATATTTTTGGATTTTCAATGCAATAAGATGAAATAAATTGATATAAATCTATTCTATATGAGAAACTGATATGACATGAAATTAATCTAACAATGATATGCTAAATGATATGAATGGTTAAAACAATGAAAATCTCACAACAACTTTGATTCACAAAGATTGATTCTTCGATCACCAATTTGCCAGTGTGAGGATGCAATTCGTGGATGGATCCAAAATGAAGAGCTGAGGCCTTAATTTATAGAAATCTAGGACTTTGGAGGTGCATGGAAAAAAGCCATAAATCACTCTTGATAAACTCAGGTTGAGTTATCAAGAATTTAGAGATAGATTAACTCACGAAATCATGCAAATCAGCTTTTTGATTTAAATAAGAAGTTGAGATCAGCTTTCAACTCAAAAGAAAGTTGAGTTTATTTTTAAAACAACTTGAATTGATTTTTCGATTTAAAGTTTAACTATTTTTTTGGATGTGCATAATTAATTATGAATTAATTTAATAAATAAAGTGATTTATCCTCAACTTAACTAATTTTAAATAATAAAACAATTGATTTATGGGTTAATCAATTATTAAATCAAACTTTTACTCAAAAACTATATTATTAAATTTGACAATTGATATTAATTAATTAAATAAGAATTTAATCAATTAGTCATAGGATATTTGATTTATTGTCAAAATGAAATAATACAATTTAGGAATAAATCTAATTAAATCTAATTAAATAATTAAGTGGCAGTATTAAATCTAATTAATTAAATATTCATAATATTCAATTAATTAAACTTTAGGATAAATAGGATTTATTGCCAAATAATCATTAAATCAAAGATAATTAGGATAAATAAGAATAAGGAATATTCCTCGATGTAGAATTTAGGATAATTAATTAGGATTCGATGATGTTTAGATGTGCCTTAGGTTAGGACTTTGATGCCGATTTCATTCGAATTGAAGATGTAGGAGGTTAATGAACCTATAGCCCATTTTTGAGGTATTACATTTTGCCCCTCTTTGAATTGTTGTGCGAAGCACAGTGGTTCAAAGACAGTCTGTGTATGATGTTGAAATTGATGTTTGAAATTGAAATTGATATGAAGCTGAAACTGATTGAAATTGATATGAAGATAATAGGTCCTGAATGACCAAAGATAATGTTAACTATAACAGCAATGAACCGATGATTGCGAAGAAGTGTCAAAATGCCTGATTCTGAACCTTATGATTGCGAAGAAGTGAGTGACTGATTCTAGACCCAATTGTTGATAAGAATCACATTGGTATCACATCTGAACCCTTCAGTTATGAAGAACCAAGGAAATAACACTAATGAACCAATGGTTACAAAAGACTGATACAGTTTACAAGATTAAGAGAATACCAAATTGATATGGATCTCAATGAATTTGATATGCCCCGAGCGATGAGGTCTTTTTGATGAATCAACAACTAGATGTGGTTGTTGTCTTGATTACTGAGGAAATATATGATTTCAAATTTAGATTATAGACTTTGAATGATGTGCAATACCATGCCCCCTTCGGGATAAAAATTGAAATATGACAAGAAAAGTCAACGTTATAGTTTAGAAGCATGTTAATTGATTTGAGAAATGGTTATTCATGTTCAAGAACGTGTTCTACATCATTTGGAGGTCCAGAAGACCAAGTTTGACTAGGTTAAACCATGAGTTGACCATAGTTGACCGAGTTAAAATTTTGATAGTTTGATGTAAGATAATCAGTTAAGTTGAATACTGGATTTATGTGATGATTGAAGGTCGATTATGTAAGGAGTAGATCGACCTGGGTCCGAAAATTTTAAATCATGATTTTGACATAGTAAATGATCTTAGATTTTGATTTTGATCCCGAAAATGGGTTTAGAACGTCGAAATTAGCTAGGGGTGCAATTTTCATGAAAAATAGAGCACTTTTGAAAATTAGGTCAAAAGCTATATAAAGATTGGAAGGGTCATTTTCAATTCATTTCAACCTTTTGACTTTAGAAATCTTGTGGAGCCCTCTGAGCAAGAAAAATGGTAGAACCAAAGGTACCTATGAGTTTGCATCAATTTGAGCGTAGCCAGAGACACAAGAGACCTCGGTAGTACGGACATCAGGTAGGTGGACCTCTTTGCTTCTCTGAAAAGTTAATTTTTCCATGATTTATAGCCTTTTTAGCATTTTTTGTACGTGTTTTAATTTTGAATTTTTGAATGCATGGAAACTCATACGACTCTCCAGCGAGACTCGTATGACTTTTGAACTGTAGATAGGTTGTCGTTTCATTAACCCCCAAGACTCATATCAGAGGGACCTAAGATTCGTATGACATTTTGTTGGGTCCCTCATAACTCATATGAGGAGGATTGCATTGTCGTATCACTGTGCTTTGTCATATGGTATGATGTAGAAACTCGTACGACTTTCCCTGCCAGTCTAAAGTGTCATATAGAAAATAGTGAGCCTAAAACTCAGTAGTAGGTCAAATTTTTGAATTTCTTGATCTCTTAGCCTGATTACTGACCTGTTAACCTACCTTGTGAAATATTGAACTGCTTAATTTTTTCCCTTGTAACCCATTCTATGACCAAATTACTGATAGGATTCCCTATTTCTGTACTATGTAGGTCATATATCCAGATGTTCAAGTATGGATTTCACATCTAGCTACTCAGAGATTATGTGTGTCACTGCCAGACCCTATGAGGGTACACCTTGCTTCCTGTGGATTTGAGTACCTCATTCATTTACCTGAGATTAGGGTAAATCATGGACTTTTGACTACTCTGATTGAGAGATTTCATTCAGAGACCCAAACATTCCACCTACTGACTGGGGAGATCACTGTTACCCCCAAGGATGTGTATCATATACTACGCATTCCTTTCCATGCAGGCCAGCGGCCAAAGTATGTGAGTTCGGGGAACTCGAGTCTATTAGCATTCAGACATCTCTTTGGAGATGACACTCAGATGATTGCCTCCATTTCCTGGGAGACCTTAGTACAACATTATGGATAGATGCACCAGTTAGAGTGTATTATTGTCGAGATGATAGGAGGGATTATCATGTCTGACCATCAGCAGAATGGTCTATTGATGGGCTGGGCCCCGATGGTTGCACGTCTGATGGCGACACCTTCTGAGTTGGCTTGGGGTCAGTGTCTTTTAGCCCATATGTTCTTTGAGATCACAAGGTAGTGTATCAGGAGAGCAAGTCTTTTATAGCTAGAGCTTTAGTTCTATAGATCTGGGTGTGGGAGCATATCCCAGTTTTGAGACCAGTATGTACCTCGCAGAGGTAGCCTCAGGAGCTTGTTATTTATATATATGCTAGATATGTCATACAAGGATGGATGGGTCATGTGGAGTACTAGAGGTGATGCCTTGATGATATGAATTTTGTTCAATGGAGACCATATGTGGGTATAGAGCCTTGGCCTACTACACGTGAGCAGTTTAGTTTCTTCTTTCAGAGCCGTGTGCTGATCGGGAGGTCATCCTCCACTTTAGAGAGATTCATCATCACCAAGGTGTGGTGGCAGTATGGATGAGTGCAGGATGCACTAGAGGATTATGCCACTTATGCTCAAATAGCTCTGGAGCTAGGACTTAGATGGACCACGAGGCTCTCTTATGCTTTGTGTTCATAGGAGTACAATGCTATTGTCAGTAGAGATTGGGAGTACAGACCATATGTACTTGATGCTAGAGTTATAGACGGATTCATTGCTTGGCTTACTAACCATCCTATCCATAGGTTCTTAGATCCTACAGAGCTGATACCCTCCATGGAGGAGGCTATGGATGTGACCGGAGCACCGATGAGACAAGGTCCCAGACTCACACAGGTTCCTATTGTGCATCCCACACCTCCAAGACCTAGAACGATGGCTCCTCTTCAGAGACCATCAAGATAGATGAGGCCCCCTTGTCCCACTAGTTCCACAATAGGCAGATCTACAAGTTCTCACAGACAGACTATGGGAGAGGGTGGTACTCTAGGGGGTGTTGGTTCAGTTGAGGAGGTACTTGCAGCATAGTAGGTTGTGGGTGGTGGTATGGATCCGATAGAGGAGGATACAAGATTTGATCTAGGTGCAGAGGTTAGATGTCGTAAGGCACAGAGAGAAAAGACTATAGAGCAGATTGCCCTAGATACTGAGATGCTAGCAGCCAATGTTGATCCTATTGTTCCTCTTACTCCACAGGAGACTATCAAATGGCTTAGATTATAGGTCAGGGACCTGAAGGTTTGCAGTACATGGTGGGAGGAGAGATATATAGAGACCGATAGACAACACACTAAGCTTCGTGCTGAGGTGCAGAGATTACAGGTAGAGGTGATTCATCAGACTGCATGGGTAGCTTACTATGTGTCCACATATTACACTGTTGTTCTTTCTACATAGAGAGTCCCTACGTACTCCCAGTACATGATGGCATCAGAGGGAGCTAGATCACCTAGAGCGGAGGCAGTACCAGATGCACCACCTCCACCTCCACCAGATGCAAAAAAATCAGGCCGACAGCTGATCTGTTGTGATATGTTCTGATATATTGTACTTTTTTTTATCATTGATATACTATTATGACTTTGATAGCTCACATAAGTGTATTCTTTTGTACACTATGCTAGTAGTGCACCCCTGACTAGTTTGAGATTTTTGATATATATGAGATGGATATTGTGGTTATGACTTCATTTGTACTTTATCATGTTTTGATTTATGATGATATCATGTGATGCTTATGCTATGAGTAGTGTAGAATGTATGTATGGATATATGCAATGCAATGATTTCTTTCGTATGTATGGATGTAATGCAAATGTGTTTTGATTATGAAAAGATGTATGTATGATTTATGCTTATGCACATGGATGTATTGTAATGCAACAGGTGATTATGATATGAAATGTAAATGCAACGATACACATGATATGTTTTGCAGGAATTGATGAAGACAAGTACTCAGTCTTATGTCAAAAAGGATGTTTAACCCAGGAGGATAACTGCTTGCGATTCTATGAAGAGACCTTCGAGGTAGGTTTCAACTCTTGTTAGATTTGAATAGGTGATTGAAGAATCATTTAAGTGTTGAAGTTTGTTTAGCCATTGTGAGATCATGCAAACATGCAAAATGAAAAGAAACATGCAAAGTAAAATGCAACCTAAGACCTAGGACCTAACCACTGATCATGTGTCAGTCGATTTCATCATTGAATTTTTAGGTAACTGGATAAATCAATACAATGCCCATTAGTTATGAAACCATAGACATATGAATATTGATTTGTATGCGCAGGAATCAATACATCACCCACTAGTTAGGCAACCATGGACATATGAATACTGATTTATTTTTAGAATGTCGGATTAGATATAAGCACCAAGGCATAAGCGCTAGGATGACCTAAATATCATGTCCATTTTGATATAGCAATTTGTATAAGCATCAAAACATAGACGTCGTGATGACCAAAATACACCTTGCGTACAAACACATCAAACAGTCAAGAGATCATTCTAAATCCAATGTGAATTACCCGTAGTGACCCTTTATCATTCACATCCTTAGGTAAGATCGCATTTCACAATAGGAGAAAGAACTCACTCAAAAAAGAAAATAGTTAGATCAAACTTCCTTGAATTTTCCAAGTATCAATGGTCAAGGTACTCATGGCCATCCAATTCGAGATAGAGGCTCTTACAAACAGACACCATTTCAATCCAAAATTTCCAAAGTTGTTAGATTTTCACATACAAGCAGAAGACAAAGAAAAGATTATGCCCCCAATCATCACTCTCTAAATCCTGTAAAGGACATCATCGAAGAGCTCAAAGGGACACAATATGAAAAAATCTTAATGTGAATCAGTAAGCATACAAGGAGATAAAAGCATGTAAAAAGCATAGATTGTTTTTAGTTTGATGTTTGATGTTTGATTACGTTGTTGTAGATGCAAAATCCTTTCTGGAGACAAGACAAACTAACTAACTTGGATGAAGCTTCAAAGGACTCTGACTGGATATGATACATCTAAGATACATTCGAAGCCATAGGATATGACTTTGATTACCCCCAAGTGTTAAGCATTGATAGGATACCGACGCTTGAGCTGATTGGTGTACAGACTGACTTATTTGAAAATAGGAATGTGTAAACCAACTGGGAGATATGTACAAACTAAAGCAAGACTGAAAGCTGGGAAAGACCAAGATTGTACTGATAGATGGAGCATTTTGAAAGAAGTGGCACCCGTTTGCTCGGTTTTCACCATCTTGGCAAAGATTCTATTTTTGCTACCAAGGCGCCTGTTTCCAAGTTTTCACCAAGGCACTTTTTCTTTTTCTCATTTTTTGTATTTTTCATTTTTTCAATTTTTTTTTTGTACTTTTGATATTTTTTACTTTTTTTGTGAATCATCAAGGCACCTATTGCTAGGTTTTCACCAAGATGTTCATTTTTTCAGGACTTTTTCAAAATTTTAAGATTTTTTAAGACATTTTACCATAGACTGAATGCCTTAGGCATATAATTTCTTCAAATGGAGAACGTTGATTGGTTCTCAGAGATGTTCTCCTTCAGTCATTGAGAGTTGATAGGCACTAGAGCCAAAAGTAGCAGTGATAACAAAGGGACCCAACCAGTTGGGTTCAAACTTCCCCTTGCGTTCTTGATGTGATTGATTTTTAGGATTTTCTCTCAAGACTAGATCACCAACCTAAAATTCTCTGTGTCTGACTTTCTTGTTGTAACCTCTAGACATTTTCTTATGATATACTATGAGATGATCATATGCTGCTTGTCTGCACTCATCTAGTAGTTCAAGTTCGTGCAACCTAGACACTCTGTAGTCATCATCAGTTACTAGACCATGCATTCTGATTCTTAGTGATGGGATTTCAACCTCAATAGGCAGGACCGCTTCAGACCCATAAACTAAAGTGAAAGGAGTAGCCCCAGTGGGCATTCTGATACTTGTTCTGTAGGCCCAAAGAGCTGGATTGATCATGAGATGCTAGTCTCTTCCTATTCTATTAACTGTATGGTGCAAGATTTTCAATAGATTCTTGTTAGAAGCCTCTGCTTGTCCATTCCCTTGAGGATAGTAGATAGAAGACCAATGTTGTGTAATCTTGAATTTAGCACATAAATCATCTAGATCTTTGTTCTTGAATTGTCCACCATTATCTGTGATTATGGAATGAGGTATCCCATTTTTTAAAATAATCTATAGCTGTGATTATATGGGTATGTCCATTAGAAGAATGAGGATATATAGTTTCTATAAGATCAAAGGCCCATTGATGAAAAGGCCATTGTGTAGTAAAGGGAATTAGATCTCTCCCTGGAGCATGAATTAAGTTGCCATGCACTTGGCACTTTTGACAATTCTTAGCAAACTTGATAGACTCTTTCTCCATTTCAGGCCAATAGTACCCAGCCCTAATAAGTTTTCGAGCTAGTGTTAAACTATTTGAGTGTGACCCACAAATACCATCATGGAATTCCTCTAACACATGTTGAGACTCTTCCCATTCTAAACATCTAAGTAGTGTACCATCTAGACCTCATTTGTACAGATCGTGACCAATGATGACATATCAGGAGGCATTACAAATAAGGTATCTCTTTTCATGGCGGTTGAAGGTATCGGGAATGATTTGGTCTTGGAGATAGGAGAATAGGTTTTTTTATCTAGATGAATCATGACCAACAACAATGCAGATCATGCATGTTTCAGGGGAATCATATGCAGGATAAGATAGTGCTTCCACTAGGAACTCATAGCGTAGCTCATGTTTAGGTTGTTGTAATAAAGTAGATAGCGTTGCCATTGCATCGAAAACCTTATTCTCTATTCTAGGTATTTTCTCAAATGTGATAGATATGAAATACTTCTTTAGATCATCTACCATTCTCTTGTATGGGATGATATTTTCATCTTTAGTCTGGTACACATCATTGACTTGATGGATAACAAGTTGAGAGTCTCCATGAATGTGTATCTCTGTTACTCTCCACTCAATTGCTAGTTTCATGCCATTAAGAAGGGCTTCATATTCTGCATTATTGTTTATGCAAGGGAACTTTAATATGAATGCTTTAGGTATGGAGTATCCTTGAGGAGTTATAAATAATATTCCTGCTCCTGATCCATTCTGTGTATAGGAGCCATCAAGGAATAACTGCCATCCTCTAGAAGAAAGAGTCATGATAGAGGAATCTGATAATTCCATTTGCATTGGTGTATCATCAACCATAGGTGCATCTGCTAATTGATTAGCAATAACCTATCCTTTATAGCTTTTCTTTCAACATATTCAATATCAAATTCATTTAGGAGCATGACCCATTTAGCTAATCTACATGTGAGGGCAACTTTTCTTAGTAGGTACTTTAGTGGATCAATCTTAGCTACCAAATGGGTGGTATGTGCCAACATGTAATGTCTCAGTTTCAACGATGCAAAGATCATAGCTAGAAAAGCCTTCTCAATCATAGAATAATTCTTTTCATATGCTACCAATGTCCTACTGATATAGTATATAGCTCTTTCCTTTTTGTTCGCATCATGTTGTGCAAGAAATGCCCCCAGTGATGTATCTGTAGCGGAGACATATAAGATCAAAGGCTTCCCTAGAATGGGAGGCATCAATATAGGAGGATTTGATAGATACTTCTTGATATGGTTAAAGTTGTTCTCACATTCTTCATTCTAGGCAAATGTCACACCTTTATGTAATGTTTTTGTAAAAGGTTGTGATATGTTTGCTAGCTAAGATATGAAGCATCTGATAGATTGAACTCTTCCTTGGAATGTCCTCATTTGACTAATGTTTTTGGGAGGTTGCATCTCCATGATAGCCTTTACTTTAGCTGGATCAACTTCAATGCCCTTCTTTGAAACTATGTATCCTAAGAGCTTTCTAGAAGTGACACAAAAAGCACACTTCTTAGGATTTAGTCTGAGACTAAATTTTTCCATGCTATCTAGTATCTTGCTCAAGTCATTTAGATGTTCAATTCTAATCATAGATTTTGCTAGAGTATCATCAACATAATCCTCCATAGTCCTATGCATCATGTCATGAAAAATAGATGTCATGGCTCTTTGATATGTAGCACCAGCATTTTTAAGCCCAAATGGCATGACATTCCAATAGAAGGTGCCCCATGCACATGTGAAATTAGTTTTCTCTTGATCCTCTAGAGCAATTTTTATTTGATTATATCCAGAAAAACCATCCATTAAAGAATACATCTCAAAGCCCCCAATCATGTCCACTATCATATCAATGTTAGGTAGTGGAAAATCATCCTTAGGGCATGCTCTATTTACTTCTGTAAAGTATGTGCACACTCTGATTGATTTATCTGGTTTTGAAACAAGTATAGTATTAGAGATCCATTCTACATAATCAATAACTCGGATGAATCTGGCTTTTAGGAGCTTCTCTAATTCAGCTTTTACCAAGAGTACAACATGAGGACGCATCTTTCTTAATTTTTGTTTAACTGGTTTTACTCTAGGAGCTATAGATAAATGGTGCATTATAAGATCAGGATCCAACCCTAGCATATCTAAATATTTCCATGCAAAGTTGATCTTCTTCTTTGTTAGGAATGTTGTAAATTTTTGCTTTTCTTCTTCTGATAAAGATTGTGCTACATGGATCAACTGTGGTTCTTCTGTTGTTCCCAAATTGATAGATTGAGTGGGCTCAATTAGAATTGGAGATCTATCTTGTAAATTACTCAGAAGGACATCAAATATCTCATCCTTAGGCACCTCAGAGATTTTTTCACCTTCGGATACGTCTTTTATTTTTACATTTGTAGGTTCTGAGACTGCCACAAAGTGGTTTTCACCCTCGTAACTCCTTTTCTTTTTATTCTTATTCTTATTTTTTTGACTAAGATACTTGATGTCCGACTCTGTCATGCTAATGCTTGGTTCACTGATGGAAGTCTTCATAGGCTCAACTGCATTGAGGTAGCAAGCAAGGGCATAGTCATTCAGGAAGGTATAAATACCATGGCTCAGATTTGTGGAGGTTTGATTAAGAAGTTTAGGATGTTGGATAGTCAAAGTGGTGAAAGATTGGGAAAGAGTGTTTACGGATATGGATCTATCATCATTGGTCCTAACTTGACGCTCGAGTTCAAAGGTGATATTACAACTTAAGACATTCAATTCATGAATAGGCTCAATGTAATTATGATAGTCCACTTTAGCCATCAGTGGATCAGACTCGATAAGTTCATCATTTCACTCTAGACTTACATTGGGTTTAGGTGCATATTGGTGAATAACATCAACATGTTTCTCTTTAATAATCTCATCTTCTTCTGGAATGGCTCCCCATTCATAGTCATTAGATTCTTCATCTGTACCTCTAGGAAATCTAAGAACATGAGTAAAGTCAGGATGAATACCCCAAGAAGGGTTACCCTCAGATTCTGATTTGAATTCATACTCATGAGAATCTATCTCAGAATAACTACCACCTTCCTCTTTGTCTGTTTGATTGTCTTTGAGATTAGCTGGTTCTTGTGTTGTAAATACCTCTTGGTTTATAGTAGGTTCTTGTGTTTCTACTACATTAATCCTTTTTATTGGATCAGCTTCAGCATCAAGGAGGTCTTTTATTTCTTTAGGCAAACGCTCATAGGGAATGAGCTCATCAGTGGTGTCTGAATCATCACTATCAGATTGTTCAGTTATTTCCTTCTTTAGTTGATTTGCTACGGAAGGCTCAATTTGTTCTAGAACATGTGGGGAGTTCTTGCTAAGACATAAAGGCTTCTTCGTGTATCCTAGACCTGTTGTATTCTTGTTGGCTTGACCACGATGTTCAAGAGGTGACAGAAAATCTTTACCCTGTAGTCCTAGAGGTCCTTTTCCTTTATATCCCATCTTAGCTATCAGTTTATCCCTTGGGCCATATGACTTAGAAGGAACCTTTGATACTTTAGAGTCACTAGGTGGAACAACTTGGGATTCAGGTTCATCTTTGTAAAGCCATGCAAGCACAACTTCATCTTCTTCAAATTCTTGTTTAGGTACTTTCTCTGCAACAAATTTTCCTTTGTATGCCTCAAGAGGTTCCTTAGATTCTGGTTTGAACTATTTTTGAGCTTGCCCATAAGACTTAGGCGAGATAGGGAGAGATGTCAAAGACAAGACTGGCTCTATAGTATATTCTCCCATACCATTTTCTTTGATATTGACCTCTTTTGCAATGTCTTCCATCTTAGAGGTGGATGCTACATCTGTTTGCTTAGTGGAATATTCTCTATTATTAGGAACAAGTTTATCCACATTTGCCTTCAATGCATTGCAAGTTGTTGACATGTCAGCTGGAATGGTTACCTCTACTCCGTCACAAGGAAATTTCAAGCACTGATGGTATGTGGAAGGAATAGCTCTCATCTCATGTATCCAAGGTCTCCCTAGAAGGATGTTGTAAGCCAAAGGTATATCAAGAACTTAACATATAGTATCTCTAATGACAAGACCTATTATGGTAGGTAAGACAGTTGTTCCCTTGGAGGATCTTTCCTCTTCATCATATGCTTTGATAGTTATTTTCTCTCTAGGATCAATGGTTGTTTCTGAAAATCCCAATTGTGTGATCAAGTTATAAGAAAAAATATTTAGACCAGTGCCCCCATCTATCAACACACGTTTGACATGATAGTTTTGGATCAAGACTTCAATATGCAAGGGCTGGTTATGCGAATGACTCAAGGAGTTATCATCATCCTCTAAAAAGGAGATATACTGTGGAGATGTAAGATGACCAACCATAGCCTGGAATATGTCTAAATCAAGATTATCAGGAACATTGGATCCGAGCAGAGCTTTGTCTAGGATGGCTCTATGAGCTGGAGATATATGAAGCAACTCAAACATGAAGATTTTAGCATTAGTATGTTGGAGTTGTTGAATGATACTGTATGAATTAGGCCTTGTGTTCTTAGGATTTGAAGATTTAGATGTTGCCCTTTGTTTAGAAGCAGAAGACAAATTGAAAGGCACCTTAGGGACATTTGATTGATCTAAGAGTTGTCCTTGTAGGCGTGCCTGAGCTTGTGATTGAGTAACTACGTTAGCTGATTTATTTTCTCTATCTCTTCTTACAATTGTGATGACATTGCAACATTCAGATAGGCTTGGTTCAACCATATTGATAACAATATTATTTCCAGGATAGGCATAATTGACCTTAGCACCCACATTAGGCTGAGAAGATGAATCTCCTTGGCTATTCTTTGGAAATGGTTCGGTGAATGCTATGTGATCATTATTGCTTTTAGGATTATCAATCGTGATTTCTCCACTATCAATCTTGTCTTGAATGGTATGCTTCAAGCGCAAGTAGTTATTAGTTTTGTGACCTTTACCCCAATGGAAATCATAGAATTCATTCTCTCTCCACCATTTCAGCTTAGGATCTGGATCAAATTGTCGGATCTCAGGCAAAGAGATGATGTTATTAGCCAGCAAAGTTCTCATAGCTAATTCCAAAGATTCTCCAAGAGGAGTGAACTTTTGTTTATTATCAACGGACCAAGATTTGTATTCTGGCTTCTTTTGAGATGATTTGGACACCTTTTGTTTTGAAGCTTTGATGGCTTGAGTACCAATGGTTAGATTGAAAGCAAGTGCCTTAGATGGGTCATGGAGATTATCAATAATGCCATCTGTGACGATGCCCTTATTCTTGTTCCAATTTTTGTTCTTATCTTTAAAGATGGATTCATACTTGTCCTTTTGAAGTGTGATGTCTCCTTTTTTCACAAGTACTTTTTCAATTTTGATTGCATTATCTACCATCTTGTCAAAAGATGTATGATTTTGCATTTGTAAAGGGTAGTTGATTTCTGGAACAAGATTGTTGATGAAGATTTCTAGCTTCTCAGTTTCTGGAATAGGCCTAGCATATAGAGAGAATTTCTTTCTCCATCTTTTGAGAAATGTTAGGAATGGTTCTCCTGGATATTGCTTGAGATTGTAGATATCAATCATGGTGACTGGATGTTGGATGTTGTAGGAGTATTTCTGATAGAACAATTTGATCAACTCCTCAAAGGTTTTGATTGTAGGAGGCATCCTAGAGAACCAATGAATGGCTGACCCTCCCAGAGATCAAGGGAAAAGATGCATCAGATAGGTCAGTTCGTGCATGAAGTCCATGGATTGAGTACAAAATTCTTTGACATGATCTTAAGGATCAGAGTTTCCATCATACTTATCATACTTCAAAATTTCCACCCTTTTAGGGAATGGTGGCATACACAAGTCTTTATCAAATGGAAAAGGACATAGGGCCTCCATGGAGAACTCCTTAGGTTCTTTTTCTTTTTCCATTTTGTTAAGTTTTACTTGCATGGCATGCATTTGTTTCATCATAGCCAAAATAGGAGTTTCTTCCTCATGTGTAATGATATCTTCCACATTAAAATTGGGAGGAAGTTTAGCTCCTTGATGAGCTAATTGTAAAAAGTATGTTTCCCTATCTTCTTTCAAGAAATGTTTCATCATTCTTTTGAAGTTATCGTCATTTTGATACTGAGTAATTTCTTCAGGTGTGGGTTCCTGATCTGCACCATGTTGAGATTGAGCTCTTTGAGAGGCATGGTTTGTCCCTGCTTGAGACATGGTAGGAGTTTTAAGACTCCTTGGGATAGCTCGAGGAGAAGTTTGTTGATTACCTTCGTGAGTTGATGGATGGGATATGTATCCGATTTTTAATCGAAAGTTGCCAAGACCGTCATCTTCGTAAAGACCAGAATTATAGAGTTTCTCATGAGTTGGACCCTAGATAGTGGTTATAGGTAAGGTATGGGATGCTTCTCTAGATTTCTTGTGAGAGGAAGCTCTAGTTTCCACCATTAACCTTGGGTGAAACAACAGAATATGATGAAGACAACTGAAGAAATATCTGATTCAAGAAGATCAAATGACGCAACCTTGTCAAGGTTTGATTGATTGAAGCTTAGATTAGACATAAATGGAGACTGTGCCCTAGATGTATGGGTAGATTCCCAAAAGATAGTGGACACGATTTCACAACACTTAGCCATTTTGAAGATGGATTGAAGATTGATAGTTATGACAAGGTTTTGACATAAGATGAAAAGGACTCAAATTGATTAAACAAAAGGCTAAATCAGATTCAAAAGGCCACTTTAGGAAAATGATTGGATTCTTAGTAGTTGTTTCTTTATTCCTGACACAATGATTTTCTTGACAGACTCTGGAAATAGGCTGGAAAAGCTGGGTCTTTGACAGTTTTGACAACTTTCTGGCAATTTTTCAAAATTTCTCAAACGACTTTCTATAGGCTCGTACGACAGTGGGTAGGCTATGAAATGACAATTGAAAAACTCATATGACAGTTGCAAAACTCGCACGACAGTTGATAGCAGGGTTTTTGACTTTTTTGAATTGACTAGCAGAAAAACTCGTACGACAATATACCAGTTACCATATGACAATTTGTGGGTAATGAAATGACACTTTCCAAAAGTCATACGACTTTCTGACTTTACAAGATGACTTTTGACTCCAGAAAGGTGTTTGGCATTAGATTTTGCAATTTTTCATATTTTCAGTTTCAGATTGTTCACAAAATTGTCTGTCCAGATTTGAAGATTGTATCGGATTAATTCATTCTTAGTAACCAGATAGATAAACAGGCACGTAAAATAGCAAGAAAGTGATTTCAAGCACGTCTGAAAATAATGAACAGGGGACAAAGCAACCCTACACATGAACAACCAAGTGACTGAATGTGCTAATCCATAGGAGTGCTAACAGTGTATGTTCCAAAAAGTTTTGCAATAATGCACATAGTCCTAGAAAATGAAAATTTGGCCTCACTAGGGTTTGTAGTAATGGTCTGACTTTGCAACTTTTGTGATCTCAAGAGGGTGAATTCCAATCCAGGTGCACCAGGGTTTTGACACAGTTTGAGAAATTAATCAATCAGGAGTTGCTAGGGAGATCTGACAGCCCAACAAGAGACCACACCTGTGAAGATTTCCTCCACAAGGACATTTATATAGCGGCTGCTGCTACCACAATGAAAATGACTATTACCGCTTGAGGTTCCATCAACGTGGTTGAACCAATTAAGGGAATGTCCACTATGGTTAACCCTCTTTAAAGGTGACTCACAAAATATACCACATGGAGACTGGTTCCAGATTCAAGGATTTGAGTTTCTGATACTACCCAAAAAAGGAGTAGAGCATAGTCCTCTAGCCTTTTCACTTTTAACCCAAACAAAGCAGATAAATTAATCCAACATGCTAAGACCAAGATTATCTCACAAAGATCTATGATGTTAACCACTTATGATCTATCAACCTCTCCGGAGAGAGAATGTATCAATCAGAAGCTGAAGATGCACAAATCTAGTAGAACGTGAGATGCTCTCAGTAACCTCCCTACCTACAAGGGTTCCTTCGTTGAGAAGAGTTTCGCTGGAAACCCACTCTCTCAAGAACCACAAATAGTGTTCATAGGGCCAATTTACTATGTGTAACAAAGATGATGAAAAGCAAATCTATGTTCATTTTTATAGCCCAAAATGAAATATGTGATATGAAAGCAATAAAGGTCACACAAGCTTGACACACAAGAGTTCTTTTTAATCCAAATTGAAACATTATCAGTTGAGAAGATTACCTGAATTCCTTGCAACATGCTTAGTAGATTCTTACCTATTTTTAGTAGTTCTCACGCTTTTTCCCAATCAAAATCAGCATAAATCAATCAGAAACAACAAATTTCAATTGTTAATGTTAGATGTCAATCCAAATTAGGAAAACAAATATGGAAAATTGCTTGAAAAAGTGAAATGACAATAGAAACCTAGCACTGAAACTTGTACGACAGTGGGTCACCTACCAGATGACAATCCAAAAACTTGTACGATAATGGGTATTATATCATATGACAAAAGAGCTTCTAAATGACATTGTGTTTTTTATGGTACGATCCTCGATCAAATCAACTATTGTACGAAAGTGGGTACCTCCTGATATGAGTTTCTGACAAAACTCGTACGAAAATTGTATGGATAGAAATTAAAAATCATAGCTTGTAATAGAAAATGACAAGAAGATGATAGAAATTGAATGGAAACCCATTTCAGGGCCCCACGGTGGGCGCCAGAAATGTGTGTGTGAATTTTGTACCTAGCTGTAGACACAACACTTCAGTAAAACATTAGAGGTTAGCAGAAATCAAAATCATGCAGTGAAATGGAAACCAATCTAACCAGGTGATTTACTACCTTCTAGTAGATGCGAGTATGTATTCTTAGATTGGATCGAGATCAGTGACCTTGACAACACCTAAATGAAGGATTTGAATGCAGAATCTAGATATGAGATGAATGCAAATTAATCTATATTTTTGGATTTTCTATGCAATAAGATGAAACAAATTGATATAAATCTATTCTATATGAGAAACTGATATGACACGCAATTAATCTAACAATGATATGCTAAATGATATGAATGCTTAAAATAATGAAAATCTCACAACAACTTTGATTCACAAAGATTAATTCTTCGATCACCAATTTGCCAGCGTGAGGATGCAATTCGTGGATGGATCCAAAATGAAGAGCTGAGGCCTTAATTTATAGAAATCTAGGACTTTGGAGGTGCATGGAAAAAGCCATAAATCACTCTTGATAAACTTAGGTTGATTTTTGAGTTATCAAGAATTTAGAGATAGATTAACTCACGAAATCATACAAATCAGCTTTTTGATTTAAATCAGAAGTTGAGATCAGCTTTCAACTCAAAAGAGAGTTGAGTTTATTTTTAAAACAACTTGAATTGATTTTCTGATTTAAAGTTTAACTATTTTTTTGGATGTGCATAATTAATTATGAATTAATTTAATAAATAAAGTGATTTATCCTCAACTTAACTGATTTTAAATAATAAAACAATTGATTTATGGGTTAATCAATTATTAAATCAAACTTTTACTCAAAAACTATATTATTAAATTTGACAATTGACATTAATTAATTAAATAAGAATTTAATCAATTAGTCATAGGATATTTGATTTATTGTCAAAATGAAATAATACAATTTAGGAATAAATATAATTAAATCTAATTAAATAATTAAGTGGCAGTATTAAATCTAATTAATTAAATATTCAGAATATTCAATTAATTAAACTTTAGTTTAAATAGGATTTATCACCAAATAATCATTAAATCAAAGATAATTAGGATAAATAAGAATAAGGAATATTCCCTGATGCAGAATTTAGGATAATCAATTAGGATTTGATGATGTTTAGATGTGCCTTAGGTTAGGACTTTGATGCCAATTTCATTCGAATTGAAGATGTAGGAGGTTAATGAACCTATAGCCCATTTTTGGGGTATTACAATGTGTACTGTGAGCTTTCCTGCAACAAATGGACTTGTGATGATTTTCACAATAGTACATGTGTTGCAGGAAAGCTCAAAGTACTGCTTAGGAAAATATGAATGTTCATCACCTGTGCATATCAAAGTTGATCAGAGAAGGTATATGCACAACAAAACAAATAAAGAGAGATCAAACACTTCACACAATGTCTTGAAGGTAATAGAAACGATCAAACATTTCAAAATAGGGACATCAGTAATAAAATGGGGATATCAAATAGGGACATCAGTAATAAAATAATGCACTTATTGTTTTGAATTTGAGCTCATAAAGATTAAGATATTCCTATTTTATTATTGATGTCCCCTGTTTACATCTTTTCATCAAATGACACCAAAACATCAAGAATAGTCCTATATGGTCACTAATAGCCAACTTTTAGAAGAATATGAATGAATGCAAACATACATAAGTGGATGAACATAAATAATGAAGGTACCAAATATTGCCTGAAGTAATGAAGTATTGACCCAGGGTTCAATCCAGTGTGCTCTTGTATGATCCAAAACTTGCAAGGAAGGAAAAGATGGGGTTAGATCCAAAGGATCTAAGCAATGCCTGGCACCCTATTACTAATCCTCATCTACAATTATGCATGTGCATAGTCAAGCCATACACTTCTAAAATGAACTATGCTACAGAACATGTGCACTTAGGAAACATATGCATGCAGTGAGTAAATCAAGACCAAAATAGAGCAAAAAGTATGATGTCAAATGTGTTATCAAGCAACACCTCATGGGCTATGAGTCAACATGGTATATATGTTGTTTATACAAGATCAGTAAAAGGACATCTACAACCTCAACAACATGGCAATATTAATCCAATAACAGGAAATACATTACAAATGCCAAGCTCACGGTCTCAATGAAATAAATAGTGTATAAAACAATATATGATGCCCGAGCTCAAATTCAAAATAGTAAGTGTATTAATGTATGATCTAATAGCAACAACCTCATTGTTCATTACCTTTGAATCCTCCATCATTATAGAAGAGATAACTACCTACAACTATATTTCATAATTCCTCCTTTGAAGTCATAGGTTAGTTTAACTATTGGACAATGAGCTGATAGGAGATTCAAATATATTTGAATAAAAACTAAGAGCATTGAATTTTATTTTTTCCTATTGTGATTTCAGGGGAGAAGAAGGCTAAGACCTTTTTAGCGGATCAAGGTGGTGTATATAGCTTGTAAGTTTATACGTTTGCACTTTTTTTGTTTGAGGCTTAATTATGCTAGTTTTTAAACAGAAAGATTTTTCTTTCTTATTTCAAATTCACTCCTTCATATGTCATACCTAATGCACAATGAATTCATAGGATTTTCAAATAGATTTGAAGAAAAACTAAGAGAATTGAATTTTAACTATTCTTATTGTGAATTCAGGGGAGAAGAAGGCTAAGATCTTTATAGCTGATCTTCTGTGGGCAAGGTATGAAATTTATTCTTGTCACAATCTAAAACTGTTTGGAGTTGATTTCAGCTCTTCATCATAGAAAGAGATCTATAATTTACAGATCATTGTGACAAGTATTTTTAATTCAAATTTATGACTAAGTGTTACAACTAAGAAATGTAAATTAGGTTGACTTCCAAACACCATAGGCAACTTTAGCAGATCATGTTTGATGAAAATGATAATGAAATTTGGCATGTGCGGGTAAAGGAATCATGTAGTCATCATTTTGTTTGGGCTATGGTTTTCATGTATAGTGTTTGTAAAAGTTTTCATCCTTAAACTAAACCTATCCTTCCTAGTATCCATATTATTGATACTTCTATTGGTATTAATTTGGATGCTAGTTCTCGTGCTCTTTGGTGCCTTTCCATGCTTTATTTGATGTTGAGTTTTTAACTTGCTAACCTCCTTTTTCTGTCAGCATCCTCTATAATTTTAGATGCTATATTTTCCCGAGTCTAGTTGGTGCCTTACTTTCCCCTCTTTGGTTCCATGCTTGCTTACATTAAGAGTTCATTTTGTCTCTGATTAGGGCACTATTTCTCCTTGACTGTATTCTTTTGGGGTCTAATCTATTGTAGTTGTTTCTTTTTTCTTTGAATCATTATTTACAATTACTTTTGATGAAATATTTGTGTGAAGAACAAGAAAAAAATGGTGAATGAGTGTATTTGACAAAGATAAACATGAAACATTTTGCTAGGCTAATTGGGTTGGCCTGGTACCATTTACATGGCCTGGCAAGATATTAAATAGTGAGCTCATGAACAATGCTAGTATTAAACAATGAGCTCATGAACAATGTATGATGCCCTAGCTTGCAGCTCGCAAGCCACCAAGACATTTCCTCATGAAATGATCATAAATGGGGAGTACCACATAGTGAATATCAACAACAAAATAAATAAAGAGAGATCAAACACTTCACACGATGCCTTGAAGGTAATAGAAATGATTCCCTAGCTCTCAAAGCTTTCAGGTCATCAAGCATTCCAAATGAAAAGATGTAAACAATGCTAGTATTAAACAATGAGCTCATGAACAATGTATGATGCCCTAGCTTGCAGCCCACGATCCATCAAGACATTTCCTCATGAAATGATCATAAACAAGGAGTACCACATAGTGAATATCAATAGCAAAATAAATAAAGAGAGATCAAACACTTCACACAATGCCTTGAAGGTAATAGCAACAATTCACTAGCTCTCAAACCTCACGGGTCATCAAGCATTCCAAATGAAAAGATGTAAACAATGTCAGTATTTAATAGTGAGCTCATAAACAATGTATGATGCCCTAGCTTGTAGCCCGCGAGCCATCAAGACATTTCCTCATGAAATGATCATAAACAGGGAGTACCACATAGTGAATATCAACAACAAAACAAATAAAGAGAGATCAAACACTTCACACAATGCCTTGAAGGTAATAGCAATGATGCCCTAGCTCTCAAAACTCGCGGGTCATCGAGCATTCCAAATGCTAAGATGTAAACAATGCCACTATTAACATTCATATAGTGCCATTAATTGAGTTAATGAGAAGATAAAGATTGAATGGCTACCTCAAGTGCTAGTGCCCTCTTCCCACATGGTGTCAACCTCTTCACCCATGCCAAACTTGAATTCTCTCTTCACGCCATGCAAAAGTGCAGTGTCGTCTTCGCGACAACTCTTCGAATTCACAAAAATTACAAATGACACTTTCTTTTTCTTTTTTTTTTTTGTTTATAACTAAAGGGGTGTTGCAATTATGATGTCATCGTCACTATTATGACACCATTAGGCACACTTGCAAAAAAAACACAAAAAACAAACACAAATTGTAGTGGTGTCGTAAATTGGCATCAAAATTTGACCCCAAATGTTGTAGTGTAAATATCATAATACCAAAATCCAATTGCAACATAGAATTTGATGAAATCAGTATTCGTACTCTCATGATTGATTTCAATCAATGATAGTTGTATCAATGGTGGGAAAGCAACGAGACATTTGAAAAAGGTATTCATATCATCATGGTTGAAGTAGTGATGGTTGTACTAATTTCAAGATCCCAAAATTGCTCAATGATGAATATAAGCTCCTAAATTGTGAATAGTGACAACTAGAACTGCATACATTCTAGATTAAGTGCTTTTAAGGTATTTGCCTTTCTTAGTTTGAAAATAGATTTGAAAAAGAGAAATAGGAAGGGGGTGGAGTTAAATAAAAAATCAAAGGTTCACCAAAAACTATATGTGATAGAGTGTGTTGGAAATAAAAAATCAACTAAAAAACAAAGGTGCTTTGCATTAGACTAATTGCATTTGTTAGATTCATCTTATTCATGGTAATCTTACGTCCATTTAGGACATTAACTTAAGTTCATTTAAATTGCATTGCATTAGTTTGCATTCATTTTAGTTCATTCCATTTAGCCAGTTTTAATTACATTCATTTTAAATAAAACCTTTCATTATCATCATAGGTCATATCTATTAAACTCATTTAAATTTATTTGCATTAGTGTACATTCATTCTTAAAATCATTCCTAAATCAATCTCATCAAGTCATTAAATTTAATTAAGATTACATTACATTAGTTTGCATCAATTAATTAATCCTCATCATTTAATTGCATTAATTACTTCATTAGGACATCATTCATTGTATTTCATTAAGTTCATTTTAAAACATTGCATTTACATTTGTTTCCATGCATATAGTTTCTTCCACTCATTGTCTTTCATTATTCCATTTAAGTTAAGTTGCATTAGGTTGCACTCTTTTTAAATCAAATCTTTCACCATGTCATTTAAGTTCATTGCATTAGTTTGCATCCATTGATTAATCCTCATCATTTAATTGCATTAATTACATCATTCCAAATTCATCGTTAAGACATTACTAAGATTGCATTACATTCATTCTACAACATTGCATTTTCAAAATCATCTCATTAGTACATTGCATTGTTCATCTAAAGACATTTCATCAAATTCATTACATTTAAACTTTGAATTATATTAAAAAAATAAGTGTATTAGGTCATTAAATTTTCATATACATAATCATTTCATCCGTGCATATAATATATATCATTCCATTTACATAATCATTAATCCATGTATCTTTTATCTCATTCATCATCACATTATCCATTACATTACATACATCCATACTGTCAAATGAATGCATCCATAAGTACCATCACATAGCATTATTCATTAAACCATTACATATACATCATCATACATCATAAACATTAACCAGGTGTCATATGCATCCATTTATTCTATGTCATAAATAAGGCAATCATTTGCATCAATAGAAGAATAAACATGTGCATTCATATCATAAATTGCATTTGAAAAAGCATAAAAATAAAGCATGTAGAGATAGAATCATATAGATATGCATATCATATAAAGCACCTGTAACAATGACTCCAACACATGATGACATCATATAAAGTAAATCTATCAAGGAGTATCAAAGTCCACAAGCTCATCAAAGTCCATCAAAAGTATAACAAGTATCAGATCATAAACAACATCATCTAATAAAAGAATAATGAGAGTCCAATATCTCAAGATAAAAAATGAATCATCATAATGTACATCAACAAATGGATAATCATATAAAAATCAACTGCTAGAACCATCAACACCATCAGGACCACGATCAACATATGGAGCCCTACTCGAGCTAGCCTGTAAACTGTGCTAACTCATAGCAGCCATGAAGGTCTGCATCATCGAACTGAGCTGGGACACCTGCTGTCTCATCTTTGACATCTTTGACTGGAAAGATCAAACATATGAGGCCAATGTTGGTGCAAGAGGATCCTGTACTGGTACCTATGGAGGAGCTTGCAACGGTGGAGCCATGGAAGAAGATAGAATAGAAGTAGATCGAAGAACAAAAGAAGATGGAATGGAAGAAGAAGAAGAAGAAGGAGCATGTGCAGGAGGAGCCTGTAGAGGTGGAGGTGCTGGAGGACCCTGTGCCTAATCTAACAAAATTTGTGCAGCCTTGGCTTCCACATCAGCAATGACCTATGCACCAACCTTCTTTAATACCCTAACTCTGTGTTGGCCCCATCTTGCCACCTTGTCCATGCCCACCTAATGTAGGGCTTTGTCAGCTCCACCTATGACCCTCACCCATCCACCCCTCATCCGAACACCACCCCTAGGAGGAATATGAGCAGTAGCTATAACAAGTATCACAATCCTACCTCCTTTGTCACCTCGTTGACCCCGTCATCCCCGATGACCTTGTCTCTAACCTCCACCACCATCACCATCCCCACCATCATCATCAAACTCCTCGATTCTTAGTACTTTCTCAGTTGGATCTGTAAATCTAGGAAATAGGTTCAGAGAAAACCATGTTGCGTAGTCATCGGTCATGCCTGCATCAACTATGTGATCTCTCATATCCTATGCAAGGTGGGGCAGCTATAAAACCTCATCACAAGTCATGTGGTAGTCAATTTAAGGACCCCACAAGGACCTCTCCACCTATACTTGGGCATATAGAACCAATCCCTGTGGCATACCCTGGATGTGTCCGAATTGGCGCAATACTCTCATAAAGCAAAATCTCTCAATAATCAAGGGCATCTACCCTATCATCCAGCAAGGCATGCACATAAAAGAAAACTCTGATGCATCATCCAGCCATGCCTCACAACCAATGTATGGTCGCCAAATGATCGGATCAATATCATCAATGATACGCTGACAATAGTCCAACTTGCCCAAATGGGCTTGCACCACCATACACTCATACATCCAAGTGAAGGGCTAGCCTAGATCCCAATGTCGAACAGAGATAGGTCGAGTGACAAGGATGTGCTCCCATGTCCATAGCTATAAAAGGACCACCCCAATAGAGAGAGTGGTCCCACGCTAATAAACCACATCGTGCAAATCATGATATAGCTGAGCAAGAACACCAAAACCCCAATCAAATTTGTGAGGTTGTGCAATCATATCCTCTAGAATACGGCCCCAACCGATGGCAAAACTATGACCTCACCGATCAGGTACAAGGAACCCACCAATGAGTGCACCCAAAACTGCAAGAAGAACTAGAAAGGATGAAAATAATGCCCATTGAATAGACTCATCTCCAATGGTAGGATCAACAAAAACTCACCTTCATGTTGTCCCATCATACACCTGATCGTAGTAACAAGCTCCCCATGAGTAGGGATGCGTAGCAAATGATATACATCCTTAGGAGTAATATTTATCTCCCCCATTGGTAAATGAAAGGTATTATGGTCAGAGTGCCAACACTCTGCCACAACTGTAAGTAAACCCTAATTCACACAAAATCAAGGAAGGGAGAGGAGGAACAACAAACCACACCGGCCAATGACTCGACGCTCTGCACCGCTCAAGTCATCTATCATGCTGAACGACAACAGGTACATGCCACAGACACTGATCTTTTTAAGCTTGGCCTACAAAAGCAAGTTTAAACACATCAGTAATCAAAAACATCAAATATTTTATCATCTTAAGTCAATCAAATATTTAAACCTATCAAACCACAATCAATTTTCCTGATTCTATTCAGAGAGGACATAAAATTTATCATCATCCACCATCTAAATCAAGATTGACAATCAAACATTCAATATAACATGACTAGAACTAACATCATATGACTCGCTATTAATCAGACTTGATACCTAAGCCAATCAACTGATTGACAACACCAGACGAATCATAAAACTGACTCAAAAATTTGCAAATTTGACCAAAAAGGGTATATGCGCTATTTTACTATTCGAAAGTGCTGAAAATCAAAAGCGCAGTTTAAAATAGTAAAAGTGCTACAGAAATTATCAAATGCACTACAAAAATGTGTACGCGCTATAGAACTTAGTACATGCTACAAGAAACCCCTATACACATTGCTAAAATAATAAAAAATGCATTAAGAATTATACGCGTTGCATGAAAGAGCGATTGTGATTTATGCCCTAGTTCTATCATTTGTACACGCTACTAAAACTTACGGATGCACTACAGAAAACCACATATGTGCTTTAAGAAGTTTGTACTCACTACTAAAACTAGTGTACGCGCTATTAAATTTGAAAAAGAAGAAAAAACTAGTTTTTCCTAGAAAAATCCAATTTTTTTCAAATTAAATGCAATAAATTGACGAAGCAGGTTGTCAGAGTACTCATCGAAGGTCCAGAGCTTGACAGATGCTTGTAACGATGGCCTCACTCAAATCTGTGCTCATGAATCGGGATCACCATCGTAAAAAAAGGCTCAAAGAGGGTCAGAGCAAAAAGTCAAAAAGGGAGGTAAAAATGAATAGTAAAAAGACCTTTTACCCCTATATATAGCCTAGTTTGACCTAAAAGGGGCATCTTTGACCATACTATGATTAGGGACCCAAATTTAATCACGCGTTTAACCAAATTAGGGGCATTTGTCATCATATTGATGCAAATACATAATCGAAAATGAAAATGAAATTAATTATTAATTGCACTCATTCAACACAAATTGAGCAAAAATGCAAAATCTTTTATCAGACTCAAATTTCATTTCATTTCCGAGGGGGCATACACTCGGATAATTAGGATCAACATCATAATCAATGAATCAGGGGCACGACCATCAAATCAAAGTGTAGTCTTTTATTAAAAAAAAATTTGCTTATCAATCGAAAGGGGCATCAAACATCAAATCATATCAAATTAGACATCATAACATGCAACTTATCATTAGAATGACCATCAAAGACCTAAAATCAATCAGTACTACATTAATTTTATCATTGAAATCCATATCTTCTATCAAGCATCGAATCAAACATCGAAGCTAATTAGGATTTGGCATCAAAACGATCAGGATATTCTTTGAATCGATACGCTTCGTGCATCGATTCAAAGAGGGGCATTTGTAATCACCTGAAAATGGACAAGATCAATTAAGTGAGCAACTAAGGCAAAAATCAAAGCAATTAAATCAAATCAAGCTAAAATCAAAGCTAAATTATAATTAAGCCATAATCCAAATTTAATTGAAAATCAAAATCCATAAAATCAATTTAAATCAAATAAATTGTGCAATTAATCTAATTAATTGCATAGTTCATTTAAATCAAATCAACCCATTCAAGGGGTACATATGGCTAAACATATTAATTAAATTTAATTAATTAAATCCTATTTTCCCTCAACCACCAAATGGGAGGAAAATGCATCAACCAATAGGATTTGAGAACCAAGCTCACATGGATCAAGCTCGCATCAAATCTCCATCACACACAAGGAGAAATAATCTTGTCCACTCATTTTTTCCTCTTGTCCCAATCTTTGAGGACAAAATATTTAAATGGTCTCTAAAGGTGGAACCATGGACCTAAGCCTAACCCAACCGTGATCAAACCAACTCCACCCCCTACCCTTGCCAAAATCTATAAAAGCAAGGTTAAAATCAGGCATTTATCATCCACAAATTATTTGAATAACATCAAACCTCTTGCAATTTTAAGCTAGAAAGGAAAATCTAGGAGCTAATTAGAATAATTTCTTTTGGAATTAATTGTTTTAACTTTGTTTATCATACTTTCTCATATTAGGGTTGTCACTAGTGGAAGCTTGCTGAGGGCTTTGCACTAGAAATCCTAATGAGAGGGCCATAGAGTGCTCAATTGTCATTAATCTTGCTTAATTAGATTGCTATTTGTGGTAATTTAGTTGTTATTTTGAGTTATTGATGATACTAACCCTATGAAGGTACTTTTCTTAGTACATAGTAAGTATTAAGTTAATTTGAACAAACACAAATCTAGGCATTGCTATCGTTATGAAAAATTGAATCCATCGTGATCATTTCCAAACAAAGGAGATACTTTGGAGCAAATAGGTTGTAATACTTTAAAATGAAATCTCTTATAAGAATTTTAATGTACATAAATACTATAGAAGAGTTTAGAACCCATTCATGGAAATCATTAAGGACACAACAATCAGGAACACATATTCAAATATGCCAAGTAAAGCAGGGTATTATTATCATTTTATCATACAAGACTTATAATGTCAAAAGATTAAATAAACATCAATTTCTCAATGAATCATGAAAGAAGATTTCAAAAAAAAATTCTTGTTATTCCAATTCTTTATTGCATCCTTTGATGTAGGAGCATCTCGGGTCCTTGGCAATCCTGTGTCACCGAAAACACTTTGAAGTTTGTATGTGTTGCTTGGTGCTTGGTTTCTTCTTTGACCGAGTTGGTCAGTAGTTGGTCAGTTTCCTTTTGTTACTAAGTATGGTCAGTTATCTCCTGGGTAGTCGGTTGTTTCACTGGCACTCGACGATGCTTGTCTGTTGCTCGGTCTTCCTTGCTTATCAAGTAGTTTATTTTGAGTTTCTGTTGAAGCAGACTTGTGCATTTATTATGGGTCATAGATTTAATGCTGGTATCCATCATTGGGAAGAATGTGGTCCTAGATCTGACTATTCCTTCCATTGATTATGGATCTGAAGGCTGACTCAGTTCGGTAGCCTCTTGTATAAATATAGTTGTTTGGTTATAGTTTAGGGACAATTTTTAGATGGAAGTAAGAAGATAGAAGATTAGAGATTTTTGGAAGATCCTCACATGTTTGAGGACACTTGTAATTCATTGTAATAACTGGCTATAACTAAGAAGGCCTTACAACCCAACATGTATGAATCAAATTGAATGAATAATATATGGTTGATCATGCTTTCTCTCTCTCACTGTTCTTGTTGTTTTGCTTTCACGTGTTGTTGAGTAGGCTAGATCATTAGGGTATGCCATTGTTTGGCCCCTCCTCAACTTGCCCTTACGTCAGGTGGTATCAAAACAAGGTGAGATCTAGATCTAGGTCTGCGGATCTAGGTTTGTAGGTTCCTTCTTGCGAAGCCCTAGTTGAATTGTTGTTGGGTGGCAGATTGTGATCTGACCTGCAAATTGCAGAGGGTTTTCAAGATGGTTCGTGGGAGGTAAGATGAAAATCCAGGATTGGTAGACATGTTGAGACAAATTGTTGCTAGATTAGAAGCTGTTGAAATAGCCCAGAGAAGAGGAAGACATCTTGAGGATGTTAGTGATGATGAAATTGAGGAAGAATAGGTGAATGCAGAACCTACACTTGTGATGGATCAAGGTGAAGAAAGATTCTTGAAGACTTTGACAAGTCTGAAGTCTACACCATATTTTAATCCTCCAGAATATGGTGGAAAATTGGATTATGATGAATTGGTAGATTGGATCACTGAGATGGAAAAGTATTTTGAGTATGAAAATGTACTTGAAGACAAGAAGGTGAAAATTGCAAGCACAAAGTTGAAAAGTCATGCATCCTTATGGTGGGAACATCTGTAGTTGGATAGAAAGAGGAAAGGAAAAGACAAAATCAAGGTATGGAATAAAATGGTGAATAAGTTGAAAGGAAAGTTCTTACCTTGTGATTATAAGATTAACCTAGTTAGGCGAATGCAAAGTCTAAGGTAGAAAGATAGCTTGGTAAAGGAATATACTGAAGAATTCTATAGATTAGATATCATATCTAGACATGATGAAGATGATGTGGAAAGAATTACTAGATACCTGAATGGTTTGAGATTTTCCATCTAAGAGAAAATTAGTTTGGTCAAATTGGAGAACATTGAAGAGGCTTATCAATTTGCATTGAAAGCCGAGGAGAAATTGAATAATAGACATGAGCAAAGACAAAGAGGTAGAGGTGGTAGATTTCCTAGAAGAAGAGGTAGATCCCATGGAGAAAATGGTAGATCTGAACTAGAAAAGACAAGTCTAGATAAAGGCAAGACCGAGTGGAAAGGTGAAAGTTCATCTAGAGGTAGAGGCAGTAACTACTGAGATGGTTATAGCAGAGGAAGTTTTTGAGGAACTTGTTACAATTATGGAGAGGAAGGACATAGATCTTTTGAATGTACACATGTAAGTAAGAAGGCTGGTAGCAGTAGAAATGGTTTGGTGCAAGAAGAGTCACCGAATGAACCTGAGAGGGAAAATAACTTGATGGTAAGGAGAGCACTGTGGAATGAAAGAAAAAAGGAAGATCTGGTAAGGAAAAGTTTGTTCAAGACCAGATGTAGATTTTATGATAGAGTTTGGAAGGTAATCATTGATAGTGGTAGCTCAGAGAATCTGGCATCTGAGGAAATGGTCACAAAATTACAGTTGAAAAGGTTGGAACATTCGAAGCCCTATCAAATTTCATGGATCAAGGATGAACATACACTCTTGGTAAGTAAACAATGTTATGTGAATTTGAAAATTGGAAAGTACTATGATAAGGTGTTGTGTGATATCATGCCTATGGATTGTTGTCATATTTTGTTGGGTAGACCTTGGCAATATGATAGACATGTTATATATGATGGAAGATTGCATAAGTATACTATTGTGGCTGATGGAAAGAAACAAATCTTGCTACCTTTGATGGAAGAACCTGTTAGTAATGTTTGTACATCTGTGAAAGTTTACTTGATGGAAGGAAGAAAGTTTGTTAAGGATTTGAAAAAGAGTGATGTATGTTTTGTTGTGATCCCTAACAAACCAAGTAAGAAAATAGAGGATAGTGTTCCTGAGGAGATTGATAAGTTACTCACTGAGTATAAAGATATCATTTCTAATAATGTACCTGATGGTTTTCCACTGAAGAGAAGCATTGATCATTGTATGGATCTTATCCCTAGAGCTAGTTTACCAAATAAGGCACCTCATTAGTTGACACCTACCGAGAATCAGGAATTGAACTGACATATTCAAGAGTTGTTGGAGAAAGGTTTGATTAGAGAAAGTTTGAGTCCTTGTGCAATACTTGCTGTATTGGCACCTAAAAAGAATGGAGAATGGTGAATGTGCACTAATTCCAGAGCAATCAATAAGATAACAGTGAAGTATAGGTTTCCTATACCGAGAATGGATAGTTTGACTGGAGCAAAGTATTTCACCAAAATTGATTTGAAAAGTGGATATCATCAAATCAGAATCAGAGAAGGTGATGAATGGAAGACTGCTTTCAAGACAAAAGAAGGTTTGTACGAGTGGTTGGTTATGCCTTTTGGTTTAACTAATGCACCGAGTATGTTTATGAGGCTGATGAATGAAGTTTTAAAGAAATTCTTGGGTAAGTTTGTGATTGTATATCTTGATGATATTTTTATATTTAGCAAGACCAGAGAAGAACATTTGTTACATGTTAGACAAGTTTTGCAGAGATTGAAGGAAGACAAGTTGCCGATAAATCTGAAAAAGTGTTCATTCATGAAAGAAGAGATTGTGTATTTGGGATTTGTGATCTCAGCTGATGGTTTGAAAATGGATCCTGAAAAGTTTGAATTTATTTTGAATTGGCCTACACCTATGAATGCTAGTGAGGTAAGATCATTTCATGGTTTGGCAAGTTTTTACCTAAAGTTCATAAGGAATTTCAGTTCAATTTGTAATGCTATGACTGAGACTATGAGAGGAGACAAAAGAGAATTCAAGTGGACACATGGAGCTGATAAGAGTTTTGAGACTCTGAAGTAGAAGGTTATTGAATTAACTGTTTTGGCATTGCCTCATTTCAATAAGGTATTTCAAGTAGAATGTGATGCAAGTGGAAGTGCAATTGGAGTTGTGTTGAGTCAAGAAGGCAAACCTGTTGCTTTCTTTAGTGAAAAGTTGAATGATGCTAGAAGGAAATATTATGTGTATGATCAAGAATTCTATGCTATTGTTCAAGCACTTAAGAAATGGAGACATTAATTGATACTGAGTGAATTTGTGTTGTATACTGATCATAAGGCTTTACAGTATTTGGGTAGTCAGAATAAGTTGAATCAAAGACATATGAAATGGGTTGAGTATTTGCAAAGGTATACATTTGTGATAAAGCATAAGAGTGGATTCACTAACCGAGTTGTTGAGGCATTGAGTAGAAGAAGATCTTTGATGACCGAGATGAAAATTGAAGTTCTTGGTTTTGATGAGATGAGAGATTCTTATGAAATTGATCCTAATTTTTTTGAGCCGTGGAGAAAGTGCAGAGCACCTATTCAAGACCAACATAATACTAAATGGGATGAATATTTTATTCAAAAAAGTATGTTGTTTAAAGATATTTAGTTGTGTATACTGAAAGGAGTAATGAGAACTAACCTGATAAAAGAGAAACATAGTAGTGGTTTGGCTGGACACTTTAGTGTTGATAAGACATGGAATTTTATTAAGGATAAATACTATTGGCCATTGTTGTATAAAGATGTTTATAAATTTGTGAAAAGTTGTGGAGTTTGTCAAGTTGCAAAAGGAGTAAGTCAGAATATTGGACTGTATACACCGATTGTTGTACCTGAGAAACCTTGGATTGACATCAGTAAGGATTTTGTTCTTGGCTTACCGAAGATAGTAAGAGGTAATGATTCTATATTTGTTGTTGTGGATAGATTTTCTAAGATGACACATTTTATACCTTGTAGAAAGACATCAGATGTAGTACATGTAGCAAATCTTTTCTTTAAGGAAATTGTCAGATTGCATGGATTACCAAGGAGTATTATCTCTGACCAAGACAATAAATTTGTTGGATACTTTTGGAAAACTCTTTGGAAGAAATTTGGCACTGAGTTGAAATATAGTTCTACATTTCACCCACAAACCGATGGACAGACTAAAGTTGTGAACAAAAGTTTGGGCAATCTTTTGAGATGTTTAGTTGGAGACACATCGAGTAACTGGGATTATGTGTTGGCACAAGAAGAGTTTGCATACAATAATTCAGTGAATAGGAGTATTGAAAAAACACCATTTGAGATTGTGAGTGGAATACAACCAAGAGGTATATTTGATTTGAGAGATATTGTTGATGAAAGTAAGAGAAGCACTGAAGGAGTAAAATTTGCTGAGTACATAAAGACATTGCATGAAGATGTGAAGCTAAAGCTGGAAGAGAGTAATCAGAAATACAAAGAAAGAGTTGATAGATTAAGGAGACATAAGACTTTTGATGTTGGTGATGAATAGATGGTTGATTTGAAGAAAGGCCAATTTCCTGTTGGAACATATGGGAAGTTGAAAATGAAGAAGTTTGGACCTTACAAGATTTTGAGGAAATTTGATAGTGGAAATGAATATGAGATTGAGTTACCTAATGATATGGATATATCACCTATTTTCAACATTACCGATTTGTATGAGTATCATGAACCTGATGAGGACATGGAAATACTGATGGAATATCCTAAGAAATAGAAAGAGGAAGTTGAGCAGATTTTGGAGCAAAAAATTGGCAAAAGTACAAGAGGAAAACAATATATGGAATATCTGGTAAAGTGGAAGAATAGATCGATTGAAGATAGTTCATGGGTTTCACAGTCTGAGTTGGATGCAGCTCAGATCATACCTACCAAATGATTCAGAGAATCATTTCAAAACAACCCCAGGTGTCTGATGCAGGAACATCTCGGGTCCTCGACAATCCTGTGTCACCAAAAACACTTTGAAGTTTGTCTGTGTTACTCAGTTTCTTCTTTGATCGAGTTGGTCAATTTCCTTTGGTTACCAAGTATGGTCAGTTATCTCCTGGGTGGTCAGTTGTTTCACTGGCGCTCGATGATGCTTGTCTGTTGCTTGGTCTTCCTTGCTTATCAGGTAGTTTATTTTGAATTTCTGTTGAGGCTGACTTGTGCATTTATTAAGGGTCACAGATTTAATGTTGGTATCCATCATTGGGAAGCCTGTGGTCCTAGATATGATTGTTCCTTTTATTGATTGTGGATCTGAAGGCCGACTCAGTTTGGTAGCCTCTTGTATAAATATAGTTGTTTGGTTATAGTTTAGGGACAGTTTTTAGATGGAAGTAAGAAGATAGAAGATTAGAGATTTTTGGCAGATCCTCACATGTTTGAGGACATCTGCAATTCATTGTAATAACTGGCCATAATTGGGAAGGCCTTATAGCCTGGCTTGTATGAATCTATATATGATGAAAATTCACCTGTTAAGAACAAGTTAAAATCATGCAAACATTAATAACAAAGAGCATAATCAATCTATTCTAACATGTTCATAAACTTGTAAAAAACATTAATTTCCACCATAACCTCGGATGAGCATGAAGCAAGTGCACCCAAGACTTGCTTGATTTAAGCTCTTAGAGAGGTTGTGGGTGTGCTCTCCCAACACAAGTATTGATCCCACTTATGAATGCAAGTATGATGAAGATTGAAATGCTCAAGAAGAAGCTATAGAAGCAACTCTCAAGCACTCAATGCAAGAGGCCAAAAGAAGCTCAAAGAGGAGCTATGAAATCAACCCTCAAGCTCTATGGCATGCAAATATGCAAAGAAAATGGATGAAGCTATGAAACTAAGTTTACAAACTTGAAAGAAATTTAACAACTACCAAATTGTTAGAAAACTCTATGAAAGCAATTCTAAGTCTAAACTAGCATAATAACTCTAATGCAAGAATGAATATTTTTTGCTTGAGACAAGTGCCCTATTTATAGGATTTTGGAGGGCTGGGGTGAGGTGGCATCTATGTGGAATCCACATAAGTGCCACCAAGGAAACACATAAGCCATACAAAGTCCAAGACTTTCTCACACATGTGTGAGCAACTTGAGATGTGAAAGGTCAATGTGTACTTCAAGTACATGTGTAAGTGTGTGTAAGAGATGTGTAAGTGAAAAAGTCCATTTTCACCATTTTAGAATGTGTAAGAAGTGTCATAAAATGTAAGAAGCCTTGTTTGTGCAAATTTTGGCAATTTTTGAAAAGGTCATTTTTAGAAATTTGCTCACACATGTGTGAGCAAATAATTAGGACTAATGGATGTAGGAATCCAAAAATTAGCCTAATTAACCTTAGTTAATTAGTGAGTAGGCTTATTAGACAGAAAGTGATGTGTCTAGGATAGCATTTAGGTTGGATTTAGGATTAAATAAAATAAAATTTAATTTAATTACGGTTTAGTAGAAATAAAGAATGTGAGGGGATTAAATAAATTAAAAATTTATTTAAAAGGGGACTATGGAGGAACATGTATTAAATAAAATTTAATACATTATGAAAGGTAGTATTTAAATTTAATTCAAATACTATAATTAGTGAATTTATTTAATTAAATGAATAGATGCATTTTAAAAATATAATTAATTAAAAAATTAACTATAATGTTATTTGGGATCATTAATTAAATTAAATTAAATTAATGTTAAAAGGATGAATTTAGGTGTCTACATTTTGCCCCTCTTTGATGCGGTGTCAAAAATGGCATCGCATAAAAAAAAAGAAAATATAGATGCCATAGAGGAAAAAAAGGGACCTAAAAGGTGCACAGAGGAAAATTCAGTAGGAGGATGTGCCCCCTCAGGAAAATAGGCCAAAAATAAAATTTTTGGTCAATTTTCACGAAAGGAAGGAAGAAGATGTTGCATGACCTATGGGGAAAAAAGGGGAAGGTTAACCGGTGGCCAACAGACAAGAGGGATAACCGAACGGGCATCACCACTTGGTGAAGTAAAGCGTCCAATGGCAAGGGAGCCATCGACTATATACAAGAATGGATGCACAATGAAGAAGGGGAGAACCACCCATTTAGAGACAGGGTTGCTGCTCAAGGCGGAGTCACCGAATAGGCGTCCCCTCTTGGGGTGGAGCTGCCCATCTATTGATGGGCATCTCTACCTATGGATAGGCATCTTAGATAGAAAATTCATTACTACTCTCACCCAACTTGTCAAATCAGATTCTAATCACCTCCATTGCAATCGTGGTGTCTTGGTGTTTCTGAAAACATATTACATGATCATATTTAGGCAATAATGAAGCACTAGGCATCATTTTTCGTCGGCGAGCATCTCTACCCTAGTGGAGCCACCCATCCCCACATGGGTGGCTCTGCCAAAGTGGAGCTGCCCATCCCCACATGGGTGTCTCCGCCAAAGCAGAGCCACCCATCTCCTCATGGGCATCTCCACCAAGGCGGAGCCGCCCATCCCCACATGGGCATCTCCACCAAGGGGGAGCCGCCTATCCCCAGATAGGCATCTCCACCTAGGGAGAGGGAGGGAGGGGGAGAGAGAGAAAGATGGAAGAGAGAGGAGAGAGAGAGAGGGAGGGAGAGGGAGAGAGAGAGGGAGGAAGGGGGAGAGAGAGAAAGAGGAAGCTCATGGTGGAGCCTTGGGTTAGCAGACAGGTGTCTCCGCCTGCTAGAAGAATGAGGGTGAGGAGAAGTTTCCCATTCATCGAGGGGGATTTTTCTAGGAACAAGATTAGGAGGGATGAAGGAAAGGAGGAAAATGGGAGGTTGGATTAGACGAAAAAGGGGGGAGGGAAGGGTGAATAAATAGAATCTTTGGCTCAAACAAAAATGCAGAAAAATGAACTAACTAAAATGCAACCTAGCTACATGATTTAGTGGGATCACTTGTGTTCATGTTGGAGAGCACACTCGAGTTTGATATTGCAATAGGAGGTATGCATCATGTGTTATAAAAGCACATATGACATTGTTCCATTGCGTGGACTAGACTCTTAGATAGTTATAGAAACAAAGATGCAGATTTCTGGACTATGATGGAACCTATGACATATACTTATTGGAGAGGTCTGGGCACACTTAGGTCTTGTAAGGGACATAAGTATGCTAACCCATTTCCCCCATTAAGATATGCATAATCATAACTAGGAAACCAACAAAAATGCCCCTAAAGTATCCATAGACAGATCATACCGCAATCGACACTTGTATCATATTTCACCGGTCATAATGCACCAAGATATGGAAGATCGAGGTAATCGTGAGTAGGATCTACTAATACAAAAAGATAAAATCAACAAAGAAGGCCTCTTGACCAAGTGGTCATTCAGTCCACAGTTCTTGCCATGAATGAGATAGGATTGATGAGATTGATTTGAGTCGACTGAGGAAGGACGCATCCTGTAGGGAAAAGATTGATTGATTGATTGAAATGGATATTCGCTGGCAATAGATGTGAAAGGAAAAATAACTCAAAGATTTGATTTCAATGTTAATTTGGATAAGCACATTTGCGATCGTTGTGTCGGGGAAAAGCTCAGTTTGATGGGGTTAAGCTCAGCTTGCTGGGAACTGCGATTGGATCTTTATGACAATGCGGGAAGCGATGACCAAAAACTAGGACTAGGATGAGGATGGATATGGATAGTAGATGGGAATACAATGGACCCAAATCTGCTATCATGGTGCCTAAGACAAGTTTTCACCATAATACTTGCCTAGAGTGCTTGTTTGCCAAGTTTTCACTATTGGATGACTTTTTTTTTTTTTGTAAGGTGCTTGTTTACCAGGTGTATACCCAACAATGATTTTTTCAAGAACATTTTCTTCTTTTTAGGATTTTCTACTTTTCTGATGTTTAGGATTTTTTTAGGATCATTTCTAATTTTTAGGATTTTTTCAGGATCATTTCTGCTTTTTAGGATTTTTGCTGAATAACACTATACAGGAACTGAAATGCTGAGCTACGCATAAAAGTACTTCAACTGCACAATATTTACAGGATTAGGGAGTGGATCTCCCTCAGGTGTTGCAATTTGATATGCCCCAGAATTGAATTTAGCAGTAATAATAAATGGGCCCAACCAATTGGGTTCAAACTTCCCTTTCTTTTCTCAATTTTGGAGATTCTTCATGTTATGTTGGAGGACCAAATCACCTACATCAAACTCATGGGGTTTGATCTTCTTGTTGAAATGTAAGCACAGGTGATTTTGATACACACAGAGGTGGTTGAGGGCATTAAGGCATCTCTCATAGAGGAGTTGCAACTCTTGCAAGTGGGCAACCCTATATTCTTCTTTGGACATCAAGTTCTTGAGAGAAATCCCGAGTGAAGGGAGCTCAATTTCAATGAGTAAGACAACCTTAGAACCATAGACAAGGGCAAATGGAGTGGTGCTAGTAGGAGTACAGATGGATGTGTGGTAGGCCCAGAGGGCGGGATTGAGTTGCAGGTGCCAATCACGGCCAACGTCATCGACAGTCTTTTTGAGGATTTTAAAGATGGTTTTATTTGTAGCCTCAGCTTGACTGTTTCCCTGCGGGAAATACTTGGAGGAACAATGCTGGGTAATGCCAAATTTCTTGCAAAGGTCAGAGACATCCCAATTCTTGAAGGGTGTTCCATTATCAGTATGGAGATCTTTGGGGATGCCATAGCGACAAATGATATAATTCAGGATAAACTTGGAAATTTGCTTACTAGTTGTATAGGTGAGGGGGATTTCTTTGACCCATTTAGTAAAGTATTCAGTGGCAGCTAGGATATACTTGTGACAACTTGCAGAGTTTGGAAATATCTGGCCCACAAGGTTGAAACCCTAGCGGGAGAAAGGCCAAAGTGTGATGGTGGGTTGGAGGGATTGAGCAGGAGCGTGTATCAAATCACCATGCTGCTGACAAGGAATACACTTTTTGACATAATGATAGGCATCATGTTCCATTTTCGGCCAATACTATCTAGTGCGGAGCAACTTCTTTGCTAAAGTGAGACCACTAGAATGAGCTCCACAGACTCCTTGATGCACCTCTTCCAAGGCTATGTGTGCTTTCTCCAAATTCAGACATCAAAGAAGAGTTCCATCAAAGTGTTTATGAAAAAGAGTGTCTCCGAGGATTGTGTAACGAGAAGTGTGGCAAACGAAGGTTTTTTGTTGGTTAGGCATAAGCATGAGGGGAATGGTTTTATCATGAAGGTAGGTGAGGATTTCCTGATACCAAGGTGATTTGGGACCAACAATTTCATACACCATCTTAGAATCAGGTTGGTCATAGGCAGGGACCATAAGATTCTCGACAAGAAATTCACATCGTGTGCTTGTTTCTGGCATAGATATTAATGAAGCAATGGTAGCCATGACATCTACTGCTTTATTGTTTGCTCTTGGGATTTGCTGGAAAAATGAGGCTTGTAAAATGTTGTTTGAGATCTTCAACCATGCGTCGATAAGGGAGAAACTTGTCATCCTTGGTGTGAAATTCATCATTGACTTGTTTGATAACTAATTGGGAGTCACCAAAAATAAGCAAACTTTTGATCTTCCATTTGACAGCTTGGCGAAGCCTTGTGACCAAGGCCTTGTATTCTGCTATGTTGTTTGTGCAAGCAAATGTAAGTTTATAGGATTTAGGGATAAGATCCCCTTGCGGTGTTACAAATAGAATTCCTACCCCCGATCCTTTCTGGGTAAAAGATCCATCAAAATAAAGCTTCCAGTGAATGCTAGGAGTGATAGTCATGATAGTTTCATCAGGAAAATCTGTGATAATGGGATGATCTCTAGGAATGGGAGCCTCTGCAAGTTGATCTGCTATTGCTTTCCCTTTGATGGCTTTTCATTCTATGTACACAATATCATATTCACTAAGGATCATGACCCATTTTGCCATGCAACCTATCAAGGCAGCTTTAGATAACAAGTACTTAAGTGGGTCAATCTTTACTATCAACTGTACTTTGTGATTAAGCATATAATGGTGTAGCTTCTACATACAAAAGACCATAGCCAGGAAAGCTCTTTCAATAGCGGTATAGTTGAGCTCATAACCCACTAAAGTTCTGCTAAGATAGTAGATGACACATTCTTTTCCATTGTCATCTAACTGTGCTAAGAGAGCACCCAATGCTACTGTAGTTGAGGAGATGTAGAGAATCAAAGGTCTTCCTAGAACAGGTGGGACCAGCACTAGTGGATTAGCTAGATATACCTTGAGTTGTTCAAAAGCCTTTTGACACAAGCAGTCCCAAATGAATTTAATATCCTTTCTGAGTAGGTGAGAGAAAGGATGCACCTTGTCTGCTAGTTGTGACACAAATCTTCGGATGGATTGAAGTCTTCCTTGCAAGCTCCTTAATTGTTTCAAAGTTTTAGGAGGTGGCATCTCCAAAATGGCTTTCACCTTCTTAGGATCCACTTCTATTCCTCTGCGAGACACAATGTAGCCTAAGAGCTTACCTGATTGCACACCAAAGACACATTTTTTGGGATTCAATCGAACCTTATACTTTTCCAGTCTATCAAAGATTATAGTGAGGACATCAATGTGTGATTTCATGTCTTGGATTTCCCTAAGATATCATCCACATAATCTTCCATGATCACATGAAGGAGGTCATGAAATATGGTCATCATGGCTCTCTGGTATGTGGCACCTACATTCTTGAGACTAAAGGGCATGACCTGATAACAAAATGTACCCCATGGGGTAGTGAATGCAGTTTTATGCTGGTCTTCCACTGCTATGTGAATCTGATTATATCCAGAAAAACCATCCACGAGGGACAACATCTCATGCTTGGTAGTCAAATCCACTATGATATCAATGTTTGGAAGTGGAAAATCATCCTTAGGGTAGGTGAGATTAAAATCTCTCAAATCAGTACAAATTTAGATGCCCCTAGAGGGTTTGCCTACTGGTACAATGTTTGAGACCCATTCTAGATAGTCTATTGATCTGATGAATTCTGCATCTAGCATCTTTTGCAATTCAACTTTAACCAGGAGTGCTACTTGTGGATGCATCTTGTGTAATTTTTGCTTGACAGGTTTGATTTTAGGATCCACAACAAGATGATGTACAACCAAGTCAGTGTCAAGTCTAGGCATATCCTTATATGTCCATACAAAGTTAATGTAGGCTTTCTTAAGGAATACAGTCATGGAATCTTGTTTTGTCTCATCTAGAAAGGTGCAATGTAGGTGATCTTAGGATTTGCTTATGTGCCCAGGTTAACTGCAATTGTTTCTTCTATAAGGATAGAAGATTTTTCTGATGGTAATGACATGAAGGGAAAGTCAATTTCCCCCTCCTCTAGCACCTTAGAGAGGTTTTCACTAGAGGATGCATCCTTTATTTTGTCTTTTTCTCCATCCAAAGGTGCCTCAGAAAGGTTTTCACCCAAGGATGTTTTATCATTTTTTTTTATTTTCTTTTTCTTCATTTTTGCGACTAAGGGAATTGACTTGGCTACTAAAGTAGGCTTGCTCACTGTAGTGAATCTAGTGTTCATTGTCTTGGAGATTTCTTAGTTTGAAAAGTGCTAAAATTGCCTCATCTGAATCGCATATGTCTAAGGTAGGTGGTGAATCTTGTTGGTCCCAATCGATCAGTTTAGGATTGGTAAGGGGAAGTTCAGGTGAGGAAAGGTCAGATTGGGTGATATGGAGAACATGAGTATCAAGGTCATTTTCAATATATTGGAAAGGGACTTCAAAGAACTCTTCCTTGGTGTTTGAATTGGATTCAATCAAACAATAGTCATTGGCAAAGGTTTTCTTAGTTTCTATGGAACCCAGTCCTCATCCTCGGGGGTATCTAGTTGCTTTTATGAGAGTTTTTCTTCCTATTTCATTTGCTTCAAGGCCAATGTCATGATATCCCATACTTTCAACAATGGGTGTGGCCTTTATATACTTCCCTTTAGGAATGTCTGCAGGTTTGTCTTCTTCTTCATCAAAAAGCTAGGAAAGAACATTATGTTCCATATGCTCGTCTGAGAGAAACCCCCAATGTTCAAATGTAGTTTGTTTACATTTCATAGTTTCTTTATTTTTCTTGGGAAAAATTTGTGAAGGTTTTCCATAAGACCTGGGAGAGAGAGGGAGCTGACCAACGCATAGGGCATTTTCAAACTTGTATTCCCCTAGGCCTTGATCGGTGAACCTAACTTTCTTTTTAGACTCAGTACTCTTTTCTTGGGTAACCTTTTCTTTTCCCTTGGCTTGCTTAGACAACTTTTCTTCAGAGGAAGTGTCCTGAACAAGAATCTCTTGTGAAAGTGGATGAACACATTCATTCAATGGGTAGTAGTTTGATTGTTTTCCTTCCAACCTCTTGCAATATTGAAAGGGTTCATGATCACTAGGAATGGTTATTTCAGCTCTATGATGTGGGAATTTCAAACATTGGTGAAATGTGGATGGGACACCTAAGATAGTGTGTATCCACAGCCTACCCAAAAGGATATTATAGGGTAGATCCAAGTCAAGCACTTGACAAGTAGTTTCAATAAGGGATGGGCCCACTTGTAAGGGGAGTACAATAAGACCTTTACTCACCGTTTCTCTGTCATCATATGCTTTTATTGTCATTCTCTTATTTACATCAATGAGGTCCTCAGAAAGACCAATATTGTGGATCATGCTTAAGGTACAAAGATTCAGACTAGATCCATTGTCTACAAGGACTCTTTTGATTCGGGTGTCATGGATGGTGACTTGGATATGTAGGGGTTTATTATGATGAGGGTCAGGACCTCGAAAATCTTTGTCAGTGAACACCAGGTGTTGTTGGGCAGCCAAATTGCTTATCATTTCTTGGAATTGAGAGGCATTGATATTTTTTGGGATGTGAGACTCAGTTAGGGCATTCTCAAGGACCTCTTTGTGAATGGGGGATGTATGCAAAAGCTCTAGTATGGATATCTGTGCAGGGGTCTTCTTTAGTTGGGAAAGCAAGTCATAACGTGATGCAAGTCATGTCGAGGTAGATGGTGTAGCAGGTGGATCCACAATAGGTGGATTGACAATAGCTTGTACAGTTACGCGAGGGTGGCAAGTAGTAACATTGCAATCTGCACTCTTTAAAGTCAATGTGTTTACATGCGTGTTGGATTGTTCAATATGGCCACACAATGAGTCAAAACCACATACATAATTTTTAGCTAATTTTACACAAGTGCGTTCATCTCCTAAGATTTTGTTTGTCGAATAATCATAAGAAAAACCCTTGGATGTGGATGCATTGTTTTGATTATGTTTTGGAAAAGGTTTAGAATACATTTTTAATTGGGCATTAGAAGTAGAGGCATTTTGTCCTTCTACTTCAATTTTACCATCATCGATCAAATTTTGCATAAAATTATGAAACTTCATGCATTTTTTAATCTCATGCCCTTTTATGCGATGATAATCACAGTATTCATTATCCTTATACCAGTGGGGTTTGGATTTATTTTCATCAAAAGGCCTGGTGTTAGGATAAACCATCATCCCTTGGTCGACTAGGTGTTGGAAGATCACATCAAGGGAATCTACCAGCTGTGTAAATTGTCATCATGGTTGTTGCCAATTGTTGTTGTTATTGCCATCATATCATGAGAATAGAGAATCACGATAACCAGATCCTTGATTTTGATTATGGTTATTTGAACTATTCTGATTGTTTTGGTTATTCGAATTGGTTTGATTATTGTTGCGATTGTTCTGATCATTGTTATTGCGATTGCCTTGGTTATTATTGTTAGATGCTTGAACATTTTGGACATGTTTAGCATCGGTCACTCCATCATTAACAACACCTTTGTTCTTAGAATAGAACTTGGGTTTATCACTAGTATTGTTAGATGAATTAGGGGTGTAGTGTTTAATTGCTCCTTTCATCAAAAGCCCATATTCAATAGACTTCCCCTTTTTAATGAGTGCCTTGAAGGAATCCAAGGCAACCATCTTCATTTGAAATGACATTTCCGTAACCAGATTCTTAGTAAATATGTCAACAAGATGTGAATCTAGGATTTTCCAAGGCATGCAGTTTGCGAGATGTCACCATCTTTGGAGAAAATTGGCAAAGGTTTCTCCATTTCTTTGTTTCATGTTACACAAATCATGAGGGATGCTTGATGTTCCATGTTATAAGAATATTGTGTAACAAATTTTTCTGCGAGATCATGGAATGTGGAGATGGAACCCAGAGGAAGGTTCAATAGCCACTCTAAGGCTGGTCCTCCAAGACTTCTAGTAAAAAGCCTTAGGAGAAGATGATCATTATGGGAAACTTCTTGTGCCGCTACATAAAATTCCTTGATATGTTGTGTAGGGCATGAGTCTCCCTTGTATTTGTCAAAATTTGGCATTTCAAAATTGGTAGGGAATGGTTGGAGAGTGATTGATTTGTCAAAAGGATAAGGACATATTTTTGCAAAAGAAAATTCCTTCTTCCCACCTTTCTGCATAGCCAACATCATGCCCTTGAGCTCATTAATTTGTTGGACTAATTCAGGAGGATCAGTAGTGATCGTATGGTCTTGAAGTGTTCCTCTGCCTAATGATGCATTATGTCCCCCTCGAGGGGGAAGATTGGTGTTATGTTTCTGGTTGGTGTTGTTTGCTTGTGCATAATTTTGATTTTTTAGGACTCCACTAGGGTTCGAGAAAATAGAAGCAGAGCGTCATCCTGAGGACCCTGGTTGTGTATCAGGTACACGACCTGCATTTGAATCATCATTACTCACCCCATTTTTTGAGTTAGGCTTGTTTAGGATTTGTTGGATTAACTCAAGTGTATCAGGGGGAGGTTGAGTTATGTTATTAGATGTTGACGACACTACTTTGCTTTTGTTGGTTTGAATCAAGTTATTTTCAAGCAAAGTTTCATCGAAATTATCAGGGAGGGTAACACCTCTTTGAACAAGATTCATGAAGATATTGACACTGTTGGCTTGGATTAGGTCTTCCACTAAGCTTAAGTTGTTAGGATCCTCAAAAAATTCTTTAGCTCGTGGATTAGCACTGACACTTTTAGGTATTACTATCTCAGATTCCATATGAGGTTCTTCTTTGTCATTAAAATCTTCTTGATAAATAGTTTCCTAATCGTTATCCATGATGAGAGATTCTTGTCTTAGCTTTGCTTGTGATCGGGTAAGTACCATGCACGAGTGACCTTAGAATGGTTGAATTTGAAGAAAGGTGAATAGTTGATGAGATGTGGAAAGAAAGGATTTGATGAACTAGGAGCAACTTGGACTAATGATTAAGTTTGGATGATTGATTGGATTGATTGATTTGGATTAGATTAGATTGGTTGAAGATTGGATTAAAGAGGGACTAAGCCTCAAGAATTGATTGGATTTAAAGGTTTGGGACAAACCTAGGTGAAACAAGACCTTGTGATTATGCAAACATAGGATTGGTTTTGATTTAAAGTCTTCTTTTATTTGGGTGATGGACTAATGATCCCCAAAAAAAATAGGACTTGATTAGGACTACTGGAGAAAGACTTAGTTCTCAAAGTAGTAAATGATTAATGTTTGCTTTGGAATTAAGGTCTATGAGACACTATTAGAATGATTCTTTCACCCTATGGCTTGATGAAGGTTTGAAAGATAGATTAATTTGGTTCTGATTTAAAGTCCAAGATTTTGATTAATGCTCCTAATGTTTTGGAATGTGGATGAAGAAAGGGGTGTTTAAAAGATGAGAAAGAAATGAATGTCTTGAAGAGGATGAAGAATGAAGGTCAAAGGTACTTAGTCATAGGATTCCCAAGTGACAAAGGCCATGTTCACTTTGTTCTTGGCAACTCGATTATTGTAAATAATTTTATTTGATTTCTCGATAGCTTCTAGAAATTTTCGAATGGGTTTCCAATAAGATTGGTTGGCTTTAATCCTTTGATCGACGATTTTCTTCTCTCTATGGGCTCGTGTAACTGGGAGTTTTGCTTTCTTATGTTTAACACTATCTGTCATGACTTGAGGACAATATCTTGATAGATCAAAGGATGTTCTTGGCAAGAACAGATTTCATACATACATAAAATGTTTGGGTTACAAGCACATTTGTTGAAAACAATCCTGCAAGAGACAAAGCAACCTTGCAAGATTCAAGTGTACAGATTTGTTTTTGCAATGAAAGTAACAAGCACACTCTTTATCCCTAAAAGGAAGTTGGATGACATTGAAAACCTTTGCTCACTGACTTAGGAACACACCCAACAACTCCTTAGAATACGACCATCACCAAGCACACAATGGCTCCATGATGCCATACTATCAGAGTGTTAATGTTGAAGGGGGTTCGATATGGTGAGTGTCTTGGGGAGATTACTATTCTCCTCGCATGTAGATTATCGACCTTTCAGAGGTGAATCGGGTGACTTCTAACTAATGGCTTTTAGTAAGGATCTTTTTTCGAACAAACTCTTTGTGTCCGTGCAAGCGCGACTTGGACATATAGCCCCATAAAGCACCTTGACACAAGTAGTCACGTCAACATGATTAAGACCGCGAGGCCCTACTAAATGTTAGGTGAGAGCCGTGTATAAGCTCAAATGTTGTCTGGCTTTCGAGGCTTTAACCCCAAAAAGAAAATTTCATTAACGTGAGTTGGAGTGGTGGGCTTACACCTTGTTCTCACATGGGTCATTCCCGGGAGCTTTTTACCTCTCCGAAAGGCCCATCTAAAGGATTAAAAATAAATGCATGGATTGGCCCCAAGGAGTCTGGATTTCTGGTTTTCTCTCAAGGGGAAAAGAGCATAATCTCCTATCCAATGAGGTTTTCTCCCAAACACACCAAACAAATGATTAATTCCAAGTCTTTTCTTCAAGACCACAATTCAAAAGGTTCTAGGTTTCTGGTTTTCTCACTTGGAGAAAAGAGTATAATCCCCTTGCTAATGAATCATTATCTACAAAAAAAAACTTCCTATTTAATGCTAGGTGCCTAAGAAATCATTAAGAAAACACAATGTTTGATTGAATCTCCTTGGCAACCTACAAAACAACCTTAGTGAGTAGTTTAGCGTGTTTGGTCTTCTAATAACATCCTACAAAATAAATAAGTTACTAGTCTTAAAGTGGTCAAATCTTGGTCAAAATTTTGCAAAATCACTATTAGAAGTCACAAAATGTTAGTATCTTCCAAAAAACTCAGATCAGAAAACTCAAAGTGCAAGATATTATGAAAATATGCAAAAATCTGATAGAGACGCCTGTTTCCAAGCAGAGACGCCTGTGTACAGGCAGAGATGCCTATCTACACAAAAACAAAAGTTAAACACCAATGCTTGAAAGTTTTATCTTCTTATTAAGTTTTAAATGCATAAAAAGGTTTTTGATAACAAAAATACAATGATTTTTAACCTTAATATGTCAAAAGAAGTTTACTTAATCAGCTTAAAAATAACACAAATGAAAACTCCCTCTTCTAGTAGAGACACCTATTTACATGCATAGACACCTATCTGCACACAAACATAGATTTCATTAGATTCATTTACTTTTCTTCATTTGCAGATACAGTTAGGTGTTTTACTATTGATCATTAGCCTTAATGTGATTATGAAATAAAGGTTTTGCTGATTAAAATAAACTAAAATAAGAGAAAAACTCTTTTTGGTGGAGACACCTGTTTGGAGGCAGAAATGCCTATGTACAAGCAGAGACGCCTGTGTCCAGAGATGCCTGTTGACAGGCATAGATGCTTATGTGCAGAGATGCCTGTTTGCAGGCAGAGATGCCTTTGGTCGTGCGGAGATGCCTGTCCAAAAAATTTATGGGAAACCTTCACAAAATCAAGAGAAATAGTTAGTAAATGAGATCCCACCGGGCGTGCCAAAATGTATATGATGAAAATTCACCTGTTAAGAACAAGTTAAAGTCATGCAAACATTAACAACAAAGAGCATAATCAATCTATTCTAACATGTTCATAAACTTGTAAAAAACATTAATTTCCACCATAACCTCGGATGAGCATGAAGCAAGTGCACCCAAGACTTGCTTGATTTAAGATCTTAGAGAGGTTGTGGGTGTGCTCGCCCAACACAAGTATTGATCCCACTTATGAATGCAAGTATGATGAAGATTGAAATGCTTAAGAAGAATCTATAGAAGCAACTCTCAAGCACTCAATGCAAGAGGCCAAAAGAAGCTCAAAGAGGAGCTATGAAAGCAACCCTCAAGCTCTATGGCATGCAAGTATGCAAAGAAAATGGATGAAGCTATGAAACTAAGTTTACAAACTTGAAAGAAATTTAACAACTACCAAATTGTTAGAAAACTCTATGAAAGCAATTCTAAGTCTAAACTAGCATAATAACTCTAATGCAAGAATGAATATTTTTTGCTTGAGACAAGGGCCCTATTTATAGGATTTTGGAGGGCTGGGGTGAGGTGGCATCTATGTGGAATCCACATAGGTGCCACCAAGGAAACACATAAGCCATACAAAGTCCAAGACTTTCTCACACATGTGTGAGCAACTTGAGATGTGAAAGGTCAATGTGTACTTCAAGTACATGTGTAAGTGTGTGTAAGAGATGTGTAAGTGAAAAAGTCCATTTTCACCATTTTAGAATGTGTAAGAAGTGTCATAAAATGTAAGAAGCCTTGTTTGTGCAAATTTTGGCAATTTTTGAAAAGGTCATTTTTAGAAATTTGCTCACACATGTGTGAGCAAATAATTAGGACTAATGGATGTAGGAATCCAAAAATTAGCCTAATTAACCTTAGTTAATTAGTGAGTAGGCTTATTAGACAGAAAGTGATGTGTCTAGGATAGCATTTAGGTTGGATTTAGGATTAAATAAAATAAAATTTAATTTAATCACGTTTTAGTAGAAAAAAAGAATGTGAGGGGATTAAATAAATTAAAAATTTATTTAAAAGGGGACTATGGAGGAACATGTATTAAATAAAATTTAATACATTATGAAAGGTAGTATTTAAATTTAATTCAAATACTATAATTAGTGAATTTATCTAATTAAATAAATTTAATTAAATGAATAGATGAATTTAAAAAATATAATTAATTAAAAAATTAACTATAATGTTATTTGGGATCATTAATTAAAATAAATTTAATTAATGTTAAAAGGATGAATTTAGGTGTCTACAGAATTAAATTGAATGAATAATATATGGTTGATCCTGCTTTCTCTCTCTCATTGTTCTTGTTGTTTTGCTTTCGCGTGTTGTTGAGCAGGTTGGATCATTAGGGTGTGCCATTGTTTGGCCCCTCCTAACCCTGCCCTTGCGTCATCCTTCTATCTTCTTGTTGTATTACGTATCAAGGTACTTGATGCCTGATCTTTCCACATTTTCCTTTCTACTTCTCCCAATTCCTAAAACAAAATAAAACAAGGTACCAAACAAGACTTATATTTATCTCTATCTCTATTAAATATAACAAGAGAACCTTGTTCAGGTAAAAAAAGCAAATATATGCTAAAATTATTACCTTCCACTTGATATAAACATGTCTATCAATGTTTTTGTTGCTAATGTGAGGTCGTGCCCAAAGAATCTTTTTCCTTGTCTCATTTTTGTAAGATTGGCACATAAATGATCTGATTGTCAATATTAAATTGCATCATCATATAAAACGCTTAATAATCTAAACAAATCAATAACATTTTATAAAGAATAATCAATTGAGGTAATTAAGTTACAAAAAATCAGTTTTCAAACGTGAAAAGTAGAACCTTATGCAAAGTGTTGTGTCTGATAAATCATTCATTAAAGAACCTCTTGCTCATACTTTTTCATATAAGTGGTGTTTTCATAATACATCAAACAATGCGATGATTTTTTGTGCTTCAATTACATATTTTTGAGTCAATCTTCATTGAAGCATACTTAATTAGAATTTTTTGAAGTTCACAACAACCCATCTCTCATGAAAAAGAATTTTTTACACAACATTATTTCTTGTCAATAAAAATGTTAAGACATGAAGCTATAGATGTCTCAATATATTCTAGATTAGTTATCATCTTGAAAACCATAATTTCCTTGGGTCTGCCCTTAGTCTATTGTTGATATTGGATGGTTTTGAAAGACTCTACTTTGGATTTAATCTTATTGAGTGCAAGGGACCTAATACCATAAGAGATGAATCTAGGATTGCACCCTTAACAACATTAGTTGAATGGATATACCTGATTCCTTAGCTTTTAGTCAAAGAGGTATTGACTTAGACATGTGCTCCCACATTGGGTTGTAAAAATGATATGGGTTTGTCATAAAGCTCAACATAGCATAAATACAACCACAATCATAGATAAGATGAAGTATACATGGATATACTTAGTAATTATAGTTATATTAGATATGGTTGAATTTTAACGCACATCATTAGAGCTCATTTCCAACTATGGTCATTTGAGGTCAATCTTGATGAATTTTGATCCTTACTAAACCAATATTTTTTAGATGTGTTTAATTATCTTCTTTTTTTTTCAATTTCAGATGATTATGGATAAGGGTGAAAGTGTTTTTATACTTGAAAAGTAACTAGCGAATAATAAAAACCTTTTTTTTCAATCATATTTGTATCCTATAAATTATTTAATAATCCAATCCACAATATATTCTAAATAAAATGGGTGAGTGAAAAAAAACTATCTCAAATTGCTTGATTTTTCCTTGAAATGAAAATACGACCGCTTCTTGCTTTTGGCTAGAGGGATGAGTGGTAGTGTTTACTATTGAGCATAGGAAAGCCCACAAAAGGACCTGGGTATTTTTTCACGTCTTTCAATTTTATACCTAGTTGTGGCTTAAACTTTCTTAGAGGAAAATGGTGGCTCAATGTATTTTAGAAATGCTTGATTTCATCATTTTCCCAACTTTCTTGAGTCAATTGCAATCATTGTTGGAGCTTAAGTTTGTACAATAATGATGAGCAGCTCACTTTTATGCTCTCCTCTCTTTTGTGATTGGATTCTTAGGACTTGGACAAAGAAGAGAATGCTTGTTTTAGTTCCATTTAAGAATCACCCATTTTTTTATTAGTGATATAATTTTTATATAAATAATAATTAAAGTACTATAAAGTTCATGTAAGTAAGGTATTAGATATTGTCTAAGATAGTCTGCCATGAAAACTAGCTATTTCCATGCTGCTACCTTCTAATTTCAACTTATACTATGCTAAGGTGACATGATTAAATATGCCCTTCCTATCACAAAACAGGGCTTAAAAAATCTCCTTTGATTGATACAATCTAAAACTAGCTAATTAACAAAGCCGTTTCATTAACAAATTGGGCTGAAAAAATACCAATACTATTAATTGTACCATCCTAAAAATTTAGCACCCATTATTGGTGGCTTTGGGACATATTGGATCATATTTTAGTGATTTCAAGATCTAAATGTCTTGCTTGATTTCCTGCATCTTTCATTTTCTCTCCCTGAAACTTTTCACACTTCCCAAGATCTAAATCCACTTCAAAATTAATAATGCTAGGACTAGATTGAACTAAGTCATCCTTGTCTCGGATAAGGTCAACCCAAGTCATCCTTGTCCTTGGGCATTGCATTTAAGTGGGCTCTAGGCCCAATTTGGAGGTTTTTTTTCTTGATCTTTATTTGTGGTCAACCCGACAATATTGAATCTCAAAATGAGTATAATAGGAAATCAAGGCCTCTCATTTGGGGATCCATGATCATCCATTGTTATCGATACAATTACATGCTATCCAATTTGTGTGCAAGCAAGAGCAAGTGCAATCAATCTAATTAAGGATTTAGATTCAAGATTTGAAGGCAAGCATCCAATTCAAGATCTCCAAGTCTTTATCCATTCAAGCAAAGGCAATATTCTCTCACTGATGAAAATTTCTCTCCCATGATGCCCAAGTAGATGAGTTTTCAAGAAAGCAAGAAGATCCATTCCTCTTCTCCATTCAAGATTTCAAGCATACATTTATTCAAGATCTAGGATTGGAAAGTGTATATCCATTTCATTTGTGAAGGAATACTTGATTCTACAATACATTCTAAACATACATTCAAAGCATCTTCACAGATTTGACTAATTTCTACATCCATCCATGAGGGTTTTTCATGCGAGGTAAATTTGACCTTTATTTTGTTTACATTAGTTTCCTTATGCAATTTCTATTTCATTTCAAGGTTTATTCTTATACAGGGGCTTGACCAAGGCAAGCTTCTTTCCATAACCTTTTTCCCTTCTTATGTGTAGGAACAAGTTTTTAGAGTTTCAAATTTGGACTTTGGGAGTTACAAAACCAATTATAGGTCCCCTTCACAAAATTCATCAAATTCAGAGTCTCTAGGACAAGGTCAAATTTTTTGGACAAGGTCAAATTTTCTTGACATTATCCTTTCGAACTAGAATTTTTACAGTTTGAAGTTACAAGTGTTAGAGTGCCAGATCCAGAACCATTTTTTATTCTGACAGCTCTATGATAGTCAAAACCATATTTGAATTGCACTCTTCTTCTCCTAGCTTCAAGGTGAGTTCATTCTTCATCTTTTCATCTTACACTTACTTTTATACATTAGATCTGATATCACATCATGTTAGTTATCATTTAATTTATCATAGTATCAATTTATTTTATACATTTGCATGTCATTTTTACATATCGTATACATTTTAAGTAGTTAATTTGACGTGGATTTTCAACTAGGACAATGTCATTACACAGTTTGGTATTTCCACATGTGTAACAGTTATGATGGGGCATGTCTCATTGGATACATAAGAGCAACTATAGCTGTCGTTATTTAAAAATGTTAATCCATAGGATGAGGTGGTGGGTTGTACACCTTCATCATCCTCCAATGCTTATGCATCCCAATTTTCACATGGCCAAGAATGATGGCTTGTGAAAATCATTACGTTCCGTGTTGGATGCATAGAGGGTAGTTATTAATCGAATTGGGTAGGATTTATTTTTATTAAAAAGCACTTGAAGGTACACTCAGGTTGCTTAAATCTTCTCTGTGTGTGGGTTTTTTGCTTTGACAATGGCAATGAAGTCCTTCACTAATGTTTGCATCAAATGTGCTAAATGTAAGTGGTACCACTGTGAGATGATCCAAGCATTAGGAGCCCCTTATCATTGGTACAATCCACATATTTCCTATGGCTAAGGGTTTTTTTGTTGCTAAATTTTAAAATGTTGTGGATAGAAATACAATTTTGTGTGAAAAAAAATTTAGATGGGATGGTCGCTTCATGTTGATATTGAAACCAAGTGGCATCATGACTTCTCCCCGTCTTCTGAATCTTTTAATAAGATGCCTATCTGGGTTAGGTTGTCTAATCTTCCCCTCCATCTTTGGGTTGATTGTCTTCTCGAAACTGTAGGGGATGCTATTGGGGATTTTATTTTGGTGGATGAGAAATCTTCTGACTTGTTTCATTCCACTTATGCCCATATTTTGGTGGATTTGGATATCTCTAAAGGTCTTCCTGCAGAGATCAAACTCTTTACTCCTAATGGTAGAGGTTGGATTCAACATTTGGACAATGAAGGCCTCCTCTTCAAATGCATAAGATGCTTTAAGAATGGTCATGTTTTAGACCAAAGTAATCTTCAGAAATTTAAAAGGACTGCCTCGTGGTGGCAGGGTGTCTCTTCTCAACACTATATGGTGGATAAGGTGTCCTCACCTCGGAGATTTTTGCAGGTGGTTGAGCAGGTCAACCTTGTGCCTTCTCTTCCTAGTTTTGTTCATGTTGCTGGAGCAGTTGTGGGTGTTGTTGCTCCTCCTCCTTCGACTGCGTCTATACAGGTTCCTTCTGATTTTTCTATGGCGGTTCCCCCTTTTTCTAGTGCTAGGTCTTCTCCTACTAGATCTTTTGCAAGGTTAGTACTTGGGTCTGCTCTTGCTGGATCTTCTATTAGAGTTATCCCTCTCTCTGGCTTTAGTTCTTAGATGGTTTCCTTAGTGCAGTGTGCTGCCCCCTCTGGGGGGTTTGGTTCTGTTGTTTTGGATTTGTTGGATTGGCAGAATGTTGCTGCTAAGGTTGGATCAAGGTTAAAGGTAAACATTCCAAGATATCTTCACCTTCTTTTGATATGACCCTTTGGTCCCATCAGAAGGGTGCTAAAGGAAAATCATAAATCTTGGGGCTTTCTTTTAAATGGGCTTGCTCGAGCTTTGTTAGTTTTAGGTTGTGGGAGCTTGTTGTTAAAACCCTCATTTAGGTCTTGACTTGTTCCATTTTATAGGTTGTTTTCATCTATCTATTGAGTCTTTCTTGTAAAGGGTTTTGGGTCCCTTCAAAACCTATTTTCCATAATCCAAAAAAAATTAAATATTAGATTTATAATTTTAGTATATTGTAATATAATATAAAATTTAAACATATTCAATCACAAATTTTATTGTCAAATATTTTCCCATGTCAAACTTCATTTGAATTTTATCAATCATGGATAGGAATTCGAACCTCGTGGGTGCCCACATTACCACTTTGGCAAAAAGATTTTTTTTCAAAAAAAGTGTATTTTTTAAATTTTTTAATGTAAAAAATAATCCAAATGCGTAGGGGACACTTTCATTTCAAGGATGGATCGAGTACATTTTAGGCATCCCCTAGGTGTTTTGGGGGTGGCTAGCCATCCCCCAAATGTTAGGGGATGTTTCCTATTGTTTCCTATGATTTTTTCAAATCAGGGACAACTAGGGGACGTCCCCTTTTGATCCCACTATCCCCAAAATGTATTAGGGACACAAAGGATCCCCTAGGGACAAGAAATATGTCCCCATGTAATATAGAAAGAAATAAAACCAAAGGTATATGTATGAAATCTACCCAATACTAAAAGGAAGTTGTAGGAAGAAATCTCAAGATGTAGTCTCTAAAAATTGTTCAAGTGTCCCCATATTGATGTTGAAAGTTGCTCCTTCCAAATCAATTGTACTAGGTGTACACACTAAGTTGTGCACTTCTCTAAGTCATTACTTCCAAGAGAATCCATGAATGGGAAACCTTGAGAAAGTGACCTAGAGCTCCCTAGGCATGGAGTCACAAGGATATTAAGAATGCTCTCAGCTAGAGCTATTAAGCCTATAACCTTGCTAGTAAACCACACAATGGCAGATTCAAAGAGACAAGGGAAAGAATGCCAATATCCTCAAGAATCAACAATGGAAATGCAATGCAACTATGCTAAGAATGAAGATGCAAGTAAGCTATGGAAATGAAAGTATTACAAGCCTTACTAATTAAGCTATGTGAGCTAAGCTAGAACTTGAAAGGAAATCTAAGCTAAGAAAGAAAAAAAATGAAGCTATGATGCAAGAATGAAAACTAGATGCATGAAGATCTCCAAAAGCTCCAAAGTCACCAAGAAATCCTACAGCATAAGATTAGTATGAAAGAATGGGATCCTAGAATGAGAAGAGAGATCTCCTTTTAAATGAATTGAAAAGGAATGGACCATGGAGATTAAGAGGCAAAAGATTTAATCAAGGGTGGAGCTTGAAAGAGGAGCAATCCATGTGCACAAATCTCCTCCAATGAGAAAATAAGAGTTGAATTTTGTGTCCCATATGAGACAAAAAGACCTTTTCTTTTTTTTATAAAATAAGAATAATGCTTTATTTGTGCAACTTAGGATAAGAGGAAAAGTGGGAGCTTTTTATTTAATAAAAGGGGAGGAAATTTCTTTTAAATAAATAAAGACTTTAGGATAAAATGGTTAGCCCATAGAATATAATAGAATAAATGATAGAATTAGGATTTGATCAAGGAAATCGATATAATTGAAAAATATTGATTTTAAATATTGATTTAGAAAAATGATAAATTGAAGAATGGGGCCCAAAGTCTAGGCGACCATTTTAGGGTGCATACATTTTCCCCTCTTTGACTAATGTGAGATCGATTTGGGATCACATGTGGTCAAAGAATGGAATTGAAATGTGAGATCAATTTGGGATCACAAAAGAACCCAAACGTGTGTTCGACAGATGGGAACACATCAGGACAAAGATAAGTTGACAAAGATAAGCTAAAAGACAAGACCAACATACCTATAAATAAAAAATTGTCAAGTCTCAAATAAGAGATAAGAATCTCAAGCAAGGTTTGATTGAAAAATTGAATCAAGGATTGAAGTTGATAGGCACTGCCCCCTTGTGATTGAAATTGAAATCAGGTAGAGGAGAAATACTAAATTGATAAATTTGATCAAATCAAACTAAAAATAAGGTTCTTGATGTAAGATGAAAGATATAAGGATCACAAAACCAAGGTAGCTCATTAAGCATGAAATTTTATGCCCCAAGGTTGAATTAGAAGAAAAGAAGTGGGGTGAAAGCGAATGGAAAATAGAAGTTTGGAAGAGGTGAAAAGAAATGGGGAGAAGAAAGAGAAATTTGCCTCAAGAAAGAGAATGCCTCAAAATCAATCAACTGGTTAAGATAGAAAATTTTGATTGAGATCACAAAAGAAGGTAAGGAAATGAAAATCAAAACGTGACCACAGTTGATTAAAATTCCAAAAGAAAGATGAAAGGAGAGCTCTCTCCATATGCAAGATACAAGACTAAACTATCATGAACTTAAGAATGCAAGCTACTATGAAAAGTGGTTTACTTGCAAGGTCACAAAGCCATTAGACTCTAATAATCATCATCGAGCTATATTGGTAGCGTCACAACATCATACAATACACACTAGTATAACTATGCGTATCTGAATATGATATGTATCAGATAGGTATGTGGGAATCCCACCTAAGCATCAAAGACATGTAGGTCAAGATGACTAGTGTAGTGAGGTTTCCTAAGTTTAATATGGCAAGATTATACTCGCATCAAGACACAAGGGAGTCAAGATGACTATAAGTATGCACTTGCGAAAAACAATCAAGGATAATACATTGTAGATCCTAGTGTCAAGTGGAACAAGCATAAATGATAATGATAGTTAGGACCAACAAAATATACCCACAAGCAGAAAACAAATAAAACATGTTCTCATGCCCCCAGTCTTCTAGCTCGGCATCATCAAAAACTATTAGGGAGAAAACACTCATCAAAGAAATCATCATAGACAACACACAAAGAAATAAAGTCAAACAAGTCTCAACGAGTCTAGTGTTTAAGTGCGTGTGTGTAGGTCATAGAGTCAAACTCTGAGTATCGCATCTGCTAGTGAAAAATATCATATCATGCTAGACTATGGGTAAGATATCTAATAAGTGTTGAGAAACACTTGACGCTAGGGTAGTGTTGAAAAACACAATTGGGGTGGTGTTGAAAAACACCGTTTGCAAGATGTCCTAAAGACCAACGCATCCTAGAGACCAAAGCTAACACATTATGCCCCCTAGTCAAAGACAAAGACCAATTCCAAACCAAGACAACAAGGACAAGGCATGATGGAGAAAGACTAAGTGTTGAGGACGTGTTCTAAGAAACAAGGGTGCAAAGGCCTCAAGTAGCTCCTGTTTCCAAGTTTTCACCACCTGACATTTTTTTATTTTTTCAATTTTTTTGTATTTTTGCTACCAAGGCACCTGTTTCCAGGTTTCCACCAAGGCACTTTTTCTATTTTTTTTGAATTTTTTAAATTTTTAAATTTTTTGATTTTTTTTTTGGTATTTTTAGAATATATAATTTTTTTTGGAGATACATCAAAGCGCCTTTTGCTAGGTTTTCACTAAGATGATCATTTTTTCAGAATATTTTCTAATTTTTAGAATTTTTGACAATATACCATTTTTTTGAATTTTTTTAGGATCAATAAGTATGTACAAAGGATGCCCCCAGACATAATGGACATCAAACTCCCAAGGAAGATCACATCATGTGATCTTGATGTCTAGCAAGTTGGAGAACAAGAGGGATTAACAAGCTCGTGGAAGAGATGGAAGACAAGAGAATGAAGGAGAATGAAGGGAAGAAATCCTCAAGGGCAAACTCCTCAAGAGTACCCAAGCTAGGGAAAAATTGTCATGTAAAACACATTTGGACAAGCAATGAAAGGGCAACATAGGATAAGTCACAAAAAAGCATAATGCAAAAGAAGGAAAGGATACAGTCCAAAGGAGTAGACATGTCAAGAGGCTTCATAGCATCGTATTTTGCTCTTTTTTATTAGATCAAGACCAAAGGGGAAAAGGATAGCGAAAGGCTAGAATGAATGGAGGAAAATAAATATGAAGGCTAAACATGAATGGAATGAAAGAAAGATCATCACAAGATAGCTCACAGATAGCCAAATGTTCATGAATGGGTCAACATTGTCAAGATCAAAGAGAGAAGATAGAATGGATGAAATATGTAGAAGAACTAAGCATGATGCCTGATTGCCAGGTTTTCATTATGGTACTTATCCAAAGCGCCACAATGGAGTGGTTTTTACCATAGGATGAATTTATTTCTCTTTACTTTTGCTACCAAGGCACCTATTTCAAGGTTTCCACCAAGGCACATTTTCAATTTTTTTCATTTTTTTTTGTTTTCTTTTTGAATTTTTCTATTTTTTGAATTTTTTTTTTAATTTTAGAAGAAAACAAGATTTTTAAATAATGCTCCTTGAAAGGATAAACCATGATATGCCAAGGATTCAAAATGATATGCTCAAAGATGCTGATAGGGAAAGGAAGATGGAAGAGAAAAATGGAGGATAAGGTTTTATGTAAAGCGAGTGAGGTTGGAAGATAGGAGGAATAGGCAAATGAGGAAAAATGATAGAAAGTAGAGGGATAATGAATGGAAGGATTGTGAAAGGGGAGATGGAAAGGAAGGCAAGATCAACATTGACACACACCTTGAAGGGTGATGAGAGGATGGAGAAAACGTGAATGAAGGGATACATGAAGGAATATGGTGAATGGATAGCAAAGGTTGTGGTTTAGGAAAATGGAATGGAAGAATGTTTTTGGAAAAATATGAAGTGGAAACCTTTGGAAGCTTGAATGTCAACTTCACTTTTTTCTCAACATCAGACTCTTTCAAGAGAGACTTTGGAATCCATATAGCCATAGGCTTTTCATTTCTTTTTGATGATTTAGAGAGAATATCTTCAATGATAGATTTTGGAACCCATACTTGTTTTGTAGTTTCTTCTTATATATCTCTTTTGACTTTATGCCTCCATGTTGATTAGAGGAGACATGGTGATCTTCTTTTTTTGATGGATTCTTGTATTGCTTCTTTTTCTTGTATTGAACATTCAAGTTACTTCCAAAAGACTTGGGACTTGTGGAAGGAGGAGGATATGACTGGTTTAGATGGGTGGGTGGATGAAAAGGATTCAAAGGTATGCATCTATGTTGATCTTGAAAAAATATAGGAGATGGAGGGATGTAAGGACCCAAGATGGATGATGAATTAGGAAATTTAGGAGGGGAAAGTGAAGGGACATAAGGGCCCAAGATGGAAGGAAGACGTGAAGCCCTTAGTATTGGTGGAGGAGGTCCAAGGATGGACGTGGAAGATGCAAAAGGATAATCAATAAGTTCATCAACATCTATATGACAATCAAGGACATCAGCATCTTTAGGGTGAGCATTAGGATTTGCAATAGGATCATGAATATCTTGAATAGGAGCAACTTCTTTGATGGGATTGTTCAGAGCTTGAAAAGACATACGAAAAGTAGAAAGTGAAAGTGAACATGGAGTGGTAGAACAAGAAGATGGAAGACTTTGATCTTGACAAGGAGCTTTGGATAGCATAAGCATATAATTTTTCTCTTGATTTTCAATAGGCTCAACACTTTTTTTAATAACCTTAATGGAAAGAGCAAGTGTAGTAAGGTTATTTTGATCGTCAATAAGCTCAATGGTGTAAGTAGTAGCTTGACCTTGCTTAGGAGAAGACTAAAGACATGGTGGAATAAATGAGAAAGGGCGTGTAGGGTCAAAAGAACCATGAAATGGATAAAGGAAATCATGAAAAGGATTGGATGACATGGAGGGTTCTTGATCTTGATCTTTATTTATGTTCTTTTCTTTATCATTTTTAGAGTCCTCTTGACATGGAGCCACTTCTAAGGATAAGGAAGCATGTTGGAATTGTATGGAAGACTTTGGAATAGATGGTGAAGGACTAGTTGAAGTAGTCATTATAGCGTATAAAAGCTTAGGCTCTTTAGGTTTAGCATTATTGAAAGTATTTGCAGCCAAGTGGAGGTTATCTTGAGTTTCTTTAAGAGGTAGCCCTTGAGGATAACTATAGGGAACTGCATGAAAAGTATTAGGAAATTTTTTGGATGAAGGATTTGTGAAAGATTTGGAAGATTTGGAAGCTTTAGGAAATGTATGGGTATTGGAGGAAGTAGGGTATGGAAGAGAACCATCACAAGATAAAGGTTCAACATTAACATAATCTTGCTTGAGAGTGTAATCTTTATTTTCAGCATGAGAGTTCTTAGAGGAAGAATTCTTATAATATTTACGTTTCAAATCAGTGTGGTACATTTTATATTTCTCAATAGAAGTAGATGTATCATCTAAGTATTGTTTAGAGAAATCATCAAAGTCTCTTTCAAAATCAAAATCATATGGATCACCATCATGATCTATCCAATGTGACAACCCATTTCCAGTAAGCATGAGCACACGACTAGGAAGACTCTTAGGAATAGAGGTTTCATAAATATCACTACATTGTCCGTCATCATAGTCATCATAGACAAGCATGTCACTCTTCATGGAAGAGGTATCACCAGGATTGTCACATTGCTCATTATGGTATGTTTTGAGAAGAGAAGTAAGACTCTTGGGAGAAGTAGAAGAGGAATGAGATCCTGAAGAATAGGAAAGTGAAGACCTAGTGGAGGAAGAAGACCTGTAATATGAAGAATGCGAATAATATCCAGAAGAGTCATGGTAAGACTTGGAAGATGAGGAATGATGAGAAGACTTAGAAGATGAAAAATGTTTGGAAGAAGGAGGTCGTGACATAATCATGTCTATGATCCTCGCAAAGGTGTCTGATTCATTCATCTTTTCTTTTATTTTTGTCTTAAATTTGTCACCTATGCAATATCTAGAAGGACTATTGGAGGAATAAAACTCTTCGAATTGAGTAATGAGTTTGAGATCATCTATTTTAAAGAGAGGTTTCATAACAAGGTATTTGAAATTCATGGTTTCAGAAAAGGAAGAATCAAGCATGGAAGCAACATAAGAGATGAATAGAAGAAAGTAGATTAGATAATAAGAGAAAAAGAATCAAGAAGACATGAAGAGTCTAGGAAGAAGAGGAAGAAGACATGAAGGAATAAGAGAAAGGATGAAAATGGGAGACTAGGAAGATATGGGAGATGTTGAAGAAAGAAGACCAAGAGTCATTTTGTGCAACTTGATACCATTTAAGTTCATTTGGATGTTGAGCAACATGTCACAGTATCTAAGATCTAACCTGGACCAACCAAGGAAGACTGAAAATGACACAAGTCAGACAGACATCAATTTTACCCTGTGTGATAGTTTTGAGGCTAACATAACGATACAATCTTTCAAAATGATATTTCACACGAAGCAATACGACAGTTTCCAAACAGCTAGTGTGATATTTTCCAGGCAAGTTGTGCGACAGTTGTGCAGCAATGAAGTATCACACGATAAAGTTCAGACCAGTGTGTGATGATATTTCAGGATCGTACGACTCTTGACCAGTGAATGTTTAAATTTCAATTTTTAAGGGTAATTTGGTCAATGTTTCAGTCTGATGGTTGGATTTTTCAATTTCAAACACGGTACTAGCAGTAATCAGATAAGTTTGCAAATAGTAGGTGATCAAACATGTCATAAAACACTTGCACAGGGATGAAAGAACCTTGCCAAGACAAGCAATTGTGATATCAAAGCAAGAAAATCCTATGAATTCTACCATGTTTGATGTTTGAGAACGTTTGCATGGGTAGATCACATTGAGAACACTTCAAGAACTTACTAGCCTAAAAAGATAAAGGCTCAATACTTAACAACTTGGCCCACACTTGATGTCCCATTGCCTCACACAAAGTGGTTGCCCACAATAGATATTGGCTTTGTCGTGGAAGTGCCAATGACACAACCAAAGGAACACAGATGGTGAGTAATCTTGGGGTGATCCAAGTTAGCCCACTAGGATCAATCCTTGCACCAAGAAGCTAAGCGGAAAAATTGGGTGGCTTCTATCTATGGTTCTTAGTAAGGGCTTCCATTCGTAATAGCCCTCTTGCTCCCCAAAGGGACTCCTTACCTTGCGGCGAGTAACCGACCTCGCGGCCACAAGAGTACCTTAAGCATTCTTGCTCAACATTTTCCTCATGGTCACAATCCCACAAGTACTCACATCAAGCGAAGACAAGTACTACGTCTACCAAGGTTTTGTGTCCTTGATAGCCTTGATTTTATAGTGGGTCAGAATAGCTGGCTAAAAGCTTGTCCCCACTTGGGTCATTCCTCTTGATTGCTCAAGAGCAGGCCAGCTAAAGGATTCTAAAACTAAACAAAGAGTGGATTAACCTTTGAGTGTCAAGATTTATGGTTCACCTCAAGGGTGAAGAGCATACTCTCCTAGCTAAAAAATTTCTCCCAAACACACCAAGCAAAGGTTCAGTAACCCTCTTGCTTTCAAAATCCAAAGATGGGTCAAGATTTCTGTTTCACCACAAGGGTGAAGAGCATACTCTCCTACCACCAAAAGATTCCTACAACAAGATATTAAGTGCCTATGAAAAGAAACAGCTAGTATATGCTGCACTTAAAATGAAAGCAATAAACAAGCACTTGATTTGTTTTTATGCTTTGGGCAGCCTTGCAAAAATAATTAGTAGCCCTTATGCATTTGGAGCTTTGACATGCATTCTTTTAAGCAAATATTTCAAGCAATGAAGGCCCCTACATGCACAACTTGTTAGCCCCACAATGGTTAGCACATCAAAAATCAAGTAAAATCTACAAGTAAACCTTTGTTCTACCACAACAAATCAGAAATCTGAAGCAAACCAATCAAAATTTGCAAAGTAACGACCAAAATTACTCACTGCCAGGCCTGGGTGACAGTTATGTCAAAGAATGAATTGTACGATACTTCTCTATATACTAGTGTGATACTTTCTCTCTGTACAATACTTCATGCCACCTGCATGCAACATAATATAAAACACCAATGTGATAGAATCGTGTATGACCGAATGATACTTTTACTGGAAAAGTATCGCATGGGTATGTAATAAAATATCACACGATGTTGGAAGACTATCGCATGATAATCTGTCAGAAAAACAAAGAGCCAAAACAACAAGAAAAAATGATGACAAAAAATTGACGGAAATGCATAAAAAGAAAGACAAAACAAGAGTGTTCTGCCCCCACGGTGGGCGCCAAAAATGTACACACTAAGTTGTGCACTTCTCTAAGTCATTACTTCCAAGAGAATCCATCAATGAAAAACCTTGAGAAAGCAACCTAGAGCTCCCTAGGCATGGAGTCACAAGGATATTAAGAATGCTCTCAGCTAGAGCTATTAAGCCTATAACCTTGCTAGTAAACCACACAATGGGAGATTCAAAGAGACAAGGGAAAGAATGCCAATATCCTCAAGAATCAACAATGGAAATGCAATGAAACTATGCTAAGAATGAAGATGCAAGTAAGCTATGGAAATGAAAGTATTACAAGCCTTACTAATTAAGCTATGTGAGCTAAGCTAGAACTTGAAAGTAAATCTAAGCTAAGAAAGAAAAAACATGAAGCTATGATGCAAGAATGAAAACTAGATGCATGAAGATCTCCAAAAGCTCCAAAGTCACCAAGAAATCCTACAGCATAAGATTAGTATGAAAGAATGGGATCCTAGAATGAGAAGAGAGATCTCCTTTTAAAGGAATTGAAAAGGAATGGACCATGGAGATTAAGAGGCAAAAGATTTAATCAAGGGTGGAGCTTGAAAGAGGAGCAATCCATGTGCACAAATCTCCTCCAATGAGAAAATAAGAGTTGAATTTTGTGTCCCATATGAGACAAAAAGACCTTTTCTTCTTTTTATAAAATAAAAATAATGCTTTATTTGTGCAACTTAGGATAAGAGGAAAAGTGGGGCCTTTTTATTTAATAAAGGGGAGGGAATTCCTTTTAAATAAATAAAGACTTTAGGATAAAATGGTTAGCCCATAGAATATAATCGAATAAATGATAGACTTAGGATTTGATCAAGGAAATTGATATAATTGAAAAATATTGATTTTAAATATTGATTCAGAAAAATGATAAATTGAAGAATGGGGCCCAAAGTCTAGGCGACCATTTTAGGGTGCACACACTAGGAAACACTACTAAAAAAGACAATCTAGTGAAGATGAATTAAGAACAAGATCCAAAGACTCAAGTGTCTCCCTTGAAGACAAAGAGACCTCCAAATGTTGTTCCAAAGTATCCACTCTTGTCAATTTGTGAAGAATGGTCATGTACCAAATGAAGAAGATGGTCAAAGTGATCCATCACAATAATTGAAGAAGGATCATCTCTATCAAAGCAAAGATCAATATCATCAATGACATCTCCCAAATCTACAAGATAGGACTCCACAAAGAACACTACAATATTGCTCAAGTAGTCATCCCAAGGAATTATGTCGGGAAGGCAATGTATATCTCGTTGCACTGGGTCACAAGAAGCCAAAAATTGTAGCAACACAAGCATTATCAGGAGCAATAGTCGATGAGATCTCAATATGAGGAGATGGAATTCATGGCTTAAGAGTTGGATCACATGGGAATACCCAAGTTCAAGTAGCCAAATTTATCCTCAAGATCAAAACCCACAATAGAGGTGTGATCATTATTTGAAGAATCAAAATCATCAATAGGAAAAAAATATGAAAAAGAGTAAAAGAAAGATGCATGATCCACTATCCCAATAGAACTGATAGCTCCACTCTGCATGTCTCTAATAACAACTAGAAATTAAGAGTGAACTCCACAGTCTTCCTCAAGATGCATCATGGGTGATTTGATAGATGGAAAGGAAATTATTTGTCAAGTGAGGTACACACAACAAATCATTGAAGGTGTCATCCCTCATATCAATAGTTCCCTTCCCACTCACATTCATATATGTATGTTTTCCCATTAAAGTAGGTGGCATGTTGCAAGGCTCAAATGAAGAGAACATAGATTGAAAAGTTGACATATGATGAGAAGCTCTTGAATCTAGAAGCCATCTCCCTCAATCATAAGTAGTAGCACAAAAAAAATTCATTTGTTCTTGTCCCAAAAATGTTATTATTTTCCTTAATAAATCATGTTTGTTGTGAAGAAGTTGAAGTGGACACCCTTGAAGACAACTTGATTCTTATAATATGCACAAGTAGACTTATCCTTCTTAAATGATTCCCCCTTAGGAGAGGATGAAGAGTCCCTTTGTTGAGAAGAGGATGATTGTTCATTTGAGCAATTTAGAGAGCCACATTTCATGCTATGAAACTAACTGTACCAGATCATCTACATTTACTAGCAAAGGTCTCATTCATCAATTTGTGGCTTCTATAACTTCTAGGATGCATTAAATAGATACTATTAAAAGGTTTGGGATAGAGAATGTGTGATATGGTAACCATAACTTAATCATTACATTGATAATTATAGTTTCAATAATCATTACTATTAATATTTTCATATACCTTGGCCTATGTTCTATATGATCATTATTTTTTTAGCTATTGTATTAAATATTTTAAGTTGTTTTCAAATCAAGGGAAAAATTTAACACAAAATAATTCTTGGGCACTCAAAAATGAAGATAACTTTCAATTATTGTTCTCTGCCCCAAGAAAGAGAGACAAGTTGCATGATTTCTAGGGTTTTGTTAGATTGTTGTTTAAAGAGCCCAAGGTTCTATTTTATTACACCTTACCCACATGTTATATCACCTCCCTTACCCACATCTTAAATCACCTCAGATGTTTGTCACATGGTATTCACTTTATACCTTCAATTAGTTGTTATACTATTTAGAAAGGTTTTATAAGATTGCACTAAATAACTTAAAAGTCTATTTTCAACCAGGGAGACCCTGCATGTAGTTTGTTTACGATGAATAATAGGTTTTGTCCCTTGGTATGTGTCAACATTATCTCATAGAAGAATTGGATGAAACCTCATGAACCCCACATCTTATCAATCAATGAATAAATATTGAGCGAAATAATGTCATGCTTAATTTTTTTATTGATGATGCTACTAGAACTTATTTGGATGTAGAAATTTAGTGTTATTTTCAGAACCTTACATGATGGAATATGTTTGTGTCATACACCCTAGGGCAAAACACCGTGGTCTAAAGGACCTAAATGATTATGTCTAAGCACTACAGGTATTCCATGGGAATGTCTAGCACATGAATCCCAATGTTGAGAGGGTGAAAGTTACGAGAGTTTGTCGGGCCACCATAAGAGTTTTTGTCACAGTGGGAGAGAATTGTGTTGTCATGAAGCATAATACTGTTACAGTATAGTAGATATTTTGAAAGGTTGAGAAAATAGAGATGAGAGAGAATGATATATAAAGTGATGGCGGAAGTTTTTATAAATTATGGGGTGAAAAACTAATCTCCCAAGAACACCTACATGCATAACCCTGTCACATGGAAGAAGCAAAGAATAGAAAGCAAGAAAACTAAGGAGGCCAAAAAGCCAGAGACATCATATGCACATTCAAAAGAACAATACTACAATATGATAATTTGATCTCCTTATGATCCAATAAGTGAATGAATAAAATACAAAGAGGGAATCCTTATAAAAGGATACCAAAACCCTAAAGGTGAAAACCCTAAAGAATAATAAGATGCCTAAGTTTAACTTAAGTGTAGAGTATAATAGACTAATAATTAAATAAATTAATTATTAGATATAATATGACAACTCTAACACACCCCCTTAAGTGTAACTTAGGGAGAAGCTAAACAACTAAGGACTAAAAGATGAATGAAAACAAAAATGCATGAAAGAACTATGGGTCCCGACAACTAGGCTTGATCAGGTACCCAAATATAAGAAATAAACTAGATGAAGGAAAAAAAGCCTCCAATCTAGGGAAAGTCCCAAAGAAAGGAACAAGAAAGAGCATGTATAACATCTTCGAAGCATGAAGCTATAAACACTATCAGAAGTAACTACTGGAACCTCCATTGAAGAAGTGCATGATCAGGTAGAGAAGACAAAGTCTGAAGAGCTGATCAATCAAAGAGGTGGCCTCCAAAAGTAGGAATGAATGAGTGTCTATATAGTAGATGATCCATCTCACTGAAATGCATAGGTGCCTAGCCACTACATCTGCCTTGTACATAGGAACACAAACTGTATATGTAGATCACTCAAACAAACCAAGGAAGAAATAGAACCAACAGGTTAACCCCCCCATAATGCTGAACAGAGAGAGGTGTGACAGGAACACTAAAATGCAATGCCAGAAACATCTGCAAGAAGAAGAATCAGGAACACCAATAGTGCAACAAAAGGACAAGCATAAGATAAAGGGCAGTGTCACAGACACATAGCATGGGCTAATGTCATGGAAGGTACACTCACTTGACAAAGGTGGATGAGCACAAAAGGCAAAACATCATAACCCCCCATGACACTTTATAACTGAGTGCGAGTACAAATAAACACAAGGTGCTCAAAATCCCAGATATGCAGAAGCGGGCACTTTATCTTAGTGCGTTTACAAAAAAGAGAATGCTACATACGAGAAGTATACAATGCTCAGAAGAAAGAAAGAGGAGTGAGCCAGAAGAACAAAAGAAGAGATCCCAAGACCTGTAGAATCCAAGTAATCCGCCAGAGTGCGAAAGTGAAAAACTCAGAGGAGAAAGAACCTAGAGTAGAATCTAGATAAAAGACCCCTGCCACTACAAAAATCATAGAACCAGCTTTCTGATGATATCTGGTTTGCCCAAAAAGGAGTCCGGATGACCAAGATAGGGCTCCCAGAAGGCAAAAACAAACATCAACTTTGACAGCAAAAAATGCCATCAAAATAGAAAAATCAAAGAATAAAATATCCGCCATTGGATCGGGCTTGGAAAGAGCTTTCCGACAATATAAATAAGTCAAAAATCTGATACCATATGCTCAAGATATGGCCAAAAGACCACAAGTCGCTCTGGAGAACAAAAAAGTCAAAAAACACATGCAAAGCACCTCGAGATGCGTGCCAATTTTTTTAAAACCTTAAAAAACATGCCAAAAATCACTACCTCGGGAATCATGCCAGTTTTTTTTAACCTCTGGATACGTGCTGAAAACAAAAAAAATCACTACCTCGAGATGCGTGCTAGATCCATACGGCTATGGGCCCAAATTTTTTAACCTCAAATTGCAAAGTTGTCCAAAATGGACAAATTTTATATGGATTCTAGGGTTTTTGGGCACTCTGAGTGCAAAGGTGATGTTCGTTTGAGCCCAAAATGACCAGAAACAAAGGTCCCCCCTAAATCCACATAAAAAGCTTCTGAAAAAAAAAAAAATCTAAAGAACACGACTAAATCCTCTCAAATAATGAACAGGGGCATGAAGATCTGAAGCTCTAATACCATGTTAGATTAGGTGAAAAACTAATCTCCCAAGAACACCTACATGCATAACCCTGTCACATGGAAGAAGCAAAGAATAGAAAGCAAGAAAACTAAGGAGGCCAAAAAGCCAGAGACATCATATGCACATTCAAAAGAACAATATTACAATATGATAATCTGATCTCCTTATGATCCAATAAGTGAATGAATAAAATACAAAGAGGGAATCCTTATAAAAGGATACCGAAACCCTAAAGGTGAAAACCATAAAGAATAATAAGATGCCTAAGTTTAACTTAAGTGTAGAGTATAATAGACTAATAATTAAATTAATTAATTATTAGCTATAATATGACAACTCTAACATTTGTCACAATGGGAGAGAATTGTGGTGTCATGAAGAATAATACTGTTATAGTATAGTAGATATTTTGAAAGGTTGAGAAAATAGAGATGAGAGAGAATGATATATAAAGTGATGGCAGAAGTTTTTATAAATTATGGCGATAATGACTAAAATTTCTTCAAAGCAGAAAAAAGGCAAGTCTCTAGCATCAAAACTTGCTTAAAATAAAGGGGAGAAAACCCTAACAAAGATATAGAGAATAGAATAAACTTGGAAGTGTAGAGACATAAGTTTACACAAATGTGGGGTTTATAACATGACCTCCTGGAGAGTCTTTATTTCTAACATCAAACATCAAACAATATTTCTAACATGATGCCCTGCTAACCATCTTTCAAAGTAACCAAAGTATAATTATGCTGAAGGCATTTCTTATATGAAACCCATCCCCCTGGGTTAAACCGATCTACGACCGTTGAACGGTCCGTACGCATGCAAGATGATTGAAATGATCGGGATCATCTATGGTTTTTGAAAAGACCATAAAATGTACATTTGTGCTGTGTGAACAGACTGCAAGGTTATGATTTAACTCATAAGGAACTGGAGTTAGGTTTGTGGTTTATAAGACACTTGTTGTTTATTTGTTTGTTCCTATCTATTTTACCTTTTTGCAGCCTTGACATATTCGTCAGAGGTGGTACTTCATTCCTCTTGTACGGTAATTTAACACGGTGGCGAAGGATACAATTAGAGATGTGGCGTAGAGTTTATTCAGTTAATGTTGAAATAGTCCACCAGTTAGAGAACACATATGGAGAAGTGGAGATAAACTTGGTGTCGAAATCTCCCAATTAAATTGGCTAAATCACAAACACATCACGAATGGGAGGAGAATGGCTGAATGATAGGTAGGCGTCAAAAGATGATGTGCCACCTGTCACAGTTTCCAGCAACTTATGGGATCACCAGCCAATGACAGATCTAATGATTGTCATGTCTTCGCTAAGAATATTAGCAACCCTTGTGATCATGCAATGACCGTTGATCTATTATCAAGGCCATGATGTCTTTCTTTATGTTGACTATGGAAAAGGAAATAATATTGACTGTTAGATGGAGCATCTAACGGTTGTATTCCATCGAAGCTGTTAACTAGGTCATTGGTACTGCAATGCAAGGTTGATCGTCGATGCATCTTGAATGAACGATTGTCGTATGTTCACAAAGATTATGATTGTCCCCTATGAACATGCGCCATCTGTTAGATTATTTTCTACAAAAGATTGATGGGCCAGTTTCAAACTTCAGCAATAACTGGTGCAAAATAAAATTTCCCCATTAACTATGTCGCATTCCATAATGAAATAGCATCGAATTTATTATTTAAAACTTTCGAAACCCGCTTTGTCTGCCAGCTAGAGAACTCATATGGAGAAGTGGAGATAATCTTGGTGTTGAAATCTCCCAATTAAATTGGCTAAATCAAAAATATATCACAAATGGGAGGAGAATGGGTGAATGACAGGTAGGCGCTTGCATCAAATGATGATGTGCCAATTGTCACAGTTTCTAGTAACTTATGGGATCAATAGCGAATGACCGATCTAACGATTGTCATGTCTCCACTAAGAATCTAAGCAACCCTTGCGATCATGTGGTGACCATTGATCTATTATCGAGCCCACGATGTCTTCCTTTATGTTGACTGTGGAAAAGGAAATAATATTGACTGTTAGATGGAGCATCTAACAGTTGTATTCCATTGAAGCTGTTAAATGGGTCACTGGTACTGTGATGCAAGGTTGATCATCGATGCATCTTGAATGAATGGTTGTTGTATGTTCACAAAGATTCTGATTGTCCCTTGCGAACATGCGCCATCCCTTCAAACAAAAGATTGCGATTACCAATGAATATCATATAAATCGAATGAGTAATGTCCATGATTTTACAAATTATTACTCTTCCAACTTGTAGACAGTAAAATATTTGTTTTGAATACAATATTTTCCATCATCGGCTATATATGTAGATCAATACTATATCCGACATTGAAAATTTATATACAAAAAACAAAAGGGCCAACATGTAAATTATTCATTGTAGTCGTTGGCTATTATTAAAATTATAAGAAGGCAAATACCATACGCATTCCTTTTTGAATTTATTACCATTTAATAGCTATCAACAACCACATGTAAAATTTTACAATAGATATAATTGTATACATTAAAAAAAAAACTTCTGGATTGATTTGAAGACACATTCTACTTCGTAATATATGCAGGCGTACTTTGTCATAATGGTTTACAGTGCAAAAAAATAAAATGATCTTTTTTATAATCTGTGAATAATTTTTTTTTTCAATATGTATTGCGGTATTTGTTATGTATAAATATCTATGACTTTTTGATATTGATGTAAATAGCCATTTCATGATTCTGAATGACTATTTATTGCTACTCAATTACTACATCTCCTTATTGTATTTGCAGTTTTTCCTTGTATACCTGATAGTTGTTGCAAATGCATTAAATTGCATTCAATGTTAAATGGTTTGGTTGGTAACAGTTTTTTTCTTTTGGTGTTCAAGATGACCGCCTTCATTGACTGTCATCATAGCCTATATAAGAACTATTTTGCTAATACTTTTCTGAACCAGTAACATATTTTACAGAAACTTTTATACAGATTTCAATATATACATTGACCTGACCATCAAGACATTTCAAGTTCATCATTATGGAGGCATTGTTATCACAGGTTGTTTTAAGTTATGTTTTTAGGATTATGTATTTTGTTCATTTCTTAGATTTGAACATCGAACAAATTGTTTGTATCACAAAATGATATGTACATTTTTTTTTCAAAAATGCATCACTGAGAAATATAGTGTATATGTTTATGATATACTTTTGATTATTGACATCATACTATCTGCCATTAAATAGGTAACAAAAATGGCCTTATTAACACAAGGAGCAATTAGTAAAATAATGGATGGTATTTCCATCAAAGAACCATGTTTTCAAATTGTATCATTACATTCTATTAAACAACAACATACTGTGAGTACAAAATATCATCTGGAACTTTCTGATGGTGTGCATACACATTTTGCCCTTTTGCGCAAACAATTTAACACCCTTGTAGTGGAGGAGGCTTTAGTTAAAGGTTCCATTGTTTACATCAAAGAATACTCTTGCAAGAAACTTCACAATTACATGTATGCCAATTATTTTACTATATTTTATTGTACTTATAAAAATTTGATTATAAAAGTTTATTAAATGTCTATTTTGTTTCTGTTTACAGGGCTATTCTAATTGATAATTTAGATATAGTCTCAAATCATGGAGAAATTATTGGGTTTCCAGTACCTATAGTACAAGGTACTAAACAAATAGCATCATCTAGCAATCATGGAGTTTTAGATGCTTCTTCATGTAACACAATTGGCATAAAATTGCTTACTCCATACCACAAGTTATGGACTATTGAGGGTCCTACTTTACAAAAATCACCTATCCATTGTTTTACAAAAATGTGTAAAGAGGGTAAAGTATTCGGATTTGACTTCATAGACAAAGAAGGAACTGGTATACATATAACTTGTTTTAATGAATTGGTTGATAATTTTTTTGAAATTATTCAATCAAATAATCTTTATTTGATTTCTAACAGTTCTGTAAAAGTTGCAAATTTAAAATTCAATAGTTCAACCAATCCCTATGAAATAGTCCTTCAGAGTTCTTCAAGAATCATACCTTCCACATGTGTTCAGTCTGCAGTTCCTGAACATGATTTCCATATGAAGTGTATTGAATATGTTGAAACTTTTCCTGTTAATTCACTAGTGGATGTGATTGGAATTGTTGTTTCTATCAATACATCAAGTACCATTAGAAAAAAAAAATGGTACAGAAATAAAAAAATGTAATATGCGTATCAAAGATATCTCTAGCTACTCTATTGAAGTGACTCTATGGGGACATCATTTTGAGAATGAAGGACAACAAATTCTGAATTTGTTCAAGGAGTGTAAGACAATTGTTGTTTTAATTAAATCTTCTCGTTTGCTTTCATGGTTCGGTAAGTCATTGGATACTATTTTTTCAACCAATGTTCTTATCAATCCAATTTTAACTGAGGCTGCTTGTCTTTTGACATGGTCTGCAAGAATAGGAGAAGATCAGTCTTCTATTTCTCTGACTAAAGAGCCAACAATACTTGCCAGATTTACAAATCAACAGCCAATGTCTACCATCTGTACAAAAGACTTCCATTCCATGATTCTGGTTTGCGTAACAACATAAATTTATAGACTTGATGTGGATAACTTTTATTATCTTTCATGTCCTTGAATCATTGATGGCAAAAAATGTAAAAAAAAATTTGTTCAGAATCATATTGGGAAATGTGAATGTCCTAAATGTTGTGTTCATATTCCAATATGTGATTTTAGCTACATGCTTAATATGGATTTGCAGAATCCATTAGGCGAGCTTCACAATGTTACTGCCTTTGAAGGCCCTGCAAATGCTTTATTGGGTGTGGATGCAAAAGATTTTCAGCTGCTGCTTGCTGAACCCGGTGTAGACAAACAACTTTTGGATAATCTTCATGGTTATGAGTTTGTCTTTGATCTAAGTATCAAAGCATCTACTTTTGGCGGCCAAGACACTCAAAGCATAATTGTTCTCGCTTTGAAGATTGCTTAAGACAGTAGTTTACTTATAATATTCAACATATGTAATCATATGTTTTTATATATATGTATTTTTGACAATAAACTATGTCATGTCAATGTTATGTTGTTCAATTTTTGTGTAATATATTTTCTAAAGAATCGATATTTCCATATTTACCATGATTCTTTTTAGATAACATTTCCATATCTCAGTAATATTTCACTGACTTGGTTCATCAAACAACTTTTGGATGATCTTTATGGTTCTGACTTTGTATTTGCTCTAATTATCTAAGAAATGAACAAAATGCACAACCCTAAAAACACAACTTAAAACAACCTGTGATAACAGTGCCTCCATAATGATGAACTTGAAATGTCTTGATGGTTAGGTGAATGTATATATTGAAATTTGTATAAACGTTTCTGTAAAATATGTTACTGGTTTAGAAAAGTATTAGCAGAATAGTTCTTATATAGGCTATGATGACAGTCAATGAAGGCGGTCATCTTTAACACCACAAGAAAAAAACTGTTACCAACCAAACCACTTAACAATGAATGCAATTTAATGCATTTGCAATAACTCTCACGTATACAAGGAAAAAATGCAAATACAACAAGGACATGTAGTAATTTAGTAGCAATAAATAGTTGTTCTGAATCATGAAATGGCTATTTACATCGATATCGAAAAGTCATAGATATTTAAACATAACAAATATTGCAATACATATTGCAAAAAAATAAATTCACAGATTATAAAAAAGATCATTTACATTTTTTGCACTGTAAGCCATTACAATAAAGTACGCCTACATATATTACAAAGTAGAACGTGTCTTCAGATCAATCCAGAAGTTTTTTTTAAAAAATGTAAACCTCTTCTTTTATCGAGCAAGAAATTTAAAGCATAATTGTTCTTACTTTGAAGCTTGTTTAAGACAATAGTTTCCTTCTAATAATGAACATATCTAATCAATGTTTATTTATATTTGTATATTCGATAATAAATTGTGTCATGTTAATGTTATGTTGTTCAATTTTTGTGAAATATATCCATATCTGAATATTCTTTTTAACTTACCGCTTTTCAATTATTACAAGTATAAACAACAATTCTATATGCAGTCATGGATAATACAAATAATGAAAGAGAGGCTAAGCACAATCACAGAAATCAGATGCAGAGAGCTAGATATGATGTAAAAAAAACTATTACTAATAAAAGAAGGCGAGAAATCTCTCAGAATATTGAACTTGAAATTTCTGCATCAAATTTACATAGTTTGAACACCTCATATCATTTAGAACCAGTTGAACATTGAGATTCATATCCTCTACCGAATTCAATTATTGAAAATCCTTGATTGCCAGAACTTCAAATACCTGATTGTATTGAAGATCATACAATATCCATGAATACAGCTGACCATATCCATACTTCACCTTTCTTTGAAAATTATTACAATGCCAGAAAAGAATTTCGTACAAAGATAGATGATATTTCAAACTATAGAAGGTGTTCTATATGTATGGAAAGATATCCTGGAATTAAAATGTGCATAGTAGATGAAACTTTAATATGCTGTAGATACAGTTCAGAAAAAGATGGGCATTGGTTCTCAAAGTGGAACAATATGGATCCAAGTGAACAACCATTGTGTTTGAAAATCTTAACAAAAATTGAACAAATGCTGATAGCCAAAATAAGTCCTATTTTGCAAGTTACTTATGCAAAAGGTGGTCAACACAGATATAGTGGTCATATTATTTGTTTTCCTCAAAATATTTCTAGTATCACAACATTGTTGCCTAGACAAATAGATGCATTGGATATAATCATTGTTAACAGAGAGACCATAGGAAATAAAAAATATAGTTTTTATGTTAGCAGATCTCATGTTTATGAAGCACTGAAATATAAAACATTGAATGACCCATACTATAGGGATGTACGAATAGATGAAAATACATTAGCATCATTGCCTTTACAATGTACTGATGTTTCAGACCTAATTTTTAATGTAGTAGAAAATAGCCATCCTATCGAAGATAACTCATCTATGTTAGATGAGATAGAAGAAAATGAGTTTGATCAGAGTCTAGAATTTAACAGCTCATTTGTTTGTAATCTACCTGCTCCACGTAGAGAAATAGAAGAAATACGGTCTTTGTTGCATTTAGGTGAAGCTCAGACAACATAATATATTGCATGGCCTCCTATCTTGCCTTCTCCTATTAATGAATACACAACCGAAGGTTTATTTGTGATGGCATTTCCAACTTTGTTCCCCAATGGAATGACATGATTCAAACAGCCATGTATCAAAGAAGTCAAACTCCACGATTATGCTCTTCACCTTCTATGGTACTATGATAACAGATTTGGGCAGCATTCAAGATTTAAGTATTTTATATTGAATATTATTATGCGCCATCAAAGCTAGGCCACAACATCTATGTTTGTTCGCAAACAATTAGATGGATCTTTACCTGTAACAATTGCAAATTTTTGTCAAAAGCTATGAGATGTACCTGATGATAAATTGGCAGATCAGTTGATGAGATTTGGTTCTTCTGTATGTGGAACTAGACCTTTTTGGAATCAACGAAGAGCATAATTGATAGACATGGTTATTCAGATTGGTTGTCCTACACTTTTCTTTACCCTCAGTGCTGCAGATACCAAATGGCCTGATTTACACAATATCATGCCATCCAGCATGCCCACAAATCCATCGATGGCTGCAAGATGATGAATACATAATATTATTGAAAATCCACATTTGACAGCTATATATATGCATCATAGATTCATTGCATTTCAAGAGCAAGTCTTGGAGAAACTACTTGGTGCAACTGACTATTGGTACAGGTAAATAATCTATCTACAATGTTATTCAATAAAACAAATAAGAGTCCATTTTGATTAGCTTTATGTCCATTTACCACTTTTTGTTGTTCAATAATATGATTTACTGACTTAAATTTATATCAGGTATGAATGGAAAAGTAGAGGTTCTCCACATATTCATGAATTTGTCTGGTTGCCAAATGCACCTGATCTTAAAAATTTAGAATGAAATAATTATCTATCGGTGAAAAAGAGCTTTAGATTACATAGATCAGTATGTATCAGCATGGAATCCACAAAGCATTCAACAAAGAAATCAAGGGATTTTTTCCAGATCTCTTCATGATCCTTGTCTGATGACTACATAGATGATATATGCAACAAACGTGGCTTCTGATTATAGTGATTTGATTAATCGTGTACAACATCACACAAAATGCTCTCTGCAGACATGTTTAAGAAGAAAAGGTGATGCTATTTCATGCCGTTATAAAGCTCCATGGACAACATAAGAAAAATTTGAATTAATACTTACAGATAAAGCCGAACCTAAACATACAACATCATGCAATGATGATCAACTAAACTTACATAACATACATATGCTTTCGATATGGAGAGGTAATATAGATTGTCAACCTATTCTTTCAATTGATGCAGTTATCAAGTATATAGAAAAGTACGTAGCAAAAGCAGAACAAAAATCTGAAACATATCGTGCAATGTTAAGTAGAATAGCTTCAAGTTTGAATGGTACAATGCCTGCTCCAGCTGCACTTCAGAAAATGCTTCTCAAAAATCTTGTTGACCGTGATATAGGTGCCCAAGAAACCTGTCATCTTTTACAAAAGCTTCCCTTATCCCTCTGCAATAGATAATTTGTACCTTTGAATGTGAACCAAAAAAATCTTCAATGTCTACCTATATCGGACATGCCAATAAGCTTATGCCATAACCAAATTGACAATTATATGGCACGCCCACCAAGTTTAGAAATGTTTTATCTTATTGACATAACCCAAATATGGACATTCTACTCGAAAGCAAGACAAATGGAAACAAAGAAAATCACCTTGTATAGTTAGAGTCTCGCCTAGATTTATCAGTATTCCTTCCAGAGAAGACATTTCTTATCCAAATTTTTGCTGGAGTGAACTTTTGTTATACAAACCATTCCACAATATTGAAATAGAATTTGCAGATTCAAATGAAGGAATAATAGAACAATGGGAAACTTTTTCATCAACATATGAAGCATGGCATGTACGTAGAACACATTCAGATTCAGAAGAAGTAGATGATCCTACAAGTCCTACAACAAATCTAGATGCAATGCAAGATAGTATACCAGATGAATGACAAGTTTTAGCTCATTTATATCCAAGCATGCCTATACATTTAAATGATTTAGATATGCTTGGATATCAAGAATTTGACTCAGTAAACAATTGGTTCTAAAATAATATTACTCCTTTACAAAAAGCTACAGTTACAAATTTCATTCAATCAAATCAAGAAATATTTCAAGAGAATCTAGTTATGCATCAACAACTTTTTTATAAATTGTCTGTCTAACAACAAAAAGCATATGATATGATTATATCACATAGAAAAGAAACTACTGTACAACAACCATTACAGCTAATTGTACAAGGCACTACTGGCACTGACAAATCGCATCTGATAGCTCAAATCAAAGCTAGTCTCACTCAATCAGCATCCAATGGACAATCACCTGTTCTACTTCTTGCACCAACAAGAGTTGCAACATTTAGCATCAAGGCATCTACAATTCATTCATTTCTACGTATTCCTATCAAAGAGATGGTATAATTACAAGGTCAGCAACTGGCAAAATTACAGGAAAATTTGTATTATGTTCAATACATCATAATAGATGAAATGAGTTTTATTGGTCCTAAATTATTTGAAATAATTGATATGAGATTGAGAAAAGCATTTCCAAATAGCAACCACATTCCTTTTGGAGGTCATTCAATGATTCTCTTTGGTGATTTGGGTTAGCTTCCTCCAGTTAAAGATATTCCAATGTATGCTTCAAATTCATATGGTGGACAATTATGGCAGTCATTTAGAAAAGTAATCACTTTAGAAGCAAACTTTTGCCAAATTGGCAACACAGATGTTCAGGTACAATTCTGTTCTCTTCTTACAAATCTAAGAAATGTAGAACCAACAATTAAAGATTGGACTCTACTCATGTCATAGACAAGTACTATTCTCAGTAAAGAGGAACAAGAAGAGTTTCATTCTAAAGTAAACCTGTTTGCAACAAATGAAATGGTGGGTCTTCATAATAAGCAAATGTTATTATCTCTACATCAACCTGTGGCTCTTTCAATAGCAAAACAACAAAAATATTTTGAAAGTTCAAATGTAGATGAAGAACAACTTCAATCTCACATTCTTTTATGTATAAGACAACAAGTTATGCTATGTAGTAATTTATGTGTCCAGACATGGCTGGTTAATGGTGCTATAGGAGAAGTCAAAGCTATTGTATATAACGATGGTGAAAAGCCTCCTCAACTGCCATTGATAGTTGTGGTTGAATTTTTTAACTACATTGGTCCTCCTTGGGATGATACTAATCCCAAAAATATTCCTATCACACCAATTAAAAGGGGTTATCATTGTCAAATTCCTCTGTGTATGTCATGGGCTTTAAGAATACATAAATCACAAGGTTTGTTGCTTGTAAAAGCCATAATTAACATTGGAACCACATAGCATCAAGGATTAACTTTTACAGCTCTTTCCAGAGTTCATGAACTATCAGGACTACGTATTCATCCAGCTTTCAATTTTGAAAGATATTCACGCATGCAACAAAATTCAAATATTACAAGGCGAAAAGAAGAAGAGAGAAGCCTAAATGCATTAACAGAATTTTAACCCTTTTTTTCTACCATTATTGTATATTCTTCATTGAAATTACAAATATGTATACATGTTTCTCCTATTATGATCTGTGAACTTACAAAACATACAATTCTTTCAAAAGATATATAAACTTAGCAGCAATAACCATTTTTTGGGAAGCTGTACTTTCTCTTGAAACTTAGAAACTATAGTCTATATTTTTGTCGCTATAAGATTTATCATCAACTGATTAAATAAAAATAGAAAGACAATAAAAATTGCTATTATAAAAAGCGTAATAATTCTGTTTACATTTTGAAATAAATAGAGTATACTTTATTAACATGTTAATCATATTTATTGAATGTCTTTAACATTGTAAAGGTGATCTAAATCAGCACATAGTATCAGTTTTATTTATTTGACCGATGTTACATTCATCAACATTTACAGAAAGATGTCCATTGACAGTCAACAACAATAGAATGTTTTGAAAAATTAGCCACAAAAAATCTTCAATCAGATTTTCAAAACATTGTTCATTTCTTGATACAAACTGCACATTTTTTGTACAATAATGTTTATCATTTAAGCTAACTTTGTTATCTGCACTAATATCTTTCAGATAGCAAAATTTCCTAATATATGAACATAGAAATAAAACTTATCTATGTATTTGATATTCACAAAATGACTTAGTTGAAAGCCATACAAATTTATCTATATTATTCGACCATGCCCAAATTCCAATTTTTCATCAACACCCAATAACTCTCGTCACCATTGTTGCCCATTTCTATTTTGCAACACCATATGCTCATTTTACTCTGCTATAAACAATGAACCAAATGAGATATGCCCTGCATTTATGCTCGTCACAAGATCCCAATAAAATAATGTTTTCTTTGTAGATCAACAACAATCGTCCGATAAAAAGTAGATTGTCAGCCTTTTTCTAGAAAATTCACTGACAACAGCCACCATAATGAAAACATATCTGTTACAAATCTAAGAAAGATTCAGTTAATTAATACTATTCTAGATTGTATACAAAATCAAAAGTTTGTATTCAATATAAGCCCTAATTAAATAACCAATGATGAAAAAACCCTAAATGCCTTTGGTTTTTAAAAAAAACCCTACCTCGATCTTTTAAAATCTCGCTTAACTTCCTACAAACGCACATGTTTGAATTTATCATCCCCTCGATTCATATTCCTAATATTTATTTTCCTACAAGTGACCTCTTTTTTATTTTCCTAACTCTAAAAGTTGAAGAGATTTTATTATTTCCTCACGAATTTAAAACTTAATTCACACATGTTTCAGCATTATATTTGTTTGTTGAAACTATTATGAGATCTTATGATTTTCGCAAGCTAGTAATGAATCCTTTGATCGTTAGCGACCATGCGATACCCATTGCTTTTTGTATACAGCTCTGCACTACCACCAACTAGGTCTTGGTTATAAAGATAGTCGATCAAATGTGGCATTTAATAGTTGCTAACATAAAAATCCGAAACCCACATTTGAAAGCACTAATTACTAAACAAATTAGTATTTAATACAAATTTTAAGGTCATTAACATCTAAATCTGATATGTCAACTACAATTATATTACAATCATATTTGCGATTATACAAAGTTAAACAATTATGTAACATTTTAATGATTATTCGACAAAATAGATTCTATATACATATCTAAATTATAACAATTTTCACAATTAGAAATTAATTTTAAACTTCTAATTAAGTTACTAAATTGATCAGGGTAAAATATCCCACTAACTACTATCTGAGATACCTAGCTCTACTATCTTATTAAAGCATATCCAATTTAACCGTTACAAACTACTACATCCAAAATTAATTACTTTCAATCTACCTATCAGCGCTTATCCAAGGAATCAACACCGCATGAATGATCTTACGGTTGTCATTTGTTCGCATGCAAGCTTTCTAATCTTTCTGATCATACGATAGGCGTTGATTTAGAATGAAGACCTCGGTGAGTTACTTTATGTCTAATCATAAAGTAAAATTATTACTGCCTATTGAGTGATGCAATTAAGGGTTTACCGTCGATACATTGTAATCAAAAAATAGTCCTATGTTCGCATAGAAACTTTCAAACCATTACGAGCATACGAAAGCTGTCAAATTATGTTATAAAGAAAATCGACAATCTAGATTCAAACTTCAAATAGTACTGCTGCGAAATTTCATTTTCTTGTTCACAGATGACATATTAATTTATCAGAAAAGTAATACATGCATCGTGTGAAGTAAATTGCTGAAAAGAAGTTTACGCATTCTCACAAACACAAATATAATAAATTTGTAGACGACTCGACAAGAAAATTAGTAGACCTGGTTATCGTTTCTTGAAGGATTCCCGAAAAAGGTTAGTCAATATCTGCACATTTCTTGTTCAAACCTTTATACATGGTTGTGATAATTCTCTTGCATAAACAATAAAAAAATATTTACCCTCAAATGCCGCCAAGAAAAGCTTAACCGGTAAAATTAAGTACAGTGAAAGGGGTTTGCATGAAGATTTATTAGAATTACTAAATCAGTCAACCACAAATTTAGTGAAAGCCAAGGAATTGATGCCAAAAGAACCTACGCTACAAATTGCAGACGATCTCTATGATAAGGATAATTACATAAGGGATGCCAAAATTGGCATGATTAATGCAAGTCGCTCTTCTGATATCACTGGTCTAGAATTGTTCAAACTAGGGTTTAGCCAGAGAAATGCCCTCCCACCTAGCAGTAATGTATGGTAATTTGACCTGGGGAAGCTTGTCATGCCCAATGTTTTCATGGATACAGATTTGATGACTCAAATTTCTAAGAATTATGATCCCATTACTAGGGTAATTACAAATGTAAGTGGAGATGTACTCGTAAGTATCTCAACTGAAGAAATCAGAAGGGTTTTTAGACTACGTGAACCCTCAAATGACTTACAAAAAATTGAATTTGAGGAATTAAACCAAGTGTACATTGCTTAGAGCCATTACTTCAAGACTGACCCCTTAAAACACTTATGCAACAATATTGGAGGAATGATTATCTTAGCACCAAATACATAGGAACCTTTCAAAACATAATATTTTAACTTGAGAGCAAGAACTGCATATTGGTCACTATGTCAGATCTTTGGTGAAGATGTTCAAGAAAGAATGCCAGTACATTTAATGTACATGATGATCCAAATCTTACACCCTATCATACCGGTTTATTTTGACTTTTCTTCCTTCATTTCTGATTTAATTCATAATGGATTAGTAGCTATCCAAAAGAACAAACTAGAGAAGCCTTTCTGCTGGTACTCTTTCATAATGTATATGTTTTTGTTTAAAGGTGCAAGTTATTTTGAGAAGCACATGGTTTTGATGAAACAGAACAATGATGAGGATATGCCAGTGCAATTGTGGAACCTTAATATGACATGGGACATACATGATAGTAGTTTTATAAATTTTGATAGATATTTTGCAGCCAGGCTTAGGCTATTATTTGTTCATGAAATCCCACAAATCCCAACAACCTTGATGCAACTTGTCAGACCAAAAAAAATTTCCAAGAGCCTTACAATTGTCCATAATTGGGGGGATTTCATTTTCTATCCCGTTTCTACTATTATCAGAATATATGGTTTTACTGGGACTCCATTCATATTGCCATATCAAGTACCCCTCAAGATTGGTGTTGTAGAGTTCATTAGACAATTAGGGGATATTGAAAAGAACATTCTTGCAGGTAAAGCCAAAGGAACTCTATTTCCAAATGTTACAATTGCCCACCAATTTATAATCACAAAGGGAGGATGACTGCATATTGATAAATTCCTCGCACCCTATCACATGGCTACATCAATTGCTAGAATAGTAGACCTTGAGGATTTTTATAATGAAATGTTCAAAAAGAAAGTAAGGTGCTCTTCAATACGTCACATTTTTAATTTCCCTAAGGATATTATCAGAAATATCCCTAATATACAGGAACAAGAAATAAGAAAGGAAAAGTGGTTAGTAAACAAGAAGACATTAAATTTTGTCCAGCAGTTTGAGAAGGAATATGATCCCCTAAAAAGTATCAATCCAGTTGGAAATAAAATAGACACTCTTATGGATAAATTTGAAGATATTATTCAAACCCTAAATTAGAAAAAGGAAAAATCCATAAAAGTTGAACCAAAGATGGTTCAAACAATATTGACCAAGCCTAGATTTGCATAAGTATTACCCCCAGGCAAATACATGGTACAAAAGAAAACTGGTTATAATGTGGTTTTACCAGGATCTCAAATCCACAAAGAACATAAAAGGAAATAGGAGGTTCCTTCCACATCATAGCAATAAGAAAAACACAAGATTGTAGACATTCCATAGTCACCTCAGGATTAGGCATATTAATATAATTCTGATTGTCCAGTTCCCTCAAAGAAACAAAAATTAGAAGAAAGGCCTGTACATGTAGAAGATGATTATTCTCCATCCTAGTCACCTCTGAACATAATAGATGATCAAGAGGTGACACAACAAATGGAACAATTGGGAACCCTAGGTCAAATTTTAATGACTTATGAAGAGATAAACGAGGGGTTTCCTGAACCACCAAAAGACCCTGAATTAGATTTGATAGTGGGAGAGATGGCAGGTACAGAGCTAGACATAGTAATAAAACAAGCATGTGATGAGTTCTTAGCTGATGATGACTTTGTAAAGGTGAGATCCTTCATGCAATTTTTATGGAAATTAAATATTTGTCAATTTCAAGAAACTTGTGAAAAGAGGCATGAGGAGAACCCAGATAAAGATCTAAAGATCATAGAAAGTGATGTGATGAAAGAGATGATTGAGCGGTTTGAGACAATTACTACAGAAGAGGGGAGAGACTTGATAAGAAATTTAGGAGTGCTTATTCTCCCAGAGTGGGATATAGCTGATGTAGTAGTCTTCAATGCAGTCAAAAAATAGACCACACCAATACACAAGACCAAAGAGGAGGCAAAACAGGCAATTAAGGGAGTCACTTTTAGTAATGATCATCAAGCCTTGGTGATGTGGTCTTTAAGAAAAAATGACAATAACAAAGGAAAACAAATTAGCAAAGGTGATATCACAGGTAGCCTGATTGTCAAAAGGGTCACTGATACTTCTGTACTTGAGGCATCATAAATGGTGGTAGCATCAGCCCAACTTATAACAAGAGTCACATAAAAGGAGGCCAAGGAAAAAGAAGACCTCACAATAAGACTTGAAACAATGTTAAAGACTTATGCAGACTTGAAACAAGCATTATATCAAAAGGATATATTAATTGCAAACTTGAACAAAAAATTAGGTGAACAGGGCCCAATTCATTGTTCAGCACAACTGTGTATTTCTTCTTCACCTACTGGATGTTTTTCTTCAAGCCCTATTATTGATTACCCAGTCTCCCCTCTCCCACCTTCCATGGCCGATGAAGAGCACAAGCAAAGAGAGAAGCTAAGGTATGGAAAAAGAATAAAAGATACCATTTTAAAATTTGTTGCAAATGTAAAACCAAGAGAAGTTTATAAAAGTGCTAAGCAGTTGTCTGACATTTTGATCTCTTTTAAGAAAGAGATAACCACTCTAGACCAAAATTTAAAATGCTGGATTGCTAGAAAGAATAGGTTGAAATCAATGTTTTACTTGATTAATGATCGATGTATTTTCGATATACAACTGAAAAATACATATAAATTTGTTAAAGACCTTTTTGAATTTGAAGTCAATAGGGAAAGTTTAAAGAGGAGGGCAGAAATGTCAAGAGTAAGATACTTTCAGGACAATTTTCAAATGTTTCCTGGTCTTATCAAAGCAGATGGAACTATAAAGGATAGAGATGGATGGTTACAACAAATTGAAGATGAAGTGTCAACTCTAATAGATACCATTCTAAATATAGAAGACAATACCCCCTTTGTATAATTAATTGAAATTTTACAAGATGTCAGAATATATTTCACTAATATAAGAACTAAGATACACCAGATAATTGTAGATTGGGACAAATTACTGCCTAAAAGAGATGAAGTTGTGGGCTTTCATTGGCCAAGTGAAGATACTTATGCATCATGGGAAGCAACATATCCTTTGGATAGTGCCAATGAAGAAGAGACATCCACTGAAGAAGCAACCAGTAGCAGTGCTGCAACACCTTGAAAGAAAAACAAACAATATTGGCAACCTCAAACACTTACAGCAAGAACGGATGCTACATCTAGCATATTTTGAAGCAACCTTGCAAGTTATTCAAATATTGGTCACTCATTTGAGTTATCAGTTTTGTAAAATTGCAACAAAAAACTATTAAATTTACATTTTTTGTCTTACTGAAAACCTTTTTGTTTATTGTACGAAAAATCTGAAGCTTTTATGGAATCATTTTCAGTATGATTAATTATTGATAATTGATGAAGTGAAATACATTATTTTAGGTGTTGTTTTCTGTGAGTTTGGTTTCCTAAACTTGGTATCATGTGTAGTATTCATGGAATTATAGGAAAACTGGTTTTCATTAGATATCTTTTAGATATACAATATTTGGTTTGTCTATATTGTTTTCATATTATTTTGCTGAAATTGATGTTTGAAAGTTGTGTATTTTATATTGTCATTGGCTGTTGAACCCATAAGTTACTGGACAGAATTATTATGCTTTTTATAAAAGCAAATTATATTGTATTTCTATTTTAATGAAATCAGTAGACGATAAATCTTACAGCGGCAACAAAATAGACTATAATTGCTGAGTGTCAACAAAAAGTACAGTTTCTAATAAAATGCTTATTGAAACTAAGTTTATATATTCTTTGAAAGGACTATGTTCTTTAAGTTCAGTGTTCAAAATCTAAGAATCATATATACATATCTGTAATTTCAATGAAGAATATACAATAATGATAAAACAAAAAGAGTTAATATTCTGTTAACGCGTTTATGCATTTTTCTTCTTCTTTTCGCCTTGTAACATTTGGATTTTGTTGCATGCGTGAACATCTTTCAAAACTGAAAGCTGGATGAATATGTAGTCTTGATATTTCATGAACTCTCGAAAGAGCTGTAAAAGATGTAGAGATAATAACATGCGCTTATTATGAAGAGCTACCATTTCATTTGTTGCAAAAAGGTGTACTTTAGAATGAAATTCTTCTTGTTCCTCTTTACTAAGAGCAGTACTTGTCTGTGACATGAGTAGAGTCCAATCTTCAGTTGTTGGTTCTACATTTCTCAAATTTGTAAGAAGAGAGCAAAATTGTACCTGAACATCTGTGTTACCAATTTGGCAAAAGTTAGCCTACTAACTTGTTTATTAGTGATGTAGAGATGGTAACCTTTACATATACAACACATGTCGTATAGAACACATATTATAAGTAGGATATATGAAGGTCTTGAATGTATTTGAAAGAATGAGGCTTGTCCAAGATTTATGCATAACTGTTTGTTGATGCATCTTTTTTTGTATGACAATTTCAATATCATACATTTAGAATACCTTCAACCTAACATTACACAAATGCATGCTACAACTGATGTTGTTGAGCTTAGGATTGAATCTGTGTAGACTCACCGTTAAGGTTAATCAATTATTAAAGCCTTGTCAATTATTATGATTTTTATAACAGCAATTTGTATTGTATTTTCATTTTAATTAAATCAGTAGATGATAAATCTTACAGTGACAACAAAATAGACTGTAGTTTGAGAGTGTGAATAGAAAGTACAGTTTCCCATAAAATGGTTATTGTTACTAAGTTTATATATCCTTTTTTTTTAAAAATGGGTTACCAGGATCATTTTAGCCTACAATAATGTAGCTTATCTTAGACTTTGAGACTCTATGTTAGTACCTTGAAAATTGCACTTTCATAGAATATGTTCTAGATATAAAATCTCTTTAAAGGATTTTCAAAGAATCAGTGTCCATTCCTTGACTCCTACATGAATTTCATTTTGATGTCACTCAATACCTAACAAAAAATGTTCTCGTCCTTTCACTTTTTAAAAGTCAATTATATTAGGACTATTCTCAAGTATGACCCTTCTATTTTTCATATCTTATAATGAATCTCTTTTGTTAACAATTGCATTTAAAAGCATTTGTATACATGATATTGATATAACTCCTGTCTATTTCTCATCAATATAATCATTTATGTGTCACAATTTTGTAATGAAGCTGTTGTCGTATGCATAAACCACTAATCACCACTCTGGCTTTTTTATACTGATCTTTTAAAAATTATATAAATAAAATATTGAATATGTATTGTAAAATATTATTATTAATTTTCATATATATCATTTATCATTATATAAATATAAAAACAAAATATATTTCTTAAAAGAAACTAAAATAATATAATAAATATATCACTAATTAATATTACTTCATTTTTTTAAATTTAATATCTATTTTATTACTTCAAATGACTTTATAATTTAATAATGTTTCATATTTTATACTATCACTAACATTAAATAAATACAGTCAAAATAATATTAATTATCAATAAATATTTTACAATACAAATTAAAAAATACCTAAAGTATACATTTACATATTTTAAGTATTAAATAGTGGTGACAGTTACAAATTAATATCATTATAACTATTACAATTATGAATTAATATAATAATTAGATCACAGCAAAAGCACCCCAACTGACGCTATTTCTAAGAGTATTAATGAACAAAATCTTTCTTAGATATCTCACGGATGAGCATTCAATATTTAGATTCTTGTCAACTAATTTTATATATAATATCGATTTCGTCTAATAACAAATCTGCCATTCTTAATTTGTGTGATATATCTTGCGATTTTCCAAGTTTGTCATATCGAACATCGAAATAAGAGAACCTTTTCCATTTTGCACGTGTCACTGCTGACATATAATTTATTTAACCCACCACTGATTTATTTGAACTTGTTGTAGTACATAGATAATTATTAATGCAGAACTCCATCACATCACTATAATGACCTTCTCAAAATATCATCTCCTCGAACTAATGTTATGAGTGCAAAGCACTCAATAGCACTACCCTATTATTTTATAAAGTACCAAATTATACAAGAAACATGAACAAAAGCCAAGAATAGAAGAGAAGACAAATGGGAGTCACAACAATATCTGGTATTTAAACTAAGCTATGGTATTTACATTCATTTCTTAAAATTCTTAACCTCTTTCATTTTTGGAATATCTTCTTTATTTCAATACCTAAAACTATCTCACAAAGTTCATTTGCAAAAAAAATTAGAATAATATAGATAGCTAGCAATTGGTAGAAATCGATTTGATGCAATATAATCTAAACAAAATCTCTAGCTAAGTAAACATATCTTCATTTGATAAATATTGAAATCCCACAACCATAAAAATGTCTGAAAAATAAAACAATTTGATAACTTGTGTTCCAAATTTTCAAGACGGGAAAACTAGGGTTCTAAATCGAATGCTCTACCTTTACCAATATTCTTATTTGTTTTAAGATATATAGGGAAAAAAGTCTTTCTCTAATAAATAAGTACAAAAAATTTCATTATTCCGTTATAAATTAGTGATTGGTTATAAAAAAATATATTTTGGATGGTTTTCATCTGGTTATTAATAATTTATGAATTACATTGTAGAAATGTTAAGACAGAGAACAATTGTCATTAATGACTTCTATCAACACATGAACAATCAAAGAATTCATGAAGAAGATAGAATTTCAGGATTGCTAGTGCAAAGCTTACTAGAAGAAAATCAATTAATAACATCTCATCCAATATCACTAAGAAATTTTGATCACTTTTACAAAGATCCATATATTACATAATTGCAGTCTTGTGACACATGCAATCCAAGACAGGTTCATCATATCCCAAGCGAAACTTGGTTTCAACCAGCATCAATAGCATCTGACACTAAATACTCTTCTTTGATAAATTCTACAGGTGAAATATGGATAGAGAAACTGCTTCAAACTCCACAAAGCAATACAACTACTTTACATAACCTTTGCTATCATAGTCAAATGTATTGCTTGCATTTTGCATCAAGCTCAGACACATTGTGGAACAAACAAGTCATAGAAAGATGGGGACCACAGGGCTGTTACTTAACTATACCAATAAATGAACGTATACAAAAGATCGTAAGGGAATAAATACCTACATGGACCCAAACCACTTATAAGCTCTATCCAACTATTAATGTTCATACACAGAACTGGGGTATACTACGTCAAATATCCGAACATCTTACTGGTTCGATGATTTAAATCCCATGAACGGTCAACCCATGGGTTATGATGCTATACTTTAAGACTGTAAGTTTGTTCAGTTTGTAAAATACTAGATCTCTACTACTTGTGTATAAGGAGATGGAAGTCTATCTCCTTAAACAAATTCATAATGCAATATACATTATTTCATAGTCATATTGTACCTTATTTTTGTACAAATTTAAATCTTCTTTAACTTTTCCTTTTTACCATTCAAGTTTTTAGATTACATATTTGATACTTGATATTTTATGTTAACTTTATCTTCACATAGTTAGCGACTACAAAGAGTCTCTTAATCGCCAAAACTTTGTTCACTTATAATAGACAAAAAAATAGTTATCTTCTAATCCACAAACGAAAAAATAGTTATCTTACAATAAACAAAGACAAAGTAAAAAATAATATTCAATAATTTTGTAAAGAACATTTTATATAAGGATTGGTAACAACTAAACCATCATTAAAAAATACCTATATACATCAATACAATATCATAATAAAGTTTTAAAATTTATACAATATCTGTTTCAACAATGTTATATGAGTTTGTCTTTTACAGCTTTGTTCACCTGGATCCATATTGTTGCACTCAGAGAACCGATGGCCATCTTTTTCTGAATTGCATCTGTAGCATATTAAAATTTCATCTGATATGCGCATTTTAATCCCAGGATAACTTTCCATACATACAAAACACCTTCTATAGTTTGAAATACCATCTATCTTTGTTCAAAATTCTTTTCTGGCCTTGTAATATTTTTTGGAGAATGGTGAAGTAAGAAAATGGTCAGTTGTATTCATGGATGTTGTATGATCTTCAATATAATCAGGTAATTGAAGTTCTGGCAAGGAAGGATTTTCAATAATTGACTTTGGTAGAGGATTTGAAATTGAAAGTTCAGCTGGTTCTAAATGATATGAGGTATTCGAACAATATAAATTTGATGCAGAAATTTCAAGTTCAGTATTTTGAGATGTTTCCCATCTTCTTTTGTTAATAATATTTTTTTTAGCATCATATCTAGTTGTCTGCATCTGATTTATGTATTGGTATTTGTGTATAATAATTTGATAATTTAGTAGGCTAACTTTCACCAAATTGGTAACACAGATAATTATTATATTGATATTAACAAATTATCAATGGTTGTTCTAAATGAGCCACACTGCAACTATCATGAAGGAGCTTGTATTTTGAAAACCTCAAACACTAAGAAAAACCTTCAAAGAAAATTTTGGACCTGTCCACTTAACAAAAAGGTTAGTACTGCACATATATTTGATGTTTTGAAGAAATGTACAGACTATACATTATATTATATAGTAATGTAAACTTGATATTGCAGGGAAATAATGGTTGCGGTTACTTTAAGTGGGCAGATGATGTCTCAAATAAATATGTCACACCATTTGCACAAATTGTCAATCAAACTCATCAATCTAGCTTGTGCTCTCAAGAGGATGTCATGACTAAGATTGTGTCAATGGCAAAGATTGAAATTAGTTTTTTATGAGCAATTCACACCATATTACTTACATTTATTTTTATTTTTATTATGTTTATTTGCTGGAACCATATAAAAATATAAACTTCCAATGTATTGCAATTTTTCCAAAACAAAATGTGGACATGAAACTACTTTTAACTGTACTCAAATATAACTGTTTACTTGTTTAAATACTTGTTATGACAATATTTACATACATGATATGTTCTTTGAAATGTTGTTATGCAAATTATTAAGTTTCTGCTTCAATTTACCTATCAATGAATCCCTTTTATGATTTTGGTCAAATTCATCCAGTTAATTAAATATATTCTGATGTATGCTTTAAATTCATATAGTGCACAATTATGATAGTCATTCAGAAAAGTAATCAGTTTAGAGGCTAACTTTTGACAAATTGGTAACACAGTACTTCAAGTACAATTCTGTTCTTGTCTTACAAATCTAACAAATGCAAAACTAAGAATTGAAGATTCAACTCTATTCATGTCAGATTTAATCCTAAGCTCAAAAACATCACCTGCATATGATATGATTATATCACATAGCAAAAAAACTATTGTACAACAACCATTACAGCTAATTGTACAAGTCACTGCTAGCACTGGAAAATCTCATCTGATACCACCAAATGGACAGTCACCTATTCTACTTCTTGCACCAATAGGACTTGCAACATTTAAAATTAAGGCATCTACAATTCATTCAGTTCTATATATTCCTATCAAAGAGATGATACAATTACAAGGTCAACAACTAGCAAAATTATAGGAAAATATGTATTATGTTCAGTACATCATAATAGATGAAATGAGTTTTATTGGTTTTAAATTATTTGCAAGAATTGATATGACATTGACATAAGCATTTGCAAATAGCAACCACATTCCTTTTGGAGGTCGTTCACTAATTCTCTTTACTGATTTGGGTCAGCTTGTTGCAGTTAAAGATATTCCAATGTATGCTTCAAATTCATATGGTCGACAATTATGGCTGTCATTCAGAAAAGAAATCACTTTAGAGGCTACCTTTTGCCAAATTCGTAACATAGATGTTCAAGTACAATTATGTTCTCTTCTTACAAATCTAAGAAATGCAGAACCAACAACTGAAGATTGGACTCTACTCATGTCACAGACAAGTATTGCTCTTAGTAAAAAGGAACAAGAAAAGTTTCATTTTAAAGTTCACCTTTTTGCAACAAATGAAATGGTACCTCTTCAAAATAAGCGTATGTTATTATCTCTACATCAACTTCTGGCTCTTTCAATTGCAGAACAACAACAAAAAATTTGAGTGTTCGAATGTACATGATAAACAACTTATTTTGTTGTTGTTGTAAGATTTATCATCTACTGATTTAATTAAAATGAAAATACAATACAAATTGTTGTTATAAAAATCATAATAATTGACAAGGCCTTAATAATTGAAAAACCTTAACTGCAAGTCTATACAGATTTAATCCTAAGCTCAACAACATCAACTCTATCATGTATTTGTGTAATGTTAGGTTGAAGGTATTCTAAATGTATGACATTGTAATTGTCATACAAAAAAGGATGCATCAACAAACACTTATGCATAAATCTTGGACAAGCCTCATTCTTTCAATTAGATTCAACACCGTCATATATCCTAGTTATAATATGTGTTATAGTTGTGGTTCACTTTTTTAATAACATTGGTTCAGCTAGGGATGATACTAATCCAAAGAATATTGCTATCACACCAATTAAAAGGGATTTCCGTCATCAAATTCCACTACATATGTCATGAACTTTAACAATACACAAATCATAGGATTTGTCACTTGTAAAAGCAACAATACACATTCGAACAACATACTAGCAAGGATTAACTTTTACAACATTATCCACATTTCATGAACTATTAGGACTACATATTTATTCAACTTTCAGTTTTCAAAGATATTCATGTATGCAACAACATGCAAATATTACAAGGTGAAAAGAAGAAGAGACAGGCTTAAACAAATTAACAGAATATTAACACATTTTTAGTATCATTATTATATATTCTTTATTCAAATTACAAATATGATATTAATGATTCTTAGATTATGACCTTTGAAGTTACAAAATATACAGTCCTTTCAAAAGATATATAAACTTAGTAACAATAACCATTTTATGGGAAACTGTACTTTCTGTTCACACTCTCAAACTACAGTCTATTTTATTGTCACTATAAGATTTATCATCTACTGATTTAATTAAAATGAAAATACAATACAAATTGTTGTTATAAAAATCATAATAATTGACAAGGCTTTAATAATTGAAAAACCTTAACCGTGAGTCTGCACAAATTTAATCCTAAGCTCAACAACATCAGTTGTAACACGCATTTGTGTAATGTTAGGTTGAAGGTATTCTAAATGCACGATATTGAAATTGTCATACAAAAAAAGATGCATCAACAAACAGTTATGCATAAATCTTGGACAAGCCTCATTCTTTCAAATAGATTCAAGACATTCATATATCGTACTTATAATATGTGTTTTGTACGGTATGTCTTGTATATGTGAAGCTTACCATCTCTACATCACTAATAATTAATTCTAATAATTAATTAATATGTGTTATATATGTGAAGATTTCCATAGTTTGATTAATCAAATAATTAATTCCATGAATACCACATAAAGTACCAACTTTACAAACCAAATCTCACAGACAAACACACCTAAAATACTAGATTTTAGCTTCATAAATTATCAATGATTCATCAAATTCAATATTTTGTAAACCAATACAAAACTCATTTACATGAATAGACAAGTTTCTAACATCATATTCATCCAAACTATATGAAAATAATTTACAGAAACCAGATGCCCTTAATCTATAAAATATCCAATAAAATTCAATTTTCATATAATTCCATCAATATTACACACAATACAAACTTCACCCACATAATCTAACAGAAAAGCATATATAAAATACTGTACTTCAACTTTGTAAATTATCAACAATTAATCAAACTCAAACTTTACCAAACCAATACAAAAATCATTTAACTAAAGCAAAATTATAGCAATAAGCAATGTAAATACATGATAGCCAAAAATGAATTATGTCCATTTTGTGCGTCCAAAAAATAACTCCTTTCCACATGAACACGAACAATTATTTGTTTACGCTAATTAAGATAAAAAAAATAAAATTCTTATACAATTATTTAGATAAACATGCACATTAACATTGAACAACAAGCAAATTGTTTATCTAACATCATAATCTATATTCATATCAGACCTTGCTCAATCAAATCCACAATATAACGGACAAACGGAAAAATAACTGTAACATGACAATATAAAATACACAACTCTCAAACATCAATTTTAGCAAAATAATATGAAAATAATATAGACAAACCAAATATCGTATATCTAAAAGATATCTAATGAAAACTAGTTTTCCTATAATTCCATGAATACTACACATGATACCAAGTTTAGAAAACCAAACTCACAGAAAATAACACTCAAATAATATATTTCACTTCATCAATTATCAATAATTAATCATACTAAAATACTATACTTCACCTTCATAAATTATCAACAATTAATCATTACACAAATACCAATACATAAATCATTTACATGAATACACAAATTATATGCATGAACTAACAAAGTTAAGATGTTTTATATAAGAAATTACAATTCAAAAATATATAGTTAAAACATCTTCCAATCGTTTTAAGTATAAAAATCTAACAAGCATTGAATATGTTTAGCCTTAAACCTAAAAAGAAGGAACAATAAAAAAATAAGAAGTCTACTAGACAATCACAAGACCAAAAACTTTTTGACTCATTTGATCTTCAATAATTGATCATTGCCACCTTTGTCTGGAGATATTCTTGATAACTTCTTTGAGTTATAACGAGATATGGTGACTGCCATTTCAGGCTAACCTACACCATTCATCATAAATAGTTACCATCCCTCTGCCCATAGATCAGTTGTCAAATTTTAAACTGATTTCTTCATTCTTTATCAGAAAACTCAACATCATCTGCTAAAGGCGTTTTCTTCTTCAACTTTGTTACTGTTATATTCATCCATTGCTCTCACTACATCAAACATTTCTTGTTCCTGTGGTATAATAATATTTTGATTTCTTACAATCGAATATTCATAATCCCTTTGTATTATTTTGATTTGTTCACAAATGTTTTTTGTCTTCATTTACAATTGCTAATAAGTCTACAATTGCAATCAATTTGTATATATCTCCTTCCTCATATGCTTCTTTCTTGATAATACTTTGAACATGCAATTCATAGTTTTTCTTAATCATTTCTATATCTACAACTTCTTCAGCATTCACTACATCAATATTGAAGCTCATATCTGTAAACAACTTTTTCATATGACTAATTCCCGAATTGACAGTTCCAATCAGATTTGTAGTTCTTCAATTCTATCTGTGCTCATCTCTGTTTTGAATTTGATTGAAAATATCCACTTCTGTAAAGGTGTGTCAATAGATTTGATAATTTTGACATTCAGAGCTTCTTCACTGTCCGTATCTATTACAGATTGCAATACCTTTTCCTGTCTACTATGTATTATTTTCTGTTCTTCGAATATTTGCAAATCTGAAAACAAAATACCTTTTAGGTCACTATATATTTTGTAATACTTGCCTACGCAGTCAATGAGACCCACACCTTTTGAATTGAGATATTGAACCCATTCTCGTGAGAGTTGTGACATTTGTCTATCTTCATGCATTTGCTTCATAATTTGTTCGCTTGAATATAGTGATGGATCAAAAAACACATCTCTCAGACTTGCTATTTGAGAAGAGATAGGACCTAAGATTTTCTAAATATAATCAGATAGATGTTTGACAGTGGATTTCAGAATGTTCTTTTCATGTTTCAATTGCTTCAATCTCTCTCTCACCTCTTTATGTATAAACTCCCACATATCAACAATACGATCATGGAATGCAGGTCCAATGTCAATTTGATTAACATCAAAATCTGTTGCATTTAGATCGGAGAGATTACTATCTTCTTTTGATTCTGCAACTTGTATTATTACATGGTCTGTTTCTTCATATTTTTGAAAAGCAGTTAGTTTGCCTCTTTCATTTTTTTTCCTCGAACCGGTACTTTCACATATGATTTGAGAAACTAAATCTTCACTAGGAATTCTATCCTCTTTCCTTTTTCTTTTTCTTTTTCTTTGCTTTCTTTGCATTGTATGTTCTAACCATGAAGGAGTACCTAGAACTTTTGAAACAGAGGCTAAACTTTCATTATCAAACAATTTCCTGATTATTCTAGGGCTTTCTATTTCTTTACCTAAACTTATTTTGGTACTATATTTTGAATACATGCTATAGTACCTTCAATTAAATCTCTTATTTCATTTTCTGGTTCTTCTTCAAAAGATTGCATTCTTGTATTCTGTTCTACTTGACCTATTTCATCTGGTTTTTCTATTTTTCCTACTTCCTCTAAACTGTATATGTTAATCAAAGCAAGTGAACCACTACCGCAAGTCTTATATATGGCTTTGTCTTTATCTGGTGGTTGATCATCCCCTCTTGTCATTTCTTGACTGCATTCAGTTGTTATCTGCATTGTTGATAAAGGAACTTCAATAGAAGTTGTTGTTTGATCCTCGGTTGTTGATTGTCCTTCTGTGTTTGATGTCTCCTTTGTTGTTTGCTTGTACTGAACCCATTCTTTTGTTCTCTTCATTATTTGTTCCATTCTTTCTTCAAGATTGTCTACTTCAGGTTCTTCAAATTGTAGAGGTTGCAAAGTTGTCCCTTTGATTTCTGACAGATAATGATCAGAAAACAATTAGATTGATCATCATATAAACCTTTCACATCTATATCAATATTATAAAGTTTAATCTTTTCTACTATAAGTCAGGACCATGATCTTTCTCTCATCTCAAAGTCATCTTTACAATTAGCCCATAAATCTTCTAATGAAGCAATATGATTAAAAGTCGGGCCTAATTGCAGATTTTGTTTTACATAATTTGAAGGGTCAAAATGATGCCGAACAACATTATATTCATCAAATTTATATTTTTTTCCAGATGACTTGATCAAATTCATTGTACAAGAGCTAGAAAAGCATGTATAAGCACCTATTGTAATTGGAAAGTGAATACCTGCTTTATGGCATTCGCTGCATCTCATATTGACCTCAATGATTTGTCTGCATAACTCTATCATCTACATATTTAGGCAATTTGTATGGAAACCCATCGAAACCTCCAATCCTAATATATGTAAATGTACGGTATTGTGTATAGTAACTCCCAAATTGCATAATTATTTGTGCAGCTGCATCAGATAATCTGCGTTCTGGACAACCCTGAATTTCACAACATAACTTTATTGAAAAAAAATCATTAACCCTTTTGAAATTTCCATAATTGTTTTCGAGTTGAATGCATGGATACAAATCATAAACCTGAATATTTGCATCATATTCAACAACACTAGGTACCTCGTTCTCTATATGTTCACATGCAAGCGCATAGATGAGGTAAGATGACATTGAAAATTTGTATGAATGCTTGGTTGAAACAAGCATTTCAGTAAGTCTGCCACTTATGAGTTGGGCCCAATCTATAAAAATATTATTTGTACCTATACATTGCACAAGGAAATACCACCACTCTTCAAAATTTAGGGCTTGTTCACTCCCTCTAATTCTCTGCAGAAGTACCAGTATATCAAGAATCTCTTTTTTTAAATATGTTTCGTATAGGGTTTTCGGTAACTTAGAACTGACTGCTCTAATGGTTTCAAACCATTTTTCTAAAATTACACCTTGCCATCGTGACCTTTTTAAATTAAAATTTGACTTTGAGAGAGAAATTATATTATGAATATTGTTCTCTCGAAGGTAAAACAAAAAACTTCTGAATTGAATCTCTATTCAAACAAATGACTACCTCATTGTTTTCATTCTTTATTTCTCTACTATGTGGATCAAATCTTTTAATGCATTCCACAATGAGTTATGGTACTTGAATAGCAATTGGAAATCATGCAGCTTCTATTAATCCACTGTCAATGAGGCTTTGTGTAATGGTATGAACTAGTTCTAATTTAATCCGTCTGTGTAAATCACTTAAATTGTAAACATAAAGGTTGGTATCTGTGATTTCTTTCCATGCATTTTCTATTCCATCCAGATGATCATAACTATTAATTTTGCTACCCATTCTGTACAGCGTTATAGATTGGTAACCATTAGCTCTTAAAAATATATACAATTCAAACAATCAAATTATAAATACTGCAACTTTATGAATTTTAAATAATAATTTAATAGATATAATACATATAAAACGTAAAACCAATTCATGTTCTTGTTATTTGCAAAATTTATTATTTTCGTGTGCAGTTATGATCACTATATGTATCGAATATAGGAAACATTAATATAGATGGTACATAAAATGACATAAGCCCTTTATTTCTTTTCTATCGATTAGTGTATTTTACCAACTATTGTCAGAACATTATTTTTTTTGGGATTCGTATATTGATTATGATGTCATGCCCACTGAATAGAATAATTTAATACCGCACCGATAAATGAGTGAGTTCAGAGTCCTGCAAAAAGTACAAATGTACTATATCGAATACACAATATCATATTGCATGATTGTTCATCTATATATAATTGCCAATATTTTAGTCCAATTCTTCTATTTGATATATCGACTTTACAATGCAACCACCTCAAAATCCGTAATCAACTAGCATCAGAAATAGTAATAACAACCTTCAAAACCTGCTTTCGTTTATTACTAAACAAGGCGAACACCTGAAAACAAAAAGTCATAATTACCAATGATTATAATATAAATCCACTTTCTTGATTAAGAAACTCGTTGCAGTCCCTTAATCTATACTTAAAAAATAAATCATCCACCAACAATGAAATACAATATAAACGATAAATATCAACACACGGTACATACAAATGTTTACAAAATTAAAAAAAAATCATAAAATAACGAACACAATAAGAAAAAAACACCTCTCGACAACTCGCATCAGACCCACCTTTTTCAAATGCCCGGTAATAAACTAAGATCGACGGTCATCGCATGTTTAGAACAGCAAAAGAGTTTCGTTGCGAACACACGACAACCGTTGATTCTCTACACAGTCGCAGTCTTGCGAAAACTAAAAATAAACGACAAATACGCTAACCTATGATTCATCAATACTTCTTGAATTCACGACATGTTTGCGACTACAACAACTTAATTGTTAGATCTCCAATTTCCCATGTGTTGTCTAATCGCTATAATATATCGACATTCACCATCAACAATCATCATCAGATCTCTAACTATGTCTTCTACATAGAATCAATATATATGAAAACTACGATATTAGGGAAAACAAAATCGTTGACAATTATGTACATTTCACTCGAAACACTGAATACCATTTCCACATTTCTAAAACTTTTCTGATTTAGTAAAAAAAATTCATATACGCAAATGTATATTATTATACAATAACATTTATACAAAACAAAATCTAAACTAAATAATTTAACAACATACTTTCCTACAAATATGAACAACCTGCCATATAAAATTCAAACTCTTTTATCCCGCATCTCTTAGTTTCCAAAACTATAATCTTTAGGCTACCTGAATTAAAATATACAAAAAACAGATAAAAATGACCAACATTAATGTTATGGTATTAAAACTTTTCTAAGATATAAATATTATAGAAATTACCTTAGTTTTTCATCATCTTTCAAAATTTTCAACTATCCTTCATCTTACTTGACGAAAACTATGACAGCGTTTCGGAAAGATGATTAACATCTTCAATGGAACTTGATTTGCTATAAAAACTTGATTATTCTAATGTTTGTTTTTTATTTGTACACAGATAGATCGTGCATATTATGGAAACACAACTGAAAATATTGAACCACCTTCAAATTGTTTATATTGCCTGATTTCTTTACATATATTTACCCATTGATTTTCGATATTATTTTTGTAAATCTCTCTGTCTATTGCCATTGGCCATTGCACAAACGGAAAAACACAATTCTTTTCAATCTCTATTTTGTTTACAAAATAGTTGTTGTAGTCAAAACCTTTACTTGGTTGTGCATATTCTAACAAAAAATTAAGTCTGTCAATCAAAACATTAAGAAAAAGAGAAATCATGACAAAACGAACAGTCTCAACATTTTCTCCAACTTCTAAACCCCAAGCCATTAACATAGCGGCAATATCAACATTTATTTTCTATCGATGCATAGCATTATGAAATTTTTCGCCTAATGTCCGTTGAATTGCTTCCACAACAGACCTACTCTTGCAGAGTAGTAAATTTTCTAAATATGAATGTTCTACTCTCCCAAAGAAAGCAATTTGTTGTGAACTTGTTTGAAAAGTAAATGTAGCTTCTATTACTAATACTTGATTTCTAGTAATATATATTATCTGCTCCAAAAATCTTTACACCGAAATCATTTTCTTCCTCATCCATTTATAGTAACGTTAGGTTCTACACATATAAGACTTTCTATAAGATTTTAAACATTATTAATTAACGAAATCTTTAATAGATTTCCTACGGATGAGCTTTAATTGTTAAAGACTGATGTACCTTAATTAAATGACTTATATCGATGTCATATTAAGTGAAATCTGACACAATTAAGTTATGTTATATGCAAAACACTTCAGATTTCATATCAGATGCAACATCTTCTAAAATTTCAAAAACAATTTTATATTATTTTTTAACAAAAACTTTATTACATTTCATACGGATGAACTTTAAATCTTCTCACAGTTCTCTGAGATAAATATATAAAATATCGATGTCATCAAATGCAAATTTTTCAAATTCTTTTAATTTTTCAATTTTGTTTCATATTAAATTATTCTTGTTCTGATATCGGTATTCGTTGTTCCTGACTACTAGAACCAGAATTAGTAATATTTGCAATATAAATCCGATTATCAAAATTAGAACATTTAAAACAAATTTTTTACTTTCTAGCCCATTTCAAAAGTACTAATTAACAAAATCTTGATAAAATTTGTCACATATGTTCATTAAATGTTTTGACTCTCCTCAGCTAATATTATCTATCATATCAATTCGTCTAATGTGAAACTTGGCACTCTTAATTTCTGTCATATATGCTACAATCTGACCGTGGTCGTATCTTAGCAATGACGGCAATCGTCCATTGCGAGCATGTGCCAGATTGACAATTGACAAGCTAGTATTGTGTGAAACGGGATACAATCAGTGTTCGGATAGAGCCCACAACGAATCAGTGATTGACAAGTCATAAGAACACTATAAGAGCAGTTATGTTGCATTAAATGTTCTGATTCTCCTCACCTATTATTATCTGTATATCGATACGTTTAATGCGAAACCTGCCCCTATATATTTCTATGATATATGAAACGATCTGTCGATGGTCGTATCTTCGCAAAGAAGGGAGAGCCCATTGCCAACATGCGAGAGCACGACAAGTGGCATGGTGGTGACGTTTTAAAAGACATACAATCAGTAACCTGATGGAGATTCCAGTCGATCACTGACCGACAAGTCGTAACAGCAGTCATCTTGCATTAAATGTTATGACTCTTCAAATCAGTAAATTAATAGAATCACATTTAGTAATTACCATCTTCAAACCCCCCTTTCAACCATTAAATGTTTTTTAAAAATTTCGGATTTATCTCTCCACGTCTACTAAATCCAAAATTATTTGTTTTCACTTCTACTCCTACAGTGTATGAATAAGTTGCATACAAATTTAAATTATAAACCTATACAGAACAATATCGGATACTTATTCTTCACGTATAAATTTGATCCTTAAATATAGTAATTACTACCATAAAAACTCAGCTTTCACCCATTCAATATTTTTTGCCCATTTCGGATATAATTGTTCACACCTGCAAAATCCAAAAAAAAATTTATTTAACTCTACTCAGAAACTTTCCAACTGCCATATAAATCCGACACTTTAATAATCTATTCAAATAAATAATTTATTTTAAATCGCAAACATGTAGCAAATGAGAGAAGAATGGGTGAATCACAAGTAAGCGCATGCGTCGTTTGATGATGTGTCAAGTGTCATGTTTCGAAAAATCACGCGGTGATCGATGACCGTTGATCAATTCTTTGTTATATTTTCCTCTTTGACCAACAGTTGTCGTATGTTCACAAAAAATCAGATTATTCCTTGCGAACATGCGCCATCCGTTAGATTGTGTTCTAGCAAAATCTAATGCCCTAGTATTTATAAATTTTGAAACCCGCTTACGTTTAGTACTGATTAAGGCAAACACCTTAAAACGAAAAAATCACATTTAGCAATGAATCTCATATAAATCCGATGACTAATGTCCATTCTTTTTTAAATTATTATTGTTCCAAAGTGTTATACGAACTGGTTACTTATGGGATCAACATTGAATGACAGATCGAACAATTGTCGTGTCTCCGTTGAAAAATATAGCAACCTTCTGATCATGCGGTGACCGTTGATCTACTATCAAGTTGACGATGTCTTCCTTTAGGTCCACTTTTGAAAAAGACATAATATTCACCATTACATGCAACATCTAACGGTTGTATTCCATTCAAAATGTCAATTGGGTCATCAATGATTTGTGCACAAATGCAACTCTGCAAATAATCAACGGTTGTTGTCTCTTTCCAAGGAAACTCATTAAATAAAACTATCATGCGACCACCCTTGATCTTAGTTAATATGTTGGCAATGAATAATCAAATCCTAAAATCTTTATTATTTAAAAATGAAAAATTCTATATAAAAAATAAAAAACAAAAAAATTGAACAAAAGAAACAAAACAACATAACATCTATTCGATGTAAAAATTACATAACAAGTTGCAATTACTAGTTAACACTATCAAAAAGATATGTAGATAGTGCCATGAAGAGCAACCGTAAGGTTTCTTTTACGGGTTTGTGCACTAACAAAGGACAAATAATAAAGATCAGCAAACTCGGTGAGCAGGCTATAAGAAGAATCCTCGTTGAACATTACAATCACACTTAGTCCATCACAAGAGTAGGATGCTATACAACAGAAGACATATATACCGTCTTAGTTTGTATGGCAGTCATTTATGGATATGAGACAAAAGCCATGAATACCAAACAAATTTCAATGAGTGATGTTTTCAAGACTAGCGTATTTTCATACAAGTAGAAGACATAGTGGGCAATTTAAATGCATGCATAATGATCCTATTTAAAATGGCGAATATCAAAGTTCCCAAAGAAAATCTCAGTGAATAGAGGACTGTTGAAACAAGTCTAATTAAATTTTCCATACCGTTACCATTCTTAGCTTGATAACATAGTGACGAAATTTTTTTAACGAATCCTAGGGCTTAGTTGTGACATTCTAACACTACAATAATAATAGCTGTACAACCCTGCAACTCGTACAAATGACAAACCATTCTTGCCAGGTTTTCTTCTCTGAACTCCAGCAGATGACGGAAAATATTCAAAGTTGATGAAAATGAATGGAGAAACAGACCTCAGTTTGAATTTCAAAAAATTACCCAAATGAACAGGGAAAAAACTTCCAGAATGAAATATTACATAATTGAAAAAATCCCCAAATTAATAGTATAGAAGAGCAAGAAACATTAACCCAACACGCATCATTAGATCTCCTCTGGAGATCATTTCCAAAGCCATTTGTAACGATCATGTTTAAGAATTGTTTGTAGAAAATGCAGAAATAATACTCATTCCATGTTGCAAAAGAATAGTGATAAATGGCATGACATGAATGCTTCCAAAACTACAATGTTCTTGGAAATTTGTTTAAATTGCAAATCTTTCGAGTTAGAAGACTGTAAAAGCCGTCCAGTTAACTTGGATGGCACATCGATCCATCCTACATTCTCCTCTGGGGAAAGCGGTCTACAGGCATATACCCCAAACTGGTCATAGAGAAGGGACCTTGCATCTCCCTTCATGCGCTAAAGCAGGACAATTCAATCCAATTGTCCAGTGTGTATACAGCACAATAAATTTGAAAATAAATCAAGATGTATGCAATCCATTTTTCTTCAGAAGATAAAGATACATGAAAAACTTTTCTTCAGGAGGCGACGTATAAGATACAACGATTTTCTTCAGCCCACGACATAAGGAATTCAACTCAGCAGCTCAGAATAACCTGTAAAATATGATAAAATCATAAGGATGTTAGGCTCACTTTTGACAGTGTCTAAACAAAAGCTTGCTTCCAGAAATCCATTCAATACACAATTCAAATGAAACATTCATTCTTGCAGAAAAATTAACTCTTGCAGAAGAAGACAGACATAGACCCACAGATTTATTTTATAATCAAAAGCTTCCTTCCACAAAACATTTTCTAGGATTTTTCAATTTTAATTTTTTCAACAAACAAGGAACCTGAATCTCAATAAATGTAAAAAGTCTCATCCATGTTATATAAGCTGCAAAGAATAATCAAATTTAGAAATCCATTCAAGAGAGAATTTGTGTAAAATGTCTTCTTTATGAAAATTTGTACATATATTTTTGTAAATTTGTGGAGATGGGACGTGCAAATGACTCGTAGATGTTAAGCAGAAGTCAATAAATGCACTATATAAATCAAATCAAACGTTATTACAATGTATTGAAGATCTGAATATAAAATGATATAAACATTATATATAAAATTATATAATATATATTTTTATTTATTTGAAAATTTGGGGAAAAGATCTAGTGGTTGTGTGCATTGCAATAATTGTTATAGCATTTGTTGGTTAATGCTCAATACATTTGAAGCTTTAGCTATTCTTCACACAAAATGGCATGCTCAAAAAAATACAAATTGGCATAACTCAACATGTTTTCATTTAGTTGTTTGTATTTTTACAGCATTGTGTAGGCAGATTATAAGAATCAAACCAATAAATTTTTTGTGAAAATCCTTCATGATATGAAAAAATGGGCTTTTATATAGATGTGTACAGAAGTGCTGTTTTGTGAGGAGAGTAGCTAAGTCCTACTTTTGACAGTATTGCACCAATAGTTGTAACTAAAGTTGTTGGTGTTGATGATAACTATTTATGATTGAATGAGATGTATTCCTTAGATCTAAAAAACATCCAATCATGTGATGCCACATCAGTGCACCAACAAAACATGACTAGTGCACGAGTATGTGACTTCTTTTTGCGGCCTGTTTGGACACCTTGCAAAAGACATGTTGGTAGGGCATCATATTTGATGATGTAGCCTTAAAACCTTAGTTATAAGCAGGGGACTTGTCAAGTAAGCTGCTGTAAAAATTTGTGAGCGATTTGAAATTTCCATATAAGATTTTGAGGAGTATAAAATTAGAATACTCAACTACTTAATCCTCTCTCACCTATCTGTTCACATGTTAACCATAGCCAAAGAAGGAAAGATAATACAACAGATCTATACATAAATATAAGAGTATAATATTTTGTAGTCTGCCCTATTTCCCTCACATTAATAGTGTTCCAGATTTTTTACTGTATTTTACTAGTTTAAGGCAAAAGTGCATTGTTACAACAGCCATCAAAAGTAGCCCCGCCTACAACTCTTGACATTTGTATCCATGTCCGTGCATTTGTATCTACATGCACACACATGTACGACAGGTGCAGGACTCATACATGCGCATGGACTCACAATGACATCAACATTCATGTAAACCCGTGGTAGAGGGTATACAGCTTGCATCAGTTAGTAGGGACTTTAACTTATGTATGGACTTTAATTTGATAGTGTCTATGTCTCTATGGTTTTTTAAAATAGAATAAAACTTAGTTACCTGGAAGGCCTTTAAGGCATCCTGCACCCGTATTGGGTACATCGGGATGCAGGTTCGCTCAGGGGTACACCCTGGGTAATAGGGTATGTACTTGAGTGTCTAGGTCAAACACGTAAGCTAGTGGTACCCAGCCGTACTTGGGCGTATCCAAAGGCGTTGAATGTCAATAAGTTAAAAAAAAATCATTTTTTTTTTTTAATATCTAAAATACATCTAAAATGTCTCTAAACCTATCATTTTGTTTAATACAAAGATCATTTTGCTTTCTTCACTCTTTTTTCTCATTTTCTCTATAAAAAAATTGTTGGGCTTTTCTCACATCTAACATCTTAGGCAGCTTATCATTGCTGCCCCTGAAACCCCTCTCACATCTAACATCTTAGGCAGCTTATCACTGCTGCCCCTGAAACTCCTTAGAGTCTCCATTCCGATACTCCCACTAGTTGAAAATTTTGATTACAACGAGGGGGTCAGTGAGTGGAGACTAGAATTTAGAACTAAGATAACTAAAATTATCACTATTAAATGTCAATGGATAAAGATAAAAATTAAATAATTTAATTATTATTTAGCATTTAGTATTTATCCTTATTACTATCATTTTGACTTTTGTCTTTGATCACTGATGAAGTATCATGCTATCAAATGTATTTAATTTTACAATTCTGTATATTTCTTTAAAAGAATGTGTATACACACACACACACACACAACCGTCTAT
>BSBK01003960.1:770000-880000 GCA_027943335.1 Chamaecyparis obtusa | reverse complement strand
TGCCACACTCTTGTGCTAAGAATGACTTATGATCTAATGTTGACACCAACTCTCCTACTTTAATCTAGGTTTATTATATGTTTATTGTATGCATTTATTTAATTAGCTTGGATTTCTGTAAAAGAGATTGTATTCCTTACAATGCATGTGCACATACACAACTGTCACCTACTAATTTACATTAATTTTTACTTGTGTTTACACCTATTTGTATGCATCTAAGCTTAACTTAAACATGGTAAAGACTAAAGTTAATTCTCCTTTACACATCATGTATAGATGTAGGCACATACACATATCCGTATTTGTAATAATGAAAAAATACATCCCAGATGCATTGCATTTTATAGTATTTTCCCATTTTGTTATTTGCCTAGAGTTTGAGACGATAGCTTGGTACATTTATATATCTACAAATTGCTTATTTTATGAAGTGTTGGGCTAGCATACCATCGTAAAAGGTGTTACTGATATGTCTGACATAAATGAAATGGGTCATCTGTAGTTCGATAAATATACAAAGACATTGCTCCAAATTAGGCACAAAACTAATTAGGAAACATTTTTCACCATTACATATATGTATATGTATAGGGAAAGGACCTAATATATGAGCACATTTCAATGGTTGTGATAGTAGTTGTTGATTTAATACCCACACTTATTGATTTAATGTCCAATATATTTTTGGCAACATTGCATCAATAAATTGTGACTTTAAATTTATTATTGTTGATGATGACTATCAATAATTGAATGAAATGTATCCCTTAGTTCTAAAAAGCAACCCATCATGTGATGCCACATAGACTGCACAAGTACGGATCTTCCTTTTACACGACTATTGGACTCACTTTTTGTTGGCTGTTTTAAACACCTTGGCAAAAAGCATGCTGATGTTGCATCATATTTGATGATGTGACCCTAGAACCTTAGTTATAAGCAGGGGATTTGTCAAGTAAGCTGCTATAAAAAATTGGGAGCGATTTGAAATTCCCACGTAGGATTTTGAGAAGCACGAAATTAGGGTGCTCACCTACTAGGTCCTCTCGCCTATATGTTTGTACAAGAAACCAAAATATATAAAGCTTGTGTTGTGCATAGGCTCTGAAAGCTTATTGAATGAATGAATGAGGGAATTTTAATCAAGTCCACAAGAACATGTGGTCTAAGAGACCAAGAGACAACATCAACACATTTTCAAGTTGCCAAGTCATGTGTAATGCTCAAAATTGTTTTATTTTGTCAAAGAGTTGTAGTTCAATTGGTTGAGTCAAATTGGTGAGAATGATGATATCCTCCTCTACTACATTGGTGTATATCAAATCTTTGCAAACTTTAAAGGATATTGAGGGTAAGCAATGATTGTGTGTGTATCGGCTAGCAATCACACCTTGGTGGACAATGAGCACGTTGAAGAGGTGACAAGTGAAACAAAATCTTTAAATCTATTAGATAATCAGGGTCCATTACCAATTGGCTCATGTTATGTTTGCAATTGGGAAAGTTAAAGAGAGAGGAAGAGATAAGGATAGAATGAGGGAGAGATGAGAGGAAGACATAGATAGAGAAGGAATTTTAAGAATCTTGATAGGAGCAAATATGACTAGGTTGTAGTCCAACGAGACTTCAAGATCTAGTTTGTAGTATATTTTCCACAATAATAGCAGCCCCTACTTTTTAGTTCAAGATTTTCAAAATTTGAGCAGGTCCAATTGCAAAGGGCCTAGAAATTGGCCACTACTTAAGGTTTTTTTTTCACTTGTTAATCATATGGAGTTATAAATTCCCACTAATTAATTTTTTATAATTTCATATTTATTTACTCTCTTAAATTGAATATGCAAAATAATAAATAATCAAATTCATGGGACCTCCAACTTCCATAAATATAAGCGCTTAAACTAGATTACAAAATTCATGCGACTGCTCACTTTAAAATAATCCTAGAAAATTTCAAGAGCATCAACTAAAATTCTTTAGGAAGTTTCCATTCATAGGACTATGCCCTTATTATTTTCCCTATTCACTTCAATGAAGTATATGAATATAAAAATGATAAACAATCAAATTCATAGGAATTTTAAAGCTCGAAGCAAACAAATTTCCAATTGATAAGGTAAATTTCTAGCCCCACTACAAATATACTTTTAAAAATTACAAACTAAAAAGTAGGAGCTCCTATTTATTAGAGAAAGATTCTAACCATTAACATTTCTTTTTTTGAGGATTTTTCATCCACAAAGTTGTTTTAGCTATCAATATGGGAGCTTGAGCCTTAGGCTAAAACCTCTTTGGCTACAAATTAAGGACTGGGGGATATCCATTCCACCAAATTCACCAAGGAATAATGTTGGCCTCACCTCGTAAGATTTCAAAGTCTCAAACTAAGTGACCCCTAGTGGATTCATTAAGAATCATTCAACTTCATGTACATACCAAGGTCCCATTGGCAACAAGTGATATTTTTTGATTCAACAACATTTCAAATTCACATTCCATGATCCCTAATCAAAATATTAAAGAATTAGAAGAGAAAATCTAATTAATCCTATAACATATTTTTCCCTCATAAAACTTCCTGCTTAAAACTAATTTTGTAATCCTTCCATAAAACCGAATTGCCAATTATTGCCATTGACTATACTCATTAATTAATTTAAAAATCAGAATAAATCAAAATACAATTTTTTTATTTTCAATTAATAAAAAAATGTGGCCAACAATACATTTTTTTCCCACGTAGACTTTGTCAAGCCCTAAAATGGCACCCGACATCTACATAAGTAGACAACTATACACAAATGAAAAAAATGATATATGTAAATAAATTTTTGAATGGATTTATTAAATGAACTAAATTTCCACGAGTAAAGTGCATATTCATTTAAAACAATTTAAGAGAAAACATTTTAGAGAGAACATTTTAGAGTGCATGAACTGGAAGTACACCATCCAATACAAAGGGCCTAATAAAATTTGAGCCTCTAGGTGAAGAGTACAATACCACACACTCTAACTTAGTGCACCTATAGAGCCTAAACAATATGTAAGATATCGACAATGTTTTTTTTTGTCTTCGTATACAAGTTGACACCTTAAATAACATTTCTTGGCTTCTAAGTATTAACAAAACTCCTTGTAGAGATTGTCAAGCATCGAAGGGTCAAAAGGTGGCCATTTCAAAGTAGAGATTGTCAGGCATCAAAGGGTCAAAAAGTGACCATTTCAAAGTGCTGCCTGATATCCACTCAACGATGTCAAAATTGTCAATACTTGTGAACAAATGCCCCAAAAGTCATGTACAAATGTCCAAACAAATGGACTAATTACCAACCCAAAAAGATAAAAGATAATCAGCTATTAGTACATGTGTTATCAGTTTTGAGCTCCTTTAACATTAGTCATTGAGTAGTCAAGTGTATATGTGAATGCGCTATTATTAGAAACGTTCAGTTATTGGTACTCTTTTTCTAAAATTCTGATACTATAATTTATTTTAACGCTAGCATATGTATATTCTGTTTTTGAGTGCGAAAATTTGGTTTGAGAATTATTTTAACTAGGGGAGAGGACCCAGTAGTTGAACACGTTCCAATAGTTGTGATAGTAGTTTTTAACTTAATACCCATAGTTGTTGATTTAATATCCAATATTTTTGACAACATTGTACCAATGGTTGTGACTTTAAAGTTGTTTTTGCTAATCATGACTACTCATAATTGAATGAAATGTACACTTTGTTCTAAAAAGCAGCCAATAGTGTGATGCCACATCAGCTGCACAACTATTGGGGTACCTAATTCACTATGATTGGTCTCACTTTTTTTTGGGCTGTTTTGGACACCTTGGCAAAAAGCACAGTGAAGTGGCATCATATTTGATAATGTGGCTCTGAAACCTTAGTTATAAGCAGGGGACTCGCCAAGTAAGCTACTGTAAAAAAAAATAGGAGTGATTTGAAATTTCCATGTAGGTTTTTGAGAAGCCCGAAATTAGGGTGCACAACTACTGAGTCCTCTCCTCTATCACCTAGTATTTCCCAGAGTTGGATTTTAAGGGAAAAAACTATTATTTAATCATTTCACCTGTCACCTGACATTTTATCGTTTCACCAAAAAAAAAACTACAAGTATCATGTCCAAACTCTAAAGATAATAAATATATATATTCTAATATTACAGTTTATAATATTATTAAAAAATACCAGCGTTTAAGTAAAAAAGGTTGGGGGAAACGGGATTTATAATTATTACATGAGTAATCTATTAAACGTAAGAAGTTTCTGTATTAGTATTTTATTTTTTAATAATTAACAAATATAATCTTTGGACATTCTCAATAAACCTGTTCAATTGAATGTGATAAAATAACCCGCTCAGATATCTTACATATAACAAAATAGCACCTCTCTGGCAGGATTATAACAGAAAATAAGATTTTTACCGTCCACGAAAAAAAGAAGAAGTATATAGTCAAATGAAATGCACAAATAGAAAGAAAACTTTGGTAGTCATAAAAAATAAAGAGAACGTAAATAATGATGAGTAGCTTGAATAATGAGTAGAAATTTGGAAAAGTGCGTGACTTTGTTTAGACACGGTCAAGCTTCATAGCCTAAGCAAGGATTTATTAAAATCCTTACCTGTCAAAGCCCTTTCAGAGTTCCCGCTCTTTCACCTATCATCACAACGCCAACAGCATCAAAAGGAGGTCGATTTGCAGCCCTTTCTAAGAAGAAGAGCAAAAACTGCACTTCAAAAATACAAAAACCTCAAATAGGCTTTTCTGAAAATAGGCTGAAAAGTGATTTTAACCTAAAACCGCTACTGTTATAAGCAATGAACCCATCACATTAAAGCAGCGTGAATAGTGAAATAGAAATATCCTTGCTCTTCTCGTCATTACCAGTCTCATCCAGAAGGCGGGCTGCTTGAAAAATCAATGGAAATAAGTAAATGGAGAATCAACGCAGAGGGAGAGTGGCCGCTTTACCTGTCATGCGAAACACCGAAAGCCGTGGGTAAAATTCTCTATAAACCTAGAACCGGTTACTGTCAGGCAATTTATGGAGACTAATTAATTCTCCTGGCTATTATTTATTGCTACCTATGTACGTGTCTCCCAATGCATTAAATGTCTGCTGTACTTTAGACGGTTTCAGACCGAAGAGACGGTTTTTAATTTTTTATTATGTTTTCTTACAAAATGAAAAAATAGTTCATTAATATTCCATCGTATGTAGCTAAGTTGTGGCGGTCAAGTGCAATTTTAAACTAATTTACAACTTTTCCTTCAATACTCTTTCAATAGAAAGGTAAGTAGGGGAAAGGCGTCATAGTGGTTATAGCTAATTTGGTGCACTCATAAATTCTAAAGGGGATATTAGATTTCAAAACAAAAATGTTGTCTTTTATATGCGACTTAACTACTTAAAGCTAAGGTTTCAACTTTTGGGTATGAACAATGCATGTTGTGGGAGTTATGCGCGAAATAGTCAAAAGGTGGTCATTTCCAAGTGTTGTTTGATATTTATTTGAAGATGGTCCAATAACCATCCACTCAAAATCACTAATACTGGTGGACAAATGTCCCAATAGTGGTGCACAAATGAGCCAATCATGAATCAAAAGAGCTAAAAAATGATCAATTATTGGTACATGAGCAACTTATTAAGTGAATAGTTATTGGGACATCAGCATGACAATAAGTGAACGGTTATTGGTACCTTAGCCACTATTTGTGCATTTCCCCTAGCACTTGCACCAAAAGGAGGTGCAATGGTTATGCTGATAGAAAGATATAGGTCGCATCCTATTTGTTGAGATATCTTTGATATAAATGTCTCAATTCAAAAAATATTACAAATTTTAGGTATTTATCCTTTGCTTTTGTCCTCCAAAATGTCTTCAATCAGTATCAAAACAGGGGACCTCATCTCTGATGGGATTTGAACATTGATGGCGAGAAGAAGAACACAACAACTTGACCATCACACCATTCTAATGTCAACTTCAAAATATTGTCATTAATCATTTAATTTTTTAAATTTTTTTCTACATTGATTTATTTTATAATTTTGTTAATATTCTTTAAATTAAAATTCAAATATAATGTGTATTCGTAATGCAAGGTGGAATAATTCATCTTTTTACCTTTACTAAATAGATATTCATCTTTCCATCTCTAAAAAATAGTAGTTTTCCTTTTCTTTTTTCAAGTGCAATATTTAATTAGCTTGTTATTTTGAAGTTCTCATTTTTAATGGTAATTGTTCATATTAATAAAGAAAACAAACCTATCCATATTTCATGAATATTTTTGCAGCCAACTATTTGTTATCCTCATCACACTATTGAATGTCGTGAATAAGTGCAAGAGCTGGTAGTGATTAATATTACTCTTGTAATGTATTCAATTCCTATTCTCATTTTGTCTGGCAAGTGATTATGTTAATCTGCGTTCTAAGTTGGATTTTCACAATGAATTTAGTTGGCATCTTAATGATAAATTTTAGTGCCCTCTTAAAATAGCCAGTATGACCACGAAGGTCAACCATGCACATTCAACAAGTCTCGATTATGCATATCCTCCAATCATCGCTTTCCATGAGACGACATCTCCTTAGAGCATTATGTCAAATAATTCACATGCCTTGTATATGCTTGCACATTTTGTATACATTTTTAAAACCACCTTTCCCTTGTGGTTTGTTGGATGTTAATACCTTGTTTCAAAGTTCCTATTTTGGCATAGGCAAGATAGACGTGGAAAAAGGTTGTCAAATTTGGCTTCACAAATGCCAATTGCATATGCTTGAAAGTTTTTAAAAAAATCAACAAATCCATTTTGTTTATATCCTGCAAGCATTGTACTCCATGAGATATCATCTCTTTGAGGATGTGTCTTATGCATGTTTTTGGACATTTTACATACATGTCTGTGAGGCCCATCACAGACCGTCATAGCTTAGTTTTATATTTCCTTGTTATGTTTTCAGTTGTTACTATTGAGACTCTTAGATACTTGGATACATATGTTATTTTTGAGGATCTGTAAGATCTTGAACCATGTTATTATGCATTATGTTGATGTGGGCCTATTCAAGAGATATACTATGGTTATTTATGTAGATTATTTTATGGTTAAGTTTATATGGTGCATTTCGTAAGATATACATGTAAGGATGTATCAAAATACAGATATTGATTAAATATGCCAATGTGTAAAGGAATGCAGATGTTAATGGTGTGAGTGTTACATTGTGTATTATGTTATGTTATATGTGATTTATTGGACCTACTGATGTGTGCAATGAGTGTACAGGTGGTTGACCATGGTATTAAATTTGAGGTTTCAGAAACTAACCTATGTATATCCACTATGATACTAAGGTCTTGTCTGTGAAGAGACATGGACCTCGTTGCTATGTATTTTATTCGTGAATATATGTAGTATGATTGCATTTTAATTAGTTTTGTTAAAAGTTAAATGGGTCATGCCTAATGTAATTTTGTGTGTCACTTGACACCTATGTCCTTATGTGTTGGCATGGCTAGTAAATGTAACTAAGGTAGACCTAGTCATGACCCAAGGGTTACCTAGTGTAGTACCCATGCATACCCTAGAGTTTAGGAAGATTAGATTTGGTCAAGGGAGTTGAAATTCGGAGGTTAACTTCAAGTGGAGTTTAGGAGGATCAAATAGGCTTCCAAAAGGTAGTTAGGGTTAGTTTTGACCACCCTACTTGGTACCTTAGGGGTTAGGGGTCATTTTCAACCCATTAAGAGCCTTGAAACTCATTTATGACACCCATAAAATATCTTCTCTTCAAAGTGGCGAAAATTGAAGAGTTTAAAATTTTGGGCAAAGTATTCAATCCTTCCCTTGTGAGCCATTAATGACATTTATTAGGACCTTGACTTAGGAAGGAAGGAGAAGACTTTAGAGGCTTTCTAATTAATGCAGGAATCAGATATTCCTAGGCTAGAGCCTTTTTAGGGATATTTGGAGAGGAAAGCGAGGTTGTTCACCCACTCTCTACTCTTTGAGACCACTAGTTTTGGAGGAGAAAAGAGACAAAGAGGAGAAAGCTTCACAAATTCACCATTTCATCCTTAGGTTGGACTTGAGGTTGGAATTTCTTTAGAACTTGTAGCATAAATTATTTTTCATGCTCGTAAAAGGTTAAGGTAGATTAATGGAGTTTATCTTATTTGTTTTCAACTGCATGGGTTTCCATGGAGATATGCAAAGTGTTGTCCTTATTTTGTATTGCATTTCTCTTCTGGGAATCATCAAGGCACACTCACCCTTGGGAGGGCAGAGTAACCTTGATGGAGTGAAGGTTTAGAGGTTGTCATGTTGTGCAGAGTCTGCCATGTGTGGAGGGAAGAACATGGGTGAGTATGTCCCCATGATGCCAACCATGCCAAGGGCATTGGGGTTATAAGGAGTAGTTTGATGGTTTTTGAGACATGAATTTGTATATGTTTATTTTGTAAAATTGATTTGAGAGCCCATGTGTGGTCTACTCCAAGTTTTGCATTATTTTGTAGGTTGTCTATCTCCACGTGTGTGAGCCCTCTTCACCCCTTGTTTTAGGTCCTATTACGAGGCATAGTAAACTTTGTTGGGATTATGTTTTTATGAGTGTCTCATTTTGTCTTTGTGTCTAAATTTTGAATATGTTAGTTTTCTGAAACCTCTAGCTCAGGGGTGGCCTAAAAGGCCTAGGTTGGGAGGTGAACTCCTTGGTCAACCTACCAGGTTATTATTGTAGGTTTCTTGGAGCTCTTGGAGGACCAAACATGTTTAGGGAAATATGGTTTCCTTATGTTATTCATAATGTCATCCTTGTAAATTATTGGGAAAGGGTTGTGATTCCCTTATTTTGAGAAAGAAAAAGATGCAATTTTTAAGTTGTAAGTTTGTAAGTGTTAACTTAATAAAGTTGGAAAGTTAAGTTATTTACAAGTCTCTTGAAAATGGATCTTTGTTAAAATCTCACCTTATGTCTAGATAGTTAAGTTCTAATTGAGAGAATTTGCTTATTTCATAAAAGTTTACTTTGCAAATAAATTTTTATATTATAAATGATGTTTAAAAGGGTAATGTTTCCTTTAAAGTTTCAAAGTAGATTTTTTCTAAAAATATCAAAGGTATTAAAGTTAAATCCTAAATTTGATGTTATAAGAGTTAAATTGGTAAATTTCAAAAAGGGTATTAATCTTAAAGTAATTATGAATTCATTAGATTCATTTAATTAATTTATATATATATAACTTTAAATGGGTTAGAAAATAAAACCCTTATATAAACTTTAAGAAATCATAGATAGATTAATGTAAATCTTTTATATAAATTTTAAATAATTTCTTTAAAGGTAATACTATGTTTTATATTATTAAATCATTAAACTTAGTATTATTGTTATAAACCTAGAACTTAAATTAATTAGATTCCTATGTTGAAAACTAAAATAAGAAGATAAATATATAGTTATACAAATATATGAATATTTGTATAAATATATACATCTTGTTATTTAAAATGAATTGATGCTCTCTGGTTTTAAACATAGAATTTCATAATTAAATGTCTCTGTATATTATTGCTATAAGACATAGCATATATATAACCTTATTTTAAAAAAGTGTTTTAAACTCAGTTTAAAAAAAAATGAAACAAGACATCAAAACAAAGCCAGCGATTTAAAAATGTGTGGCTTGTGTATGAAGGGGAACGGGGGAGCCGAAGCTCTCCCCGCCCCCATCCATAGTGGGCGGGTGTTGCGGAAGCCCTGCACCCCACCCACTGTGGTAACATAGTGGAGTGCGACCGAAGCTAGCCCATTGTGTTACCATAGTAGGTTGAGAGTTCGACGTCGCTACCCGACCCTCACCCCCCCCCCCCCCCCCCGCGCGCGCGCGCGCACGCGTGCATCCCCTCTTCCTTAGTATGGTTCCTATATGTGAAACCCTAGCATGGGTCAACAAAAATGCACACAGAGATGCATATTATTTTTTTATTTAATAAACATTTCAAAAATAGGATTTTAGGGTTAGTAAGTTTTTTTTTAAAAAGAATGAAGAAATAAATTATAAATTAAATTAAATAATAATAAACTAAACTAGAAATAATCAATTAAACTTGCTTATGGGAATTAAACCCAAGCTTTTCTTCATGGCCCATAAAGGTATTTATAGATTTGAGTTGAAAGATTTAATTGATTAAATTATTGGATGGACTTCAAATAAAATTAAATTTATCAGCATAGTTAAAAACATTGACTTATATAGTCTAGAAGTTCAAATTTAAACTTATCCTAACCTAAGTAAAATATTTATTAGTTGATTTTGTTGACTATCTTAGAAAATTCTAGAAGTTGGAGACTTCTAGGATTTTCTAGGAGGATTTAGTTAGAATTTGATTTGTTTTTAATTGTTTTTAATTAATCTCAATTTAATAACTCTTTAGTATAGTTATTAATTTAATTAATTTTGTTAATTAATTAAATTAGTTAGTAAATTTGACAATGAGATTAAAGTTGTTATTTTAATTAATTTGTTTTATCAAGTTTAGATTAAAAGTCAAAATTTAGAGATTTGATTAAATTTTGTGACTTAATTTGATTTGATGATTTAATTAAAAAAAGCTATTTTATTAAACATATTAAATTGGAGTATAATAATGAAATTAATTATTTAATCTTATTATATCTGGTTGAACGTAATTGATCGATAGGTTTGCTTAGCAACTTCATATCATTTCGTTTAAACTTTTTAAGCCTTAATGGACTCGTTGATCAAATTCAAGCACGGTTGACTTTTGGTCAACCCTTAGTCAAACCTAGGCCAATCACCTCGGTTTGCATGCTCAGACCTTCCCTATTAAGTTTTGAACCCTTTTAACCTAGTTACACGTCTATCGATGCATGGTTGACTTTTTGGTTAACTCTGGTTGACTTTAGTCAACTACCTCATTTTGCATGTCGATCAAAGCATGTGACCCTGGGATCCCTATAGGATAGTTTGAAAGCTATTCTATGAAGTTTGACTATTGGTCAAACTTGGTCAACCTTCTTCGGGTTGGAGCTTTGTGGTGTTATTTTGGACATATAGACTTATTCAGTTAACTATTTCCCTCTGCATCGTTTTGCATCAACATGGAAACTTGTGCCAATTAGTTTTAGACCCTAGCTAACATAGTTGCATTTGTGAGTGTGTTGAAGTTAAACACTAGGTTTTTTTAAAATTTTAAAGTTGTGTTTTACTCTACTTTTTTGGGCATCACATTTTGGTATCAGAGCACGGTTTAGTAAACCTTGGGAACCTAACCCACTGCGTAGATACTTAACTTTATGTTTATGTGTGTAGGATGCCTCCACTCATCTGACTAGCCCGTGGATGTGGACATGGACGTAGGTGTATCTCCTTATCTCGAGAAGAGGTACAACCAGAGGTAGAAGTTCGAGAAGGGGATCAAGGTCCACCTCCCAAACCACCTCCTAATTCAAATGCAGAATTGTTGTAAGCCTTTCACAACCTAGGTGAACTTATCCTAGACCATATGTCTCCAGTCATACCATAGAATGTACAACAAAGTTTGGAAGAACATGGGTCCTCAGTTAGGGAGTGAAGTAGGAGTCCCCCTCCTAGATTCGCAGAGGGACAGGCTCAGTAGGAAATTGGGTCCATCAGGGGACTAGAACCTCCACCCAAGATTGAGGTTTGCAGATAGGAGAGACCACCTCTAGATGCAAGTGATTAGATTAAAGAGCTGATGCAACTTCAACCACCACTATTTATGGGATCTACTGATGGGACAGAGGCCAAGTCTTGGCTTCTAAGCCTTGAGCGTTGTTTTGGGTTGCACCCTTACGAGAGAAACCTTAAAGTACACTTTCCTATACATCTTCTCAGAAGAGGAGCCTCCACATGGTAAAAACATGAGGAGTTCAATGGACATATGGTTATAGACACCCTGACATGGGAAACTTTCCTTCAATTCTTTAGGGCCAGGTATCTCTCATAGCAGTTTAGACAGCGTTGCATAGATGAATTCTATAATATGTAGCAGAGGGGACTTTCAGTAGCCTAGTATGAGGGCAAGTTCATAAATCTCCTTCCTTATGTCTAGTATATGAGGGATGGGAAATTATAAGTTAATCGGTTCATCAAGGGATTGAACCACTCTATAGTCGGCATGGTACGTATGGTATCACCAAGGGACTTACAATTCACCAATGACAAGGGCTTGGTTACGGAGGAGATCGTTAAGGGATCTTAGTATCGCAATCCCGCACCACAGAAGTCAGGCTATTAGAAGACCCCTTCGAAAGGGAATCAAAGGAACAATTCAAGGTCTTTCAAAACCCCACAGCCTCAGCAATAGCAGCCTCAACAATCTCAACATAATCAGACGCAGAAACCACCTCAAGGTATGCAAAGCCCAAATAGTGGCAATCTTAGGGTCCTAAGAAGGGCCAGAAATCTCAAGCCTTGTCTATACCCCCATCACAGACACAACAACCGTATAAGGGGGGATATAGTGGGTCTATTAGGACGGGAGGATCTCAGAATCCTCGACCTCAAGGCATATAGATTCAGTCATGAGGACCATGCTATACCTGTGGTGCCATGAGGCACATAGCTAGGGAATGTCCTCAGGGAGGCAGTCAGTAGGCATCAATGTCCAAACCTATAGTTGGAGACATGGGAAAGTCCCACAGAGTATTTGCAATGGTTGACAACCGTCGGACAGATCATCAATCCATCGTAATTAAGGCTTCAGGTACAATCAAAGGTAGTGTAGTTTCTATCCTATTTAATATTGGAGCTACTGAGTCCTTTGTTTCTCCATTGGTCATGGAGCGTTGCGGGTTAGTGGCAGCTAGGCAAGATATTAGGTGGGAAGTTGAGTTAGCTTCAGGAGCTAGATTATCTTTTACCTTGATGGTTAGGGAGTGCCCGATTCAGATTGGTGGCTTAACCACTATAGAAGACCTAAGAGTAATGCCTCTCAAATCTTACAGACTAGTTCTTGGTATGGATTGGCTTTATGCTCTCAAGGCCAAGCTAGATTGTTGTAAGAAGTTGATCGAATGCTTGGATGACGACGATAATGCTACTATGATTTATGGAATCTAGAGGCATGTATCTATATCATCTTAAAATGGAAGCACTTCCATGTTAAGAGTGTTTAGCCCTCCAATTAAGTGGTTTGGGGTCATATTGGATGCCTTGAATTGGTCTTTGCTTTGATCTGGCTTTCTCCCCGCTTTCCACTTCTTTTCTGCTTCATTCTAGGTGAAATTAGGGTTAGGATCTTAAGGATTCTCCTGAATTTCCCTCTTCCATGGCTCTATTTTCTAGTTAGGATTTAGAAATGGATCCTCCTGGCCTTCATTTCAGTAATCATAGGATTTTATGTCTATTCCTGACATTCTATCCTGTTCTGGCATCATTTCTAGGTTTCTGGGCATCCCTAGGACCTCCTAATTTAGTTTTGAGTCAACCTAAGAAAAAGGTCAATGTCTTAGGTCGACCCTGACTAGGTTAGGGTCAATCTCAACTTTGACCCCTTTCTCCAAAATTTCAAAATCTTTAATTTCTGGGCTTTAGGCTTTCGAGAAATTTATTTTCTTGCCTCCGGGTCGACCATTTTGGGTTTCGGGATGGTAAATCCTTTAATTGCATTTAATCTAGGTATATTTTCTAAAGGTGAGGACCTAATTGGGATTTAATTCTCCAAGGTGGCCCATCTAGAAGAGTGTGCCCTAGATCACTATAAAAGGAGGCCTTCCTCTCTCATTTTCACATCCATCATTCACATCTCAAGCACTCAAGCTCTCAAGGTGATCAAGCAAGCATTCATTCAAGCATTCAAGTCTTCTTCTCCATCCAAGTTCTCCATTGAAGATCAAGGATTCAAGCATTCAAGCTATTGAAGGGATTTGGTTCAAGCATTCAAGATTTATCATTCAAACCCTAGATCTAGCCATCATGATGGTGTGATCTTCCTTCAAGATCCTTTGTTCAGCTTCAAGATCCATTTCATTCTCTTACCAAGGTGAATTCCAAGCATACAACCATGGAGGTTTGATTTACATTTATTGTTGTGTTCAAGCTTTCATATCAATATACTTGTTTACATTTCAAATACAATTGCATATCTATTGAATTGCATAGCTTCATTGTTAGATCCTTTTCTACTACTTGCTAGCATTCTCCATTTCAATTTCAATATTAAGGTTGATTCCAAATTGGGGTTTGACCAAGGCAAACCCCCCATACAAAAAAAACCCCCCATTTTTTTGCAGATACAAGTGTAGAGTTTCATATCTAAGACCGAATTTAGATACCCTTTTCGGCAATCTTCTGAGATTTGCAAATAGAATTCGAATCGGACTTCAAATAAAGAATGTGGTATTTGACCTTTTATGAGGGTCAAACCCGAGCTGAGCCATCTTGAGGAAAGATTTCTGGGTTTTCTCTGTCTCGGCATTTCCAGTCTAGGATAGGTTTTAGATTTTCCCGAGAGTTTACACAAACACCAAAATTCAACATTTTCCAGATCTGCCCTAATTTTGAGGTTAGTAGTTGTATTTCAATTATTTCATATTCCAAGCATAAATTCCATTCATAGGGAAATATTGGATTTACTCTCCCTCTTCCTACTCTTTTCCATAAAATTGATTCGATTGTGCATTAGCCTTTTTGGTTGATCAAATCGAATCTCTTCCTTGGGGAATTTGGGTTTGAGAATAGATCTCAATATTTTCCCCTTCCCTTTCTATCTGAATAGTGGTGAATCCATTTTACCTCTATTCATTTTGGTGAACCCGACATACTTACTCTCCTTTTCTTTTGTGAATTAGATGCCCTATTGTGTTAGATTTTAGATCTTTTCTTGCATTTAGATTAGATCTAGTTTACATTCAAAAATCCAAAAAAAATAAAAATTATATATTCAATAAAATCCAAAAATATTTCTTGCATTTCATTTTCTATGGTGATTGTTAAGATGATTTGGTGCATGGTTATGTTCTTTATCACTCTTCTTTTAGCATCTCTTTATAATACCTATGATGTTTATGAGAGTATTATTCACTTCATTATGTTGATGACCCTTCACTTTTCTCTTGCTTATGCTTTTGTGAAGTTAACCAACACTAGTCTGCCTACATTTAAAATGTTTGTTAGAGATTTATGTGGTAGCCTTATTCATCTTTTGGATTATGTGAAGAATTGGGTAGATGACACATCACCTCCTAATCTTCCTAATCCTCATCCTATCAATCCTAATCCTAATCCCATCAATCCTAATCTTAATCCTAATCTTCCTATTCTGATACCTAATTCTCCGTCTGTTAATCCTCGCTCTTCCCATACTTATGATGGGATTCAAGCTATCGTTCAGGATACAGATGTGCAAGATTTCTTTGATTTACCTTCTCCTTTGATTCATGATGATATTAAAGGAAAGGGTATAGACACTTCTACCAAACCTATTATCCCACCTTATACAACCTTTACTCATGAGCATGATAAACAATCACCTCCTGTAGAAGCTTTACATAATATGTATACTACTGGATATAATACGGTGACTAAACAAGGTTATAAAGGTTTAGGGCTAGGTGTTCATGAGCATGGTATTAGGTTTCCTATTCATCTCCCCCCTAAACTGAATATGTATGGTGTTGGGTGTTCAAAATCTCAAGTTAAGGTAGGTGATGCTAAACATCGTCCTCCTCTCCCCACGCCTATCCTAGATAACCCTAATACTCATCAAGAAATTGCTAAGAAGGTATATGTTGAGCTAATGAATTCCAAGAAAGAAATATTTAGACCTATGCTGATAGATGCTCTATACAAATACAAATGTCTGTTTCATTATAGTAACAAACAATTACTTGCTGATTGTAAACATTTCAAGGCATATGTTAGAGAAAGAGCTGCTTTAGGAATTATATCTCATTCTCGTGTCGTTTTACAATTTCTTCATAATTTTGATATAGGGGATTCCCCTCCTTTAGATATAATGTAAATGTTCTTCTCCTCTTGTCTCATGACTGGGGGGCAAGAGGTGCATCTTAATCCAGTCTCCTAGGATCCATTAGGTCTTTTATTGGGGCTTAATTGGTATTCTTTCTCTTTTCTTTTTCTATGGCTTTACATTATGTTTTTAATCATCCATAGAATCTATATTTTCTTTTCAAGATATCATTTCTAAGACATTTGTTTTTCAAAGGTATCCCTTGTCTCTATCTCTAGGGGGCAAGGTACCTCTTTCTTTTCTCTTTGTCTAGGGAGCGACTTTCTTTAGTTTAGTGGTATTTGTTTATATTGCAATATTATTTCATTATATTGACAGATGTTTTGACTATGGATAACCTTCTTGTATGAGAAGTGGTTGTCCTAGGTCGTCACCTCTTCTCTATATTGCAAATTATGTTCTTTATAAACTCTCACCCTTGCTTTGGTGTTAGAGTTGTTTCCCTCAATCCAAAGATTCCTTTTCCTCTTTTTTGCAAGAGGCTTGATAGTTGAATCTTTGTTCCCTCCTTTTTGAAAGCTGATATTTTATCTAACACACTCTTCTTTTGTGGGGGTCTTGTTGATAAGATCTCTTTCATTTAAGGATCCTTTTTCCATGAGTGACATATTCTTTTCACGATTATCTATACTCTTGGATGTAGTAGTCAATATCCCTCACTAAGAATATGGTATACATTGTTGTAAACATGATATCTCCTTGCATTGTGAAGTAGGTATCCTCTTCAATCTTTGTCCTACCTTGTGGGGAAAGGATGCCATCTTTTTCTTTTCTATTTTTTCTGGGATTTCACCTCTTTCCTTGGGTAAGCAATATTTATCTATTATGTGATATCCAATTATACATGAACATTTTGGTTTGCATTGAGGATCTTTTTCCTTGATCACAACCTATTTCATTGTTTGACATTGGGTTTCCATGGTTGATCTATATCTCACCTTGGAAATTGAACAGTGTGTTATCCCTCACAAGGGTTACTTTTTCACTTCTTGCATGATATCTCTTTGCATTCATCCCTTCCATGACCTCATAGGAGTTGTGACCTTCTTGGCTTGGACTGGGTGTTGTCTAAGGATATTGTCTTGATGTTGAAGAGGGCTTTATCCTTGTTATTTTCTTTCCTTAAAATGTCAAAATAGTATGTTTTTGCCACATTAAGGAGGGGGGCATATATATGGCCTCCCTTGTTCTATACTATGTATTTTTGTTCTAACCTTTTGTTTTGCAGCATGCTAAATCATGGAAGGTAACGCACATAAGTTGCTAAATCCTGAAGGGACACACATTTCCAATTTCAAATATGCTAAATCTTCTGAGGGTAACGCACATAAGTTGCTAAATCCCGAGGAGACACATTTTTCAAATTTTTCAATATGCTAAATCCTCTAAAGGTAACGCACATAAGTTGCTAAATCCTGAAGGGACACGCATTTCCAATTTCAAATATGCTAAATCTTGGAAGGTAACGCACATAAGTTGCTAAACCCTGAAAAGACATGCACCTATATGCTAAATCTTCCGAGGGTAATGCACATAAGTTGCTAAATCCTGAGGAGACACACATTTTATATTCATAGTGATACAAGAAGGTGGATCTATGGGTATTCCAAAAGTTGTCAGAAGATGCATTACAATTGCAAGCACAATTTATGGGTGAACCTGTTGGGCTCTCCCTCCAGGGTGATTCACAGTAAGGTGGGCATCTTACTGGGCAAGGTAATCACTTTCTCCTTTCTTTCTTTTCTACTTTCATGCTAGTAGGACATGATCATGAAGCTATGTTATTTATAGTGTTGCTCTTGTCTTTCTTATGTAAACATTTATGCTTTTATGATAGCTTTCCAAATATGATATTAACACGAGGAATATTTCTTAGTGAGGTTTCTTATGCTAATTGATTTGGGTTATTTAGTGCTAACCCTTGTTCTTTTGGTTTTATTGTTTCACACCCTCGTGTGTGTATGTTGAGTTAGAATCTTTAGTCTAGGGGCTCGTGCCCTTAGCTAAGTGTTATTTTATCTCTTTGTGAATCCACTTGGATCTCCTCTTTCTTCTCCTTTACGAAGAGTTTGCATCGAGTCCATACTCTTGCTAAAGTGGGGGCTTAATGTATCGTCTTAAAATTGAAGCACTTCCATGTTAAGAGCATTTAGCCCTCCGAGTAAGTGGTTTGGGGTCATATTGGATGCCTTGAATTGGTCTTTTCTTTGATCTGGCTTTCTCCCCACTTTCCACTTCTTTTCTACTTCATTCTAGGTAAAATTAGGGTTAGGATCTTAAGGATTCTCCTGAATTTCCCTCTTCCATGGCTCTATTTTCTAGGTAGGATTTAGAAATGGATCCTCCTAGCCTTCATTTTAGTAATCATAGGATTTTATGTCTGTTCCTGACATTCTGTCCTATTCTGGCATCATTTCTAGGTTTTTGGGCATCCCTGGGACCTCCTAATTTAGTTTTGAGTCAACCTAAGAAAAAGGTCAATGTCTTAGGTAGACCCTGACTAGGTCAGGGTCAATCTCAACTTTGACCCCTTTCTCCAAAATTTTAGAATCTTTAATTTCTGGGCTTCGGGCTTTCGGGAAATTTATTTTCCCACCTCCAGGTCGGCCATTTCGGGTTTCGGGATGGTAAATCCTTTAATTGCATTTAATTTAGGTATGTTTTCTAAAGGTGAGGACCTAATTGGGATTTAATTCTCCAAGGTGGCCCATCTAGAGGAGTGTGCCCTAGATCACTATAAAAGGAGGCCTTTCTCTCTCATTTTCACATCCATCATTCACATCTCAAGCACTCAAGCTCTCAAGGTGATCAAGCAAGCATTCATTCAAGAATTCAAATCTTCTTCTCCATGAAATTTCTCCATTGAAGATCAAGGATTCAAGCATTCAAGCTATTGAAGGGATTTGGTTCAAGCATTCAAGATTTATCATTCAAACCCTAGATCTAGCCATCATGATGGTGTGATCCTCCTTCAAGATCCTTTGTTCATCTTCAAGATCCATTTCATTCTCTTACCAAGGTGAATTCCAAGCATACAACCATGGAGGTTTGATTTACATTTATTGTTGTGTTCAAGCTTTCATATCAATATACTTGTTTACATTTCAAATACAATTGCATATCTATTGAATTGCATAGCTTCATTGTTAGATCCTTTTCTACTACTTGCTAGCATTATCCATTTCAATTTCAATATTAAGGTTGATTCCAAACCGGGGTTTGACCAAGGAAAACCCCTCATACAACAAAAACCCCCATTTTCTTGCAGGTACATGTGCAGAGTTTCAGATCTAAGAGCGAATTTAGATACCCTTTTCGGCAATCTTCCGGGATCTGCGAACAGAATTCGAATCGAACTTCAAATAAAGAATGTGGTATTTGACCTTTTATGAGGGTCAAACCTGAGCTAAGCCATCTTGAGGAAAGATTTCTAGGTTTTCTCTGTCTCGGTATTTCTAGTCCAAGACAGGTTTCAGATTTTCCCGAAAGTGTACATAGACACCAGAATTCAACATTTTCTAGATCTGCCCTAATTTTGAGGTTAGTAGTTGTATTTCAATTCTTTCATATTCCAAGCATAAATTCCATTCATAGGGAAATATTGGATTTACTCTCTCTCTTCCTACTCTTTTCCATAAATTGATTTGATTGTGCATTAGCCTTTTTGGTTGATCAAATCAGATCTCTTCCTTGGGGAATTTGGGTTTGAGAATAGACCTCAATATTTTCCCCTTCCCTTTCTATCTGAATAGTGGTGAATACATTTTACCACTATTCAGTATCCCTCTGTGTGATCTCCGCTATGCAGCTTAAGCGAAGCATGCATAAGGGATGCTAGTTATTTGATATCACCATGAGCAATAGGGAATATGAGGCAGAATAGGAAGCCTCATTGGATGACCATCCCATTTTGCAAGAATATGCAGATGTGTTTCCTTTAGAGCTACCTGGTATGCCACCCCGGAGGGCGGTAGACTTTCACATAGATCTTGTACCAGGAGCATAACTAGTTTCCAGATCACCTTACATAATGACCACTAATGAGCTTAATGAGCTCAAGTTGCAACTTGAGGAACTGTTAGAAAAAGGACACATTCATCCTAGTGTTTCTCCTTGGGGTGCACCTATGATCTTTGTGAAGAACAAAGACGGGTCTCTTAGGTTGTGTATGGATTACCGCCAGTTGAACAAAGTAACCATCAAGAATTAGTATCCACTTCCTAGGATTGATGACATGTTTGATCAGCTGCAGGGTACCCGAGTGTTCTCCAAGATTGACCTTAAGTCATGGTATCACCAGTTGAGGATAGTAGATAGTGATATCCACAACATCGCATTCTGCACCAGATATGGCCACTATGTGTTTACTGTAGTTTCATTTGGCTTTACAAATGCTCCAGGTGTATTCATGAGTCTTATGAATCGAGTATTTTATATTTTGCTTACCAATTTCATGGTGGTATTCCTTGATGATATCTTGATCTATTCGAAGGACGAGAGAGAGCACGGAGAGCACCTAAGACAAGTTTTGTAGTTCCTTAGAGGTAATCAACTTTATGGAAGCTTGTCAAAATGTTATTTCTTCATATCAGAGGTCAAGTATTTGGTTCATGTGATATCTGGCGATGGGATCTCAGTAGATCCATCGAAGATTGATGCCAATATGAATTGGCCAGAACCTACCACAATGATTGAGGTGAGGAGTTTCATGGGTCTAGCCGGTTATTACACAAAGAAGTGTGATAGAACTTTTCAGGAGCTCAAGAGAGCATTGACTAGTGCACCCATCCTCGCTATGCCAAAACCTTCAACAGAGTTTTTAGTATGTATAGATGCTTCCTTAGATGGTTTAGGGGCATTTCTTATGCAGGATGGATGAGCTATAGCTTATGAGTCCAAGAAATTGAAGACTCATGACCTGAACTACCCTACCCATGTTCTTGAACTTATAGAAGTGGTGCTTACCTTGGTGAGATGGTGACATTTCCTATTAGGACATCAATTTGAACTTCATTCAAACTATCAGAGTCTACAATACATCTTCACACAACCAAACATTAATGCTAGGCAACGAAGATGGATGGAGTTCTTGTGTGAATATGATTTTGATGTTCACTACATCAAGGGGAAAGAAAATGTTGTCATAGATGCTTTGAGTAGGAGACGACATGAGATTTCTTCTATCTACAGGCATAAATTTGAGAGATCACATTCTTCATCACTTGCAAGATGATGAGTTATATGAAGAAGTGAGTGAGTTGATTCGGTCTCAAAGACCCCTTGAAGGGAAGTATGTAGATATTACCATGGAGTCAGATGGACTCTTACCTCATAGAGGATGCATCTACATACCTTCTTCTGGAGGATTGTGAGAGTTTGTCATGCTAGAGGCCCATATAGCCCCTTATGCAGTGCATCTCAGAGTGAAGAAGATGCATGCCGATTTGAGACAATTATATCATTGGCCAAGCATGAGAATGCAGATTGCTGAGTTGGTAGCTAGGTGCCTAGAATGCCAAAGGGTGAAGGTTGAACACTGACATCTAGGTGGTCTACTTCAGCCTCATGAGATACCAATGTGGAAGTGGGACACCATATCTATGGACTTCATTGTTGGTCTTCCTATGTCATCTTGTCATCATAATGCCATCATGGTGACAGTTGACAAGTTGACCAAGATGGCTCACTTTTTACCAATGCGTACTATATTTACCGCGCCATCAGTGGTATAGGTGTTCTTGTGAGATATAGTCAGACTACATGGTGTACCTCATAAGATCATCTCAGATAGAGATTCTCTCTTCACTTCATCCTTTTCGAGAGAACTTCAAGTAGCGATGGGTACTAGGCTCAACTTCAGTACGACCTATCATCCTGAGACATATGGATAGACCAAAAGGGTCAATTAGGTGTTAGAAGACATGATTTGTATGTATGTTATGGACCATCAAACCCAATGGTAGGAATACCTACATTTAGTAGAGTTTTCCTATAACAATGGGCATCATACATCCTTGGGTATGCCTCTGTACCAGGCTCTCTATGGTAGACCTTGCAGGACACCACTAAGTTGGGATAGGATCGAGGACAGAGTTTCCATTGGTCTTGAGCTAGTCAGAGATATGGAGTAGCAGGTGACCTTGATTAGGCAGCGTCTCAGAGAGGCTCAGGATAGGCAAAAGAAGTATGCTGATGTGAAGAGGATAGATCGAGCCTACTTAGTGGGAGACAGGGTCTTTTTGAGAGTGCGATCGCATAAGAGTCCAATCCATTTTGGAAAGGGCTCTAAGCTAGAACCTCATTTTATTGGACCTTTTGAGATACTAGAGAGGATAGGACCGGTTGCTGACCGTTTAGCTTTTCCACCTAGCCTGTCATGCATCCATGATGTGTTTCATGTTTTAGTTTTGAGAAAGTATGTTTATGATGAAACTCATGTAATAGATTGGGATGCCTTGTAGGTAGAGTCGGATAAACAACTAGCTTTGGATCTCATTCATATATTGGTTCGACAAACCTTGACACTTCGAGGTAGGGCATTGGACCAAATTAAGGTCCAGTGGGATTGTTATGACAAGGTCACAACTTCATGGGAGGATGAAGTACATATGAGGGCTCGGTTCCCTCATCTCTTTGATGAACTCTAGGAGGATGTTCGTGCCTAGAGGGGTGGATAAGAGGCCCATCACAGACCCTCATAGCTTAGTTTTATATTTCCTTGTTATGTTTTCAGTTGTTACTATTGAGACTCTCGGATACTTGGATACATATGTTATTTTTGAGGATATGCAAGATCCTGAACCATGTTATTATGCATTATGTTGATGTGGACCTATTCAGGAGATATACTATGGTTATTTGTGTAGTTTATTTTATGGTTAAGTTTATATGGTGCATTTCGTAAGATATACATGTTAGGATGTATCTAAATGCAAATACTGATTAATTATGCTAATGTGTAAAGGAATGCAGATGTTAATGGTGTGAGTGTTACATTGTGTATTCTGTTATGTTATATGTGATTTATTGGACCTACTGATGCGTGCAATGAGTGTGTAGGTGGTTGACCATGGTATTAAATTTGGGGTTTGATAAACTAACCTACGTATATCCATTGTGATGCCAAGGTCCTGTCTGTGAAGAGACATTGACCTCGTTGTTATGTATTTTATTCGTAAATGTATGTAGTATGATTGTATTTAAATTAGTTTTGTTAAAAGTTAAATGGGTCATGCCTAATGTAATTTTGTGTGTCACTTGACACCTATGTTCTTATGTGTTGGCATGGCTAGTAAATGTAACTAAGGTAGACCTAGTCATGACCCAAGGTTTACCTAGTGTAGTACCCATGCATACCCTAGAGTTTAGGAAGATTAGATTTGGTCAAGGGAGTTGAAATTCAAAGGTTAACTTCAAGTGGAGTTTAGGAGGACCAAATAGGCTTCCAGAAGGTAGTTAAGGTTATTTTTTACCACCTTAATTGGTACCTTAGGGGTTAGGGATCATTTTCAACCCATTAAGAGCCTCAAAACTCATTTATGACACCCCTAAAATATCCCCTCTTCAAAGTGGCAAAAATTGAAGATTTTGAGAATTTTGGGTAAAGTATTCAATCCTTCCCTTGTGAGCCATTAATGATATTTATTTGGACCTTGACTTAGGAAGGAAGGAGAAGACTTTAGAGGCTTCCTCATTAATGCAGGAATCAGATATACCTAGGCTAGAGCCTTTCTAGGGAGATTTGGAGAGGAAAGTGAGGTTGTTCACCCACTCTCTACTCTTAGAGACCACTAGTTTTGGAGGAGAAAAGAGACATAAAGAGGAGAAAGCTTCACAAATTCACCATTTCACCTTAATCTTGGACTTGAGATTGTAATTTTTCATGCTTGTAAAAGGTTAAGGTAGATTAATGGAGTTTATATTATTTGTTTTAACTCCATGGATTTCCATAGAGATATGCCAAGTGTTGTCCTTATTTTGTATTGCATTTATCTTGTGGGAATCTTCAAGGCACACTCACCCTTGGGAGGGCAAAGTAACCTTGATGGGGTGAAGGTTTAGAGGCTGCCATGTTGTGTAGAGTCTCCCATGTGTGGAGGGAAGAACATGGGTGAGTATGTCCCCATGATGCCAACCATGCCAAGGGAATTGGGGTTATAAGGAATAGTTTGATGGTTTTTGAGCCATGAATTTGTATATGTTTGTTTTGTAAAATTGGTTTGAGAACCCATGTGTGGCCTACTTCAAGTTTTGTATTATTTTGTAAGTTGGCTATCTCCACGTGTGTGAGCCCTCTTCACCCCTTGTTTTAGGTCCTATTATGAGGCCTGGTAAACTTGGTTGGGATTATATTTTTATGAGTGTTTCCTTTTGTCTTTGTGTCTGAACTTTGAACTTGTTAGTTTTTTGAAACCCCTAGCTTGAGGATGGCCTAAAAGGCCTAGGTTGGGAGGTGAGCTCCTTGGTCAACCTACCAGGTTATTATTGCAGGTTTCTTGGAGCTCTTGGAGGACCAAACATGTTTAGGGAAATATGGTTTCCTTATGTTATTCATAATGTCATCCTTGTAAATTATTGGGAAATGGTTGTGATTCCCTTATTTTTGAGAAAGAAAAAGATGTAATTTTCAAGTTGTATGTTTGTAAGTGTTAACTTAATAAAGTTGGAAAGTTAAGTTATTTACAAGTCTCTTGAAAATAGGTCTTTGCTAAAATCTTACCTTATGCAGATAGTTAAGTTCTAATTGAGAGGATTTACTTATTTCATAAAAGTTTACTTTGCAAATAAATTTAATATTCTAAATGATGTTTAAAAGGGTAATGTTTCCTTTAAAGTTTCAACATAGAAATTTTCTAAAAATAACAAAGTTAAATCTTAAATTTGATGTTATAGGAGTTAAATTGGTAAATTTCAAAAGGGGTATTAATCTTTAAGTTATTATGAATCCGTTAGATTCATTTAATTAATTTTTTTATATATAACTTTAAATGGGTTAGAAAATAAATCCCCTATATAAACTTTAAGAAATCTTAGATAGATTAATGTAAACCTTTTAAATAAATTTTAAATAATTTCTTTAAAGGTAATACTATATTTTAATATTAAATCACTAAACTTAGTATTATTGTTATAAACCTTGAAGGTAAATTAATTAGATTCCTATGTTGAAAACTAAAATAAGAAGATAAATATATAGTTATACAAATATATGAATATTTGTATAAATATATATGTATCTTATTATTTAATACAAATTTATGCTCTCTGGTTTTAAACATAGAATTTTATAATTAAATGTCTTTGTATATTATTGCTATAAGACAGAGTATATATATATATATATATATATATATATATATATATATATATATATATATATATATATATATAAAACCTTATAACAAAAGTGTTTTAAACTTGGTTTAAAAAAAATATGAAACAAGACATCAAGACAAAGCCAACAGTTTAAAACCACGTGGCCAGCGTATGAAGGGGAACGGGGGAGTTGAAGCTCTCCCTGCCCCCATCCACAATGGGCGGGCGCTGCGGAAGCCCCGCGCCCCACCCACTGTGGTAATACAGTGGAGCGTGGCCTAAGCCAACCCACTGTGTTACCATAGTGGGTTAAGGGTTCGGTGCCACTGCCCGACCCCCCTCCCCCTATGCACATCCCCTCTTCCTTAGTACGGTTCCTCTCTATGAAACCCTAGCATGGGTCGACAAAAATGCACACAAAGATGCATGTTATTTTTTATTTAATAAACATTTTGAAAATAGGATTTTAGTGTTAGGATTAACAAGGCATAAATAACAATTACATGCAAATATAACCAATATCAGAAAACAATAAACCACACAGAAGAGAACACAATACACAAAGATTTAAAGTGGTTCACCCAATCCCTGGGCTACGTCCACCAACGAGTCCAATATTTTATTATCCAGTGATTACAACTTGATTACAATCTGTAATCCCTTATAGCTCAATTCCACCGCAAGTACTAAAATCATACATTATGAAATCCCTAACCCTAAGCCATATTATACAATATTTTGCCACTTTAGGGTTATAATGAGTTACAATATGTCGGCCCAAAAATAGCAGAAAATATGTCAACCTCGAAAAAATTTGCCGAGGTCAGGAGGAAAAGTGAATAGTACTTTCCTGATCAGTCACCACAAGCTAACATGTAGCGTTAGTTTAAGTTTAATTTTTTTTTTTTAAAATGAAGAAATAAGTTATAAATTAAATTAAATAATAATAAACTAAACTAAATAATCAATTAAACTTTCCTATGGGAATTAAACCCAAGCTTTTCTTCATAGCTGAGAAAGGTATATATAGATTTGAGTTGAAATATTTAATTAATTAAATTATTAGACGAACTTCAAATAAAATAAAATTTATTAGCATAGTTGAAAACATTGACTTATATAGTCTAGAAGTGCAAATTTAAACTTATCCTAACCTAAGTAAAATATTTATTAGTTGATTTTGTGGACTATCTTAGAAAATTCTAGAAGTTGGAGACTTTTGGGATTTTCGAGGAGGATTTAGTTAGAATTTGATTTATTTTTAATTGTTTTAATTAATCTCAATTTAATAACTCTTTAGTATAGTTATTAATTTAATTAACTTTGTTAATTAATTAAATTAGTTAGTAAATTCGACAACGAGATTAAAGTTGTTAATTTAATTAATTTGTTTTATCAAGTTTAGGTTAAAGGTCAAAATTTAGAGATTTGATTAAATTTTGGGACTTAATTTGATTTGATGATTTAATTAGAAAAATCTATTTTATTAAACATATTAAATTGGAGTATAATAACGAAATTAATTATTCAACCTTATTATATCTGGTCGAACGTAATTGATCAATAGGTTTGCTTAGCAACTTCATATCATTTTGTTTAAAACTTTTTAAGCCTTAATGAACTCATTGACCAAACTCAGGCATGGTTGACTTTTGGTCAACCCTTAGTCAAACCTAGGTCAATCTCCTTGGTTTGCATGCTTAGACCTTCCCTGTTAAGTTTTGAACCCTTTTAACCTAGTTCCACGTCTATCGATACATGATTGAACTTTTGGTGACCATTGGTTGACTTTACTCAACTACCTCATTTTGCATGCTGATCAAAGCATGCGACCTAGGGATCCCTGTAGGATTGTTTGAAAGCTATTCCGTGAAGTTTGACTATTGGTCAAAATTGGTCAACCTTCTTCAGGTTGAACCTTTGTGGTATTTTTTTGGACACATAGACTTATTCAGTTAACCGTTTCCCTTTGTATCATTTTGCGTGAGCATAGAAACTTGTGCCAATTAGTTTAGACCCTAGCTAACATAGTTACGTTTTTTAGTGTGTTGAAGTTAAACACTAGGTTTTTTATAAAAAAATAGTTGTGTTTTGCTCTACTTTTTTGGGCATCACAATGTCTATCAAAGCATTTCCATCTATGTAATATTTGAAGAAACCCCCCCCCCCCCCTCTATCATACAATGGATGTCCATACCTTATTCTAAAGCTCCCATTTTAGCATAGGCGGGAAGGATGTTGCGAAAGGTTGTCCAATTTTCTTTTACACATGTTGATTGTAGTGAGTCAATTTTCTAAATATCCTACAATAATAGCATTCCTTGAAACCATAGTTCTTTGAGGCTTTTTTTCAAACAATTCCCTAGCCTTATTTGTGTTTCCACATTTCAGATAAATGTGTAGTAAGGTAGTTACAATTTCTGACATAATTTATCTCCTTTATCCTTTGATCGATGTTAATACCCTATTACAAAGCTTTGAGTTTGGTTATATACCTGCCAATTGCATGTGCTCAAAAGTTTCTAAAGCCTCTTCAAGAAATCCATTGTGTAGATCTCATAATCATTGCAACAAGTTGTTATAGCTTGAGTAAGATATGAACCACAATATTACTTCTAACTTTTGTGAATGATAGGTTGTGTTGAGAGAAGCTTTTCTTGTTGAAAATATACCTGCCCATTAATATCAACAATTGATAAAATTTATAAAAAATTTGACAAGATTGATTATAAGTCATGTAGATGAAAAAGGGTGGAGATAGAGAATCACATTCATGGTGGTGGCATATCAATCCAAAAGGTTTAAGGTTCAAATTGTGTTGCAATTTGGGCCTTCTCTTTTGACACCTCTATCATTTCAAAGGCAAGCAACGTTGTGGCACTCCTCTACTTTCATGTCGCCTATGTTGCCCTTGCCTAAATAAACCTTTTACATGTCAATTAAACACAAAATGGTTTTCAATGGGTGTCCTTGAATTTGAATCCATTTAAGAATCTATCACTACCAATGCTAGAGTGTTGTTGTGGACAAGAGGCAATGAAGAGAGCATTGCAGTGGAAAATAGTGACCAAGAAAAAATAGTGATAAGAAAAAGACAAGAAAGTTTGCCTATGCAAGAACTATTTGGCATGAGAACTTGAATTTCACTAAACCCAATACTAAACCCAAATTATGCTAAGGAAGTATGCAAGCAAGTCCTCTTTCATGCAATGTAGGATTTGATTAAGGATGTGAAAATGTAAAAGTGCAACTGAACCAATTGATTAAATGAGGAGAGTAAGATAGATCTAGATGCTAAATGTAAGCAATCAACCCGTTTAAGATGTGAAAATAGGTCTAGATTATAAAATGAAATGAATGATAAAGTAATCACTTTGAAATGTGTAGAGGAATGTGCCTTTTTTCTTCGAAAACTATAGATCTAAACTTGTGACATAACTTCCGACTGCAGATTCATGATCACAATAGAAAACCCATAAAATGTTATTTTTCCATACCTCTAAGAACAGGTCGACCAGGTCACCGTGTTCCTAGAATACCATAGAAAATTTGACCCAATTTCTTCAGAAATGTCTTTGCAAGTAGTTTATAGATATGTAATTATAATTCTAATATCATGTTCCTTCACATAGAAAAGCTTGTTTTGGGGTTTTGGTGGATGAGGGCTTGCCTTGGTCAACCCCTAGATTGAGGAATCAACCTTGAAATTGAAATGTAAATATGTAAAGGAAACAAGACAAATTTAAGTATTCACCTTGCTTGTAGAATCCCCTGTTAATAAGGATTTTGTAGGGCTTGCATGTTGTAGATGTTGAATTTGCAATAACAGATGTAGGAAATCTCCACAAATGCAATAGATCTACCAAAACCACATAATGGAGCCATGGATGTAAATGTGCACTAATGAAGAATATGATGAATGCATCAATGTAAATCTCCTCCCTTGATGGCCAATGAAGTGTTGGATCTTGAAGAGGAAATGCTCACAAAGGATCCTTGAATCTTTTAATGCCTTGAATGCTTGATTAAAATATGCTTACTTGAATGCTTGAGCTTGCACATGTGATTGCTATAGTGAAAATTCTCCCCTTTCTCAAAATGAGGTGCCTAGGCTTCCTTTTATACTAGTTTCCAAGCGAGAAAACAAAGTAAGCCAACATGGGCACCCTATTTGGAAATTTAATTCCCCGAGACAACACAGGCCCTAGGATTTAAAATCCTCAGGGAACGGGTTGACCTGGTCGACCTATTCCAGAACAAGTCAACTAGGTTAACCTGTTCCAGGGTTGGCCCACAAGGAGCTAACCCTAGGGACTCAGAGACAACATAGTTGAAAAGGGTAAAAATAGGACAAAGTTCAAGAAAAGAAGGGGGTCGTGCACGAATCCATCCATGGCCCATAAAGTTGGTAAAGAGACAAGAGCTAAAAGTTCTTAAATAACGAGTGCGTCCATTTTAAGACAGTACATCTGGGCAATGCCCACATAAAATTAGTCTATCGACTAATAAATATATTTTAACAAGAGAAGTAATGTATCAAGTTTCTCTTGAGATGTTTGAATTTGTTGTAGATATGTAGTGGATGAAGCACTTGGTTTACACATTAGTATTATGATTATTTTTGTTGAAGTTAAGGATTGAAATTGAATATGTTATAACAATTGTGAACTCCATAATATACGTAAACTATTGTTGGGTAGGCAACGACAAATCAGGAAAACTAGTCAAGGTATTGCTATTGTAATGCCAATTTGAGTCAGCAGTGATATTTTCAAGAAGAAGGGTTGCAACACTTTTAAATAGAATTTCAAATGCTTTGAAGAAAAATGGAAGACAACAATTTGAAGGCTTCAAACAACAACTGATAGGAGCATAACCAAGTTGTATATGTGTAATAGTTTTGAATAAAAGAGTTGTGACACTTTCAGTTAAAATTGTTGTGGCACTGTCAAATCAACTCTCATATTGTAATTTATATCCCATAAATAGCAATGAACAATTCTGATTCCATTCATGGTAAGTATTAAGTTAATTTGAATAAATGCAAATCTAGGCATTGCTATCATTATGAAAATTTGAATCCATCGTGATAATTTCCAAACAAAAGAGATACTTTGGAGCAAATAGGTTGTAATAATTTAAAATGAAATCTATAATAAGAATTTTAATGTACATAAATACTATGGAAGATTTTAGAAGCCATTCATGGAAACCATATCTTGATATCTATTTATTCTTGTAGGTTAATTTCTCTCGGGTTCCCTGGCGGGGCATTACAACCATATCTTGATATTTATTTATACTTTTATAAAAAGTTAAGCTCATCTCTCTCTTTGGCCTATTCCCCAACACACATTCTCATATATTTTTGTCTTATCCTATCTATATCTACATAGTTTCTACATATCCTTATTGCACTTCCTACATTTGGATAATTATTCCTTATACAAGCCTTAATATTCTATTATACATGTGAGTCATTCTTCTTGTTGCAAAAATGATATTGTATTCATGGTTTTAACCTCTATATCTTCAAAATTCAAAATATGTTGATTCTCACTTATTTCACTAGTCATTATTAGCAACCTAGACACATATTGACACACCTTAATGTTATTGGAATATTTAGAAATATTTGATTACATTCATTATCACCCATAAAAATCATTGAAATATTCAAAGAAACATACTAGAAACAACTTTATTAAAGCACCTTAACATAATCTAAACCTACATGACATAATCCTAAGACATTTAGACGATTTCTTATTGTTTTTTTATAGTTAACATGATCATAAAACTCTTTATAAAAAGAAACTAAAAACTTTATCATCTAACAATCAAACAATCCACTAAAACTAGTTATATATTGGATTACTAAATGTCTATACAATGCCTACTAGAAAAAGCATAGTATTATAGAGGTGAGAGGATTAATCTTTATCAGCAAAGAAAAATTACATGAATCAAATATGCTAGCTCATAATTTTTAGTGTAATATGACAAACAAGATAATAATCTTGATAGATGTAATCGAAGAAGTCAAGCTAATCAATTGAGCATATATGGTTGTCTTAGAAGTGATTTGTTTATTTTATAAAATAGACAAACTATTTACAATTAAAGAAGTTTTTAATATAAGTTTTATGTTTTGTTGATTTTGAATAACTATTGTAATGGTAAAAATTGCATGCCTTTGTACTTTATTTTTTTAAATTTTTAAGATAATAATTAACACATAAGTGTTATATATTTGTGCAAAAGTTAACAATCAGATAATTTTATTGATTCTATATATGTATATTTTAAGATCTAATTTTAATTTTTTTATGTTAAATTATATGTTATCTTGGATCGTTAGGTCAAATCTTCATGTATAGAATTGTGTACTTTAGTTTTATAATTGTGAAAATAATCCCATGAACTTTAATTCTAAGTTTGTACTTATTTTCTAAACATTGCTAAGTATCTACCATGAGTTGAAAATAAAATAAAGTGTAAAATATTTTAAATTGGATGTTGTTTATTATTAGACATTAAGAAATCATTAAATAGTTCTATTGTGTATCCCATCACCACAAGAACATGTCATCGATATTGCATTAACACTCTAAACATATTACGTGATGATTTGTGATATCTTTGGTCATAGTTCCATACCCTTGAATTGGTGTTAGAGTTTTAACAAAAGAAGAGAAATCCTAGCCTAGCGGACTCTTAATTAATGTCTATTAAACGCTACTCCTTTTCAAACATAGGTTTGAAAGATAGGTTCAGATCTGCAACTACATAGATAAGTTTTGCTATATTAGATAATTAATTACGTGTCCCAAGGTGGTTATTTGATAGGTCTGAGTTGTCTATTACATTGGACAATCAAATGAAAATACTTGTCAATATCAAATTGACATCAAACTTAACGAAAGTGCCACTTTTTATTCATTTAAATTCCATTCAATTTTGATAGTTATGGATCAGCGAGTATCTTGGAAAATCATTTGTAAATACTTGTTAGAATCTAGAATTCACTTCAAAATTAGAGTTTAAAGTATCACTTCTATTTATTTTAATTTTATACAAATTTGATATTCTTAGATTAATTGGAAATACTTATCAGTATCAAGTTTACATCAAATTTAGAGAAACATGACACTTTTATTTATTTAAATTTGAAGAATTTAAATTAGTTCCAACTCTTTATCCTAGATTAATTTGTTATTTATTATAGATTAATTAATTTTATATCACATTAATAAAATTTATAATTAATAATAAAGAATAAATCGAATTTATATAATTATACAATTTGCATGCATTTTAATGAAATTATATTTATTTTTAAGACATGTACATTATGATATAATGATTTCAATCTAATTACATGAATGTAATCTAGTGTTGATTTATGTTTATTCACTTTTATTATAAAATGATTATTGACTCTTTTATTTCCTTAGTTGTGGTTGTGAGGTACTTTGTCTTTGATTAAATGAAGAACACCAAAAGGGGTGACAATGCCATGAATACGCAACAACATGAGTAGATGGTATTCATGACAACTAAGGTATTTATACCATTTTCAATTAATTCCTTCAAATAGGATCTCTCAAGGCTTAAATCATCATATTTTCTTGAAAATGTGTGATTTCAACAAAAATTAGGATGTTCAAAAGGGTGTAACCCTTTATTGTGGGTCACCCTTATAAACTTTCCAAAATCAAGTAATCATATATAAGCTTAGTTGATTGAGAAGGTTGGCTAGTATTATCATTGTGCTATTAAATTTTTCTATTGGTTATATAGTTTGGTCATTGAATTGTCTTTGTTAGTTAATATTGATTATTAGTCCTTGACATGCATATGGTAGTAACTATACCAGAGGGTGTAGTGCTTAAATGGTGATTAAACTAAGTCTCGATAGCCAATCAAAACTCATCCTTTCTTACAATTTATTTTTTGTTGCTATTTATATCACTAAAGTTGCATGTTTATTAAGGCAACTATTAATTCAATTTTTTTGGCATCTTGTTATTGGCCTATGTCTTTGATGGAAAAATAATATGAAAGATTTTTAGATTTACAGTAGAGAAGGTGCATGCCACAAGATCTCGGTTGTAGGGTTGGTGCAGAATGAAGATAAAAATATCGCATGGTTTATACAATTGGCAATATGCTATGTATTCATTCTAATATATTTGTAATTGGCATAGATTCGGTGAGTGCATATTAGAATCATGGTTCCAACTAGCTTCCTTGAAATGAAATCCATGTGATTCTCCTTTAGAACACCTATCCTAACAGAATAACTAATGGTTGGGTGATATAGGATTATTGTGTATAATGCAAAGATGGTCTATACATGAAACATGTGGACATGTGATTGTTTGTATAGGCAATATGTGGAAGGTGGGATTGAAGATCAAAGACTCTCACATATAAATATTTTCCAAAGGCTTTGATTGAAGTTTGAAGGGATAGTAGTGACTAGCAACTAGAGAATCAAGGAAGATGAATATATAATCCCTAGCTAGGACAAGCTTGACTAAGAGGTTCATATTCAACCATTCTAGATGCAAGAATTTAGTCACATGATAACCACTCTCCTTTGATTCTTTTCTTCCTAATTTCCATCTTAGCTCAAAGACATGTTCTTGTGCTATACACAGGTTTGGTGGAGTTATTATATAATATATGGTTTTTGTAATCCTCCTTGTTGTCAAAGATTTGAATACTGTTTTTCATTCCCACAATCATGTCTCTATCAAACTGACTATTATGTAGTGGCTAGGTGTTGAAAGCTTTCTTGTAAGAGGGAAAATTTATGTTCATGAAATGTTTACCCATCCATTCAGTGTTTTGATTTCTAGGGCATGCATTACACGACATAGAAAATAATAACAAAAGCAATCCTGGTTTTGGGTGTGTTCAGGCTTTTGGTTCTCTGTTAGCTAAGCCTATGTAGGGTGTTGGATTCTTACTAAGTGTTGGGAACTCGGTGTTGAATTATTTATCTTGGCAAGATGAGGCTGCTAAAGTGGAAGAAGGATGGATTGCGGTTAAAGGTAAATCTTTTAAGAGATCCTCGCCTTCTTTTGATACAACTCTCTGGTCCCATAAGAAGGGGACTAAGGGATAATATTAATGTTGGTTTTATATCTGGGCTTCTGCTTTTCAATATTTATTCTTTGACAATGTTCTTTTGTGTGTTTCTTGGGGGGACTGACCTTTTTTTCTAGCTAGTCTATTGTGTTTTGGGTGGTTCTTGTAAAGATTTATCTTAAGTTATTTTTATCTTTGTTCTAGGTTTCGGGGCCCCATAAAAACCTATTTTTACCTTAATAAAAAACAAAAGCAATCCTATATTTTTAAATGAGTGCATGACCCTAATACTTCTTTGGGCATGGATTTGGATAAAGATTTTGATTATGAATATATTTGAAATGTCATTATTTTCTAGTTTGAATTTTTTGAAGGTGAAGCCAATTAGGAAACAACATGTGTCAATGTTATGCATGAAAGCCATGAAATTGCAATAATGCAGTCATGAAATTAAAAATTTTAATATAGTCATTTTCTTTTTTTGGTGGGTTTTGAAATTTTTGTGGAAATAAAATTTAAGAAGAATGCCCATCTAATTAGGTTGGGTTTTGTTATCATGTTTGTTTAATTTTCTATATTTTGGAGATAGTTTTTATAGATTGAAAAAATTTACTCATGTTTTTATCATGTTAGGTGTAGTAGTATTTGATGCTTGTTTGTCACATTAGTAGTTTGATAATTAGTTTTCTTATTTTTTGATAGAATGTGGACGATAATTATAAAGCTAAAAGAGCAATATTTGTAGATCCTAACAAAGAATCTAATAGGGACTCAGTAGATGATGGTTTGGATGAGTCTGATGAGGAGAAATATGATTTGTTTGGAGTATGTGTCATTTCTAACAAGGCACATACTGACAAAGATGAGGAACTCTTATTTACTATTATTGCTTGTCACATGGGGTACTTTGATGTTCTTCTCTTATATAATTATGCATATAGAACATGGCTTTGCATAAACCGCTTGGTTAAATTCAAATATTACTTATTACTTTTGTAAATTATGACAACATTTTAAAAAATTGTTTTAAAAAGTAATGTTAGCACAATGAGTTCTCAAATAAGCCCCATAAATATTATTATAGTCTACAAGAAAATGCACATCTCTCTTTAAATATATAGTTACATTTCATAAAATAATAATAAAAAATTTCTCATCATGTATGAGCACCATTGTGTTTCTTCAAGGATTTCCTCTAAATTTATTTTGTCTATAGCTTCATGACTAGAAAATTCATAATATTGATGTTTTTGTAAACACCATTAATGGTAATGATATTCTTAAGTTTATATTATTGTGTTGTGAATGGGTGCCTTTGCGCTTGTGGCTTGTACTTTGTGGTCTTTTGCTCAATATATATTATATCCAAGAACATCGCAAGACCTCAAGGACTCTCTTTGACATGAACATTAAATATTAAAGAAGCTCCTAAGTCAATATTTTAGTCTCATTTTACTCTTTTTTTAGACACATACTTTTAAAGCTTGGTAAAATGCATTATTTGCAAACAAATCATACAAAACTAAAGACTGAAGATAAAAATGTTCTTCTAGTCTTTGACAGGAGCTTCCCTGCTTTGCAACACTTGTTGTTCATTATCAAGGGATTATCTTAAATATGATGTTTTTTTGTGAAGCATGTTATGTTTGGTATAGTAAGGCACTCATAATAACATATATGGATATGTTATTAATAATTGTCTAAGTCCTTTGAAGGTTTTTATACCCTTGTTCATCTTATATAAACCATGCCAACTTCAATTACTATTTAATCAAAGTTTTAGTTGACTTTGCATGGCATTTGGTGGGATTGAAAATTTATTTTTTATTTTATTTTTGAGGTTGAAAATCCTAAATATTAGGATAGATAATTAATTTTATTGAGCAACAATGTGGAGTGGTGGCATCCATCTCTCCCCATGCATAGGTTGGTATGGTATAGTGTGTAATATTCATATGTTGACCTATTTAATTATTAGTGTGATGTCAAATTGGACATAAATATCTATCTTTTTGTTTAGTTAAAAATTGTATGTTTGGCATGGTAGTCAATTGTGTGATTATACTTAGATTTTGAATTGGATCTATGAGTTATATGATTGGTAGGAATGTAGAACCCATTTGATTGCAGTGGGATGAATTGGATGTGGACTATCTATATCCACCAAGTTCGATTCAATGGTTATGCAGACTTTGTTAGTTGGCCTTGTTTGTGGTACTTGGATAGTCGGTGTTGGAGTTTGTAGCATGTGGTTTTATCATGATATCGTGATAGCTTGATTATTCATTTATTACACATTTTAGTGGGAGTTTTTTATAGTGATGTGTTGGTGGTGTAGGATTGATTCTTGATTGGCGCTTGTCGGCAATTGTATGTATCATCGTGGTTTGGAGATCTTAGTTTCATTGCATGTTACTGATATATCAATTGTGTGTGAGTGTAGACCTAGAGGATCTTCATTTAGGATATGGTTATCACAATGTCATGTGTGACTCAATATTAGAGTTTAATGGGAGTTGTTGGTAGTGATATGGATTCACCATTAGATGGTGGATTATCTTTAGTGTTTCAATTATTGGAGGATGTCTAGATCATGTTTCTACAGAAGGGTCTTTCACATTTTCTAGTTCACGAGTAGGAGATGGTTACCTTAATGGTGATTGGAGATGTTGACATGTTGAGGACTCAAGGGGTTCTTGGTTGAGGTGAGGTTTATGCTTTCATTTGACATGTTATTCTTGTTTGATAGGATCATTTATTATTATGTCATGATGCTCTCTCTCAATTCTATATTTGAGTTTTGGCATGATATGGTTATTTAATATGTTCATATGAAGAAAATTATCTCCTAGGAGGAGATGGCTAGATCATGTTGTCATGTTTATGATCCCAATTCCTAAGTTAGATATGTGACATTGATCTTGGTTTGGTTTCTTTGTATTAAGTACATGATCATCTTCTTTATACTTCATGATGGTGCTGTGTTGCATTTAGATTTAGCATGGATTGATCGATCACAAGTTCTCATGAATACTTGGATACTTAGGTGGTGTTGATATTCTCTAGTAATTGGAGATATGTGTTGAGACAGTTAATAATGGCTTTAACATGAAGATTGGTGAACATTCACCTAATATATACTTGAGAGGAGAGTGTTCTTGGAATAGTTATGGTGAGTTGGATATCTTGATGAACATTCTTCTTCCCCACTCTTGGTCTACAATTTACTACTTGAGAAGTATTCTCCATTATTCCTTTCAATTGCATTATGTTCCATGCTTATCTTTCATAGATATGGATCTTGAGCTATGGATAGATGGTTAGTTTTGGAGGATTCAGTTTGAGAGTTGTTTGCAATTGGTGTCTCCTTGTGCATACATTGTTATTATAATGGCAGTCATTGATGGTTGAGTTTGGGAGATAGTATTGGTTTTGAGATGCTTACACTCATGTTGATTAAATGATATAAATGATTTTTTGGTCTAAGATACTAAACATGTTTTGGAGTTGTTATGGCTTCTTATTTGGGGTTTAATGGAGGAGATCATACTTGACACAATTAGCATTTAGAGGTGTATGTAGGACATGCTATAGGTTTTGATTTGAAGTGTTTCTCTTTTAATCTTGATTATCTTCCTAGACATTCAATTTCAATTCAAATTGGATTTGAGGTTGGTTGGAGCTTTGTGATCACTATTTTGTGTTCATGTGTTGTCATGTGGGAGATGGCATGGAGGTTCCTTATCTCTTTCCTTTATCAATTGTGAATAACATAGGTGAGAATTAGAGACTTGTTATGAAAGTTATACATGCTAGATTATTGGTTTATGTGTTACATATTATTGCAAATATTCCATGATACTACATTATGGTTACACTTTCTACGTGATGTTATTAATGGATTCATTTTAGATTCAACATTACCTATTCAATAAGAGCTTCTAGGTGTGTATGTGGTTGGTATTGCACTTGGAGATTGTTGTTGCATGTTATAGGTTGAATATGTTGATGTTATGAGATTCACATGTATGCTTTGTATACCTTGGAGATATGGATAGTTAGATGTGTTAGCATTTATTGTGGATGCTACTTTAGCTATGGAAATTGGTTCTTGATAACTACCAATGCATGTTGTTACCTTTGGATTGAGTGTTTGTATTTGGGATGTTAATTAAGACAAGACTAATGATTTGTTTGTGACATGTTTTGTTACTTTCTCTTTGGATGGCCTCTTATGTATGTCTAGTGGCAATGACATGGTGGAGGGTGAGATTATTCAAGTATGAGATAGCAGTCACTTTATTTTTGTCACACCTATCCCAATCGAGCACATGAAGCGGTTTGATTCGTGATGGTGCATGTGGCTAAAGAGGTTGTTCCCTTGTTCATATTTGAGACTACTTATTGACTCTAATGCAATGTACATAAGAAGTGGGAGGATGTTGGGAAATGGGTGTTTTACACCTTGCATAATGTGTTTATAATTGTAATATTTTATTTATTATGTATGTTGTGTCTTGGAGTGCCTAGATGAATATGCAACATGCAAAAATTTCTTTTGGAATATCCTTGGGGCCACTTGATGTTGTATTGTAACATTTTAATATTATATTGTTGTAATTATTTAATATTAAAGAAAGTGAATTAATAAAGTACCCAATATTAAATTTAAGGTCAAGGGGTCAGGTAGCACATGGTTTATGTAATACCAATTGGTGGTTTTGTGGGAGCTTGTTTTAATAAAAGAAACCACAAGGGTAGTTGTTAACATTACCATTTGTGGAGGTTGGAAGTGTGGCATGAGATGTGTGGTACATGCTTGTTCACATGGAGTGCTCATCAATGGTTGGGGTTTGGAAGTCTTTCATAGATATATTGTAATGTTCAATTGGTGAATAATTTATAGAGGATGGATATTTTTCAAGGCTAGATTTTTCCCTCATAATGGTTTTTCCAAGGTATATTTTGTGTCACATTGGGTATGTTGTCTATTCTCTTGCATTTACATTCTAAGTACTTATTTGATTGATTTATCACGTGTTATGTGGAAACTATCATTATATGGCTGCAAGTTTTATTACAAATAATGACTCGAGATCTAGAGGCCAAATGGAAAGCATAATAACAAGAGAAAATGAAAAATATGATAAAACTAAATTGTGTTATTACCAAGAACTCAACAAAAGAGCTTGAATTAACTAAATTAACTTCATTGAATCAACTAATATAATATTGTAAAAAAGACCCCTTGGTTAAATAGACTAAGATGGAAATATAGGAGTGCATAACATTATGACAAGTGTAGAAATTTTATGACATGAGACATAAAATGATAACTTATCACCCACCAAAGGTGGAAAAGTGAAAGTGTCATATGTCCATTAAAAGTGGATTATCCCCCAAGCTAGAAAGAATTTGTGCAACAGATTCAAGGTGGATCACCTTCCAAATGTGAAAAAGTAATAAAATAATAAATCCACTAAAGATGAAAGTCCCACTAAAGTGGAAAAGTGACAATTTGATAACACCAATGAAAGTGAGAATATTCCTATGTGGTCTCTACATAAACTTAAGTAACATGCACATTTAGAACCTAGGAGAATGACTTGCTAGATGCAATAATTAAACACACCAACACCTATCCTTAAGTGCAGCTTAGAAAAATGTATGCACACAATGAAAAATGGGTCTTATCTACTAGGTCATGTTAGGTACCCGTGTACAAACACTACTACACTTGGGGCCAAATTTTGACGGCCATTTGTCGGATTTGCAACACTCATTTGTCAAAATTTTGACACATGAGTCTGTCGCCATTTTTGCGTAGAAGATTGTGATAGAAGACCTACCTATCGGTTTACCGACACCATCTCATGTCGGAAAGTTGCAAATGACAATAGCTTCGTTATGGCATTTCTTGCGGTTCATCCATCGAAATTCCAATAACAAGACCTATCGAAAATATACAATCTCTGTTGAAACTGACTGTCGAACCATATTATTTCCGACAGTATAACTGTTGGAATACCAATAGTTAGCATCATATTTCGACAAATCTACCTGTCGGTGATATGGCCTCACTGTCGAAAGTTCTGTCGAATATTTTCTCTTTACGACACTTAAACTGTCAGAATAGCGACAGTTCTGCACTATTCTCTGACAGATTTCCCTGTCGAATGTATAGCATTACTGTCGCACGAAATGTCGTAAATTATTTTTTTTCAACATTTTGTCTGTCGAATGCATAGCGCTTCTGTTGGAATTAATTATGAATTGTCAAAAAACTAACGAATAGGCACATTAAAGTTAACACATCTCAAGAGACCATCATAGGTTGTCTCTTTCTTCGGTCTATATTATCGACAGAATGTTTTACCTTTCATTAGCTCATCAAATCCGGGGATTTGAAAGGATTTAATAGAATATTTTCATGACAACGTATATTATTTAAGTTGATGTTGCATGAATTTATTTACTTTGCACACTTGTAGACTATGAGGACGGCGATAAAGAAGCATTGCCATGGGAGGAGATGCTTCTTTATCGCTGTCTTCATAGTATACAAGTGCGCGAAGTAGATAAATTCGTGCAACGTCAACTTAAATAATATACGTTGTCATGAAAATATTCTATTAAATTCTTTCAAATCCCCAGATTTGATGAGCTAATGAAAGGTAAAACATTATGTCAATAATATAGATTGAAGAAAGAGACAACCTATGATGGTCTCTTGAGCTGTGTTATCTTTAGTCCTAGCTACCTGTCGATCGTCGAGAATAATTACCACCTTGCATTTATGTACACTGTAGACTTTGATCACAGTCTCACAAAAACATTTTACACTTGTACATCTCATCAATACTGGAGGCCTAAAGTAATTTTATACGATCACTAGCACATTTCGTGCATGGATAAGAAAACACTGTCCAAAGTTTCTAGATAACCGTTTTTGAGAAGAGGAATGAGTGGAGGCCAAAGAAGGGATAATTGTGAAGGTTTTATAGATGTAGGTTACTGAATCATCATCTCTACGCTAGTACTCAATCTGGCCTCCACTCCATATACGTCTTCTTAGAATCTAAAAACTCTCCATCATTGATTCTCATCATTTTTTCAACATCTCCGTGGACTGAGACCTTAAATTATTGAGCTTCTCTTTGTTTTGAGAATAGTTTAACATTCTCTACTTAACAGGGCCAACCACGTGAAGGTGGAAGCTCACCTAGCCCCTCCTAGGAGCCTCTTATGACCCTTTACGACATTTTGAGACCTCTAAGATGTATTCTTAGGGATCGTTAACGGTCGTAAAGGGTCATAAGGGGTCTTGGGACACAACAGCTGAGAAACATAAATGTAGGCATCATGGTCACAATTTTTTGGAGACACAACATAATTGAGTGGTTTTCCAAGACGATGCAAAGTAGTGGTTGCTTTGCATCATCTAGGAATAGCACTCAATTATGTTGTGTCTCCAAAAAATTGTGACCATGATGCCTACATTTATGTTTCTCAGTTGTTGTGATATGTACATTGCAGTCTGTTGTTGTTGCAACAACAAAGCCTATATTCCACAAAAAAAAGGAAGACATCTTTTTAGCCTGGGTCTTGATCCTACCCCAATTGTCAAAGGATCCAGGGCCAGGCTCGAAAGATGTCTTCTCATTTTGTCTGCAACATTGTGTCCATCCATGATCTCAGGAACATCATCGTCTTTCCACTCTTCATTTGCCAAAATATATCGCTTCTTCAAGCTTGCAGAGTAATCTTATTAATAAAAGAACTCTTGCCAACATTATGGTACCCACAGATCAAAATAGTTGATGTTATTGGTGCTTGTGCTCAAGGATATCGATTCACTATTTTGAAACGACCAAATCATTTTTATTTCGATTGTAGAGAAAAGGAGTGGGAGAAAATGAGCAGGTGAAAGCTGATCGAGAGTGAGAGAAGGCATTGCATTTTATTTGATCATAAATGCTCTCAGAAATGACCAATCATGTTTTCTATTCGATTTCTTTTGGTGTTTTTTTTCCCATATTCAGTAGATAAAAATCATGGCGGCAACCACTTAGCCATCTTTTTGATGTTCTAGGTATTTTACAAAGATACAAGTATGTGGATTTATCATTCAATTGCTTGCAGTTATTGGTCAAATGCAAATATTTTGTCACGTTGCAAGGGCAAGATATCAGTTTGGTGTTTTTGGTTTATGTTAAAAGTTGATTTGGTAAAATTCTCAAAAAACACACTACATGTTCTAAAATGTAAAGAAGTTGAATGTTAAATGTAAGATATATATCTCATCCATAGTAATCAAAATAAAGGACATGAAACTTATAAGGAGATTTACCAAACCAAAAATATAAGCGAATAGGAAACATGGATTGGTACCTTATGAATTGGTTTTTGAGGTGCACAATCTTTATCAATCTCCTCATAACAAGACCCCTCCTCACGAAAAATGCATTTAACACAAAAAACAAATCTACAAAATTGAACCAATGGCATGTTTAGAACAAAGAAATAGATTGATAATAATATGCTGAAAATTCTATTATGTTTAATACATGCAAAAGGACCAGTCCCAACAATTCTTAAACATACTTTATCTGATATGAGAATAACATGCTAATTAAACTGATAAAGGTGTTATCTGCATTTAATCTGCCAATTACTAATAACACAAAAAACAAATTTACAAAACTAAACCAATGGCATGTTTTTCGTATGTGATTTCTTCATCTTTTGAGCCTCTGGCATCATATTCGACCGCAAATTTCAAATGCATTGCATTTTATTTGATCATGAATGCTCTCTAAAATGACTGCATTCTACTGGTGTCGTGCCCTAGCCTGTGCTTTATCTCCATTATTTGATGTTATTGGTGCTTGTGCTCAAGGATATCGATTCACTATTTTCAAATGTTTGGATCGTTTTGGTTGTGACTGTTCCTCTACTATACAGTCAGGAAATGTAACTGTCTAATGATTATATGTAATGTTGAATGGATTAAATGCTTTATTCTTGGTAGAAGTGAATGGAAGGAATAGTGTTGGTTTTAGGTTTCATTTATTATTGAATTCAATGGTTTCCGAGATGTGTTGAGGAGTTTGCTCCTTGTTTAATGTTAACTGTTCCTGCACAATCCACTCATACAACAGTGAAATGCTATGTGATTGACAATTTCATACAATTGGTCCTTTGGCGTGTATTAAATACAATCCAGTCACTTATTGAATGCTTTGGAGACTATTGGTTTGACTGTCCATGCGTTACCAGTGACTGAGATTCATTAAAGGATACAAAACCTTTCATTTTGGGGTTATTGTGTGTGGATTCAAATGTAGGTTTGATTTGATTAATGTTTAGAAGAGATCAATAAAGTATTTAAAGACAATCTTACATGTTTGGAGAGGTTTGAGAGGCACTTATAATGACTGTACCCTCACAAACAGTGGCATATACTGGTTTTACTAAGTTTCCTTTTTCTATTTTGAGGTTTCCTTTCTCTGTCGCAGGTGTACAGTCAGGGTTCATTGACAAAATGATCCTTTGAATGGTTACTATGAATATGAATGATTTGATATAGCATATTGCTCATTTTACTTGAAGTTTGGAATAGCTTGTGCAAAGGTGAAAGTAGTTTTGGTCATTTTGGTCGTGACTGTTCCTCTACACAGTCAGAAAATGTAACTATCTAATGATTATATGTAATGTTGAATGGATTAAATGCTTTATTCTTGGTAGAAGTGAATGGAGTTTCCAAGATGTGTTGAGGAGTTTGCTCCTTGTTTAATGTTAACTGTTCATGCACAATCCACTCATACAATAGTGAAGTTACAAAACTGAACCAATGACATGTTTACAACAAAGAAATAGAATGATAATAATATGCTGAAAATTCTATATATTTTGTTTAATACATGCCAAAGGACCAGTCCCAACAATTCTTAAACATACTAGTTATCTGATATGATCAATTGTTAATAAAGGTCTAAATCTGTAGACTGCTAGCACGAAGGAAGATTTGACCTAGCCAAATTTTCCTTTTACCACACAAAAAAAAAAGTGTGATAACTATGTCTACTCCAACCTTAATTGTTTAAGAATTCATCATATCAAATAAAGTATGTGTAAGAATTGTTGGGAGTTCTATTAGACCTTTGTTGTAAACATGTCATTGGTTTTCAAATGTTTGGATTCACGTTTGTTGATATTACTGGCATATATGTTTAATGATGCCATTGTATATTTCTGTCACTGAAATGACTGCATTCTATTAGTGTCATGCCCTAGCCCATGCTTTAACTCCATTATTTGATGTTATTGGTGATTGTGCTCAATGATATCCATTTTTTTGAAATGTTGACTGTGGTTATCAGAGGCTTCCAGCCCTAATCAACTCGTAGTTAACATTGCCAATAATTGTTGGTTGTATGGATCAGATCATAATCTGATCTTTATTCATGCTCAGACTTGTTCTTATCTATTAGCCAAAGCTACTTATCTTTCACACCAATATATGCTAATCTAAGTTTGCTTAAGGCAGAGAATCAATGTTTTGGGGGAGGGAAGCATGTTATGTTTTTGGTGCTTCTCTCCCTAGAATCCAACACCATATATATATGAATTGAATTATCTTCAAGAGGGCCGACCTGGTCTTATTAAATATATTTAATGTTAAAGCCAAGAGGCCGACCTTGGGCCCTTAACTAATTCAACCAACACAGATATATAAATGAAATAATAATCCCCTTATTATTATAAATCGCACAAGGGTATTTATTTGATCAGTTTGATCTTGGCCGAAAGGCTATAATTATTAACACTCTGCACTGGTAGTCAATCTGGCCTCCACTCCATATACGTCTTCTCATAATCTAAAAACTCTCCATCGTTGATTCCTGTCATTTTTTTAGCATCTTGATGGACTGAGACCTTAAATTATTGAGCTTCTCTTTGTTTCGAGAATAGTTAAACATTCTCTACTTAACAGGGCCAACCACGTGAAGGTGGAAGCTCATCTGGCCCCTCCTAGGAGCCTTTTATGACCCTTTACGATATTTTAAGACCTCTAAGATGTATTCTTAGGGATCATAAATGGTCATAAAGGGTCATAAGGGATCTTGGGACACAACAGTTGAGAAACATAATTGTAGGCATCATGGTCACAATTTTTTGGAGACAAAGTAATTGAGTTGTATACCCAGACGGTGGAGAGCAACTCCTGCACCTCCGATTCCAAGTTGACTACATCTGTTGCTCATGAATACAAGGTCCTCCAACAGATGTATTCAACTTGGAATTGGGGGTGCAAAAGTTGCTCTACACCGCTTGGGTACGCAACTCAATTACATTGTCTCCAAAAGATTGTGACTATGATGCCTACAATTATGTTTCTCAGCTATTGTGAAATCTACATTTATGTTTCTCAGTTGTTGTGTTTATGTGCATATTTTTTATGTATTTTGGATAGTAAGTCTAATTTAATTTGTGTGTGGACTAAGACCTTAAATCATGTAATGAGGACGCTTAGAACACTAGTATATGCAATTTTCATTATTTAATAATAAAAATCTATTAAAATATTTATACCTTCTCCCATTTGCTGGTGTAATTCCTCTTTGAGTATCCCCTTTCTCCTTTGCATCCAAAATGAACTCATTCCAATCCCTCACTGGAATAAAGGGAGGATGCTCAAACTTTAGCAAGACTTCATACACGCAACGTTCGTAGATTACGTTCAATGCATTATTTACGTTCGTAAATCAGCGTTGCATACAAATCTATGGACAGTGCGTGATACGAAGTCACACTCAAGCTTGAAAATGATAGTCAATCCATAGTCAAGGTCAAGGAACAAATGGAACAACCATGAAAACACTATACGTTAAATCATGTGATTGATAGCAGATTGGGGCTCACCTGAGCCATAAACATGAAGAATTATTATAAAAAAAGATGTAAACCATATATATGTGCACTTGAGGCAAAGAGAAGTTACGTCATATCCACATTAAAATATTAGTTACAATATGAAAATACTAAATTAACTAATTCATGAGTTCATCTCTGCATATGGTCGCAACAAAGATATGCGATTACAATACAAAGAAGGCATCATAAAAATATAATTTCAGAATTTGCCCTAGCCTGACACATTTTGCACTCAAATCCTTCATCGTGGATAAGTGGAGATGGGCGAATAGATGCAGATGAGTTGTCATCGACCCAACTAAAGTATCCACAGCCATTATTTCCCTGTGATGCCCAATCTACATTAGTTCTTATATTATAATGAATAGTATTTACATTAGAAACATTAAATATATACACATCAACAACCTTTTTTCTATTTGGGCAGCACCAAAATTGTCGTCCAAGGTTGTTCGGTGTCCGTGAAGTCTTCAACACACACTGCCCACCACCACATCAACAGTTTGGCACATTGACAAGAGTCATTGAGCCTATTTATCAATAATGCACCGCACCATCATATGAAATACACCAAGGAGTACCATCAGAAATATTAACCATTTACAATAATGAAAAGTAAACCTAAATCAAATAGCTCATTTTTTATCAGCATGTGTAGTCTCTATGTATATGAAAAATGAAAGAAATATGAAGCTGAAATAAAATAGTGAACAAAATAGTATTCGATCCACATAGACTGAATGAAATATACCATCAAAAGAAGGTGACAAAATCCTGTCATGAAGCACAGACATAGGAAATAAAAAAGGGACAAAAGATAAGAAATAAGAAAAATCATTACGACTATAGAAAAATCATTTATACTACAATCAAAAAAAGAAACACTCTTTGTCAACAATTTTCAAAATCATTAGGACTATAGAAAAATAATTAAGACTATACACAATCAAATTTTAGAAATGGACGGTTTTGATGCTTTGCCATTACAACAATTGAGCATTCATCATTTGGTATTGTGTATTCCATTTAAGTATGTCAACAATGTTCAAAATCCTATCACCAAGCACAGACAAAAAATAAGAAAAATCATTAGGACTATAGAAAAATCAAGTTCTATAAATGGACGGTTCTGATATTGCTTTGCCATTACAACAATTGAGCATTCATCATTTGGTACTTCTTGGTGTATTCCATTTAAGTTTTTCAGTTGTCGTGTTTATGTGCATGTTCTTTATGTGTTTGGCTTCTCTCCCTCGCAAGGGATACATCGATAGGTAATTGATTTGAAAGCATAATGATTTGACAATCTTTTTTTAGGATATGCGTAATCATCCCGCCAGCCTTAATTAGCAACATTTGTGATATATGTCAAGTACTTATAATCAGTATGCCCCAAAAATGGGGACTTAGTAGTAAAAGCATGTCCTTTGGTTTACTAGTTTAATCTGGTTTAAGAACGGTTTGTTTCATGTTTGAATGTACCATTGAATGAAGCTTGGCTATATTAAGTACAATCTTAAGACTTGTGACTCTTAAAATTCTCTTGTTTCCTTCAGACCTCCAAACATGTGTACTTTGAGTAGCCCTCCAACAAATGGACTTGTGATGATTTTCACAATAGTACATGTGTAGGACTACTAAAAGTACTGCTTAGGCAAATCTGAATGTTCATCACCTGTGCATATAAGAGTTGATCATAGAAGGTATATGCTGTTGGGTAAGCTCCCAATAACGCTCAGGTAAATATGCATGTTCATCACTTGTGCATATGAAGTGGCTCTAATGGAAGATACAATCACTAAATTCTGCATACTCCTTATTTTGTTCTGCGTTGATATTGTCAAACATGGTCTTTCTTGAATGGAATGACTCGTTACTTGTACATTGGCTAGAATGTTGGTGGAAGAAGGATGATTTGTTTGCAACCATTTTTTCAACTCTAATTTTCTCAACACAAAGGGACATTTATCATAGCCATATAAACATGATTATTTTAAAATGAAATACACCAAGGAGTACCATTAGAAATATTGACTATTTACAATCATGAATTGTTAACCTTAATCAAATAGCTCATTTTTTTATCAGCATGTGTACTCTCTATGTATATGAAAAATGAATGAAATATCAAGCTGAAATAAAACAGTGAACAAAAATTCAAATTCAAGGCCTAATTTATCAAGAGAAACAAACATTAGGACGAAAGAAAAATCATTAAGAGTATAGAAAAATCATTAGGACTACAGAAAAATCATTAAGACTAGAAAATCAAGTTCTAGAAAAATCATTAAGAGAACTATAGACAAATCATTAGGACTATAAAAAAATCATTAAGACTACAAAATCAAGTTCTAGAAAAATCATTACGACTATAGAAAAATCATTTAGACTATAAAATCAAGTTCTAGAAATGGATGGTTCTGATGCTTTGCCATTACAACAATTGAACATTCATCATTTGGTACTTCTTGGTGTATTCCATTTAAGTTTTTCAGCTGTTGTGTTTATGTGCATGTTCTTTATGTGTTTGGCTTCTCTCCCTCGCAAGAGATATGTCGATAGGTAATTGATTTGAAAGCATAATGATTTGACTGTTCCAAGTAATGTTTTTAATCCTTTGAAGTTTCTCATGATCCTGATGTAAGTTGATTAGATTAAGCAATTTGGGGATCCAATAGGACTTTAGAGGAGTTCAATAAATGTTTTGGAAGACTTTTAGGAACTATTAGCACGACTGTTCCTTCATCTATAGCGAGTTAGACTGAATTTGCTAAATTTTTCCTTTGTTTTGAAGTGTATTTTGTAATCTATTTCCTTTCCATGGACCCAAAGACCTAGGACCCATGGAAAAAGGATACTAACAATGTATTATACAACTCTATTATTTTTTACTTGCAAAGATTTGAGAAAGTAAAGAGAACATTGGCTATGTTTAATGTTAATTGTTCCTGCACAATCCACTCATACAACAGTGAAATGCTGTGTGATTGACAATTTCATACAATTGGTCCTTTGGCATGTATTAAATAGAATAGAATTTTTAGCATATTATTATCATTCTATTTCTTTGTTGTAAACATGTCATTGGTTCGGTTTTAATCTACTAGTGTCGTGCCCTAGCCCATGCTTTATTTCGATTATTTGATGTTATTCAATGTTTTGAAATGTTTTGAAATGTTGACTGTGGTTATCAAATGGAAAAAATAGAAAAAAAAAATTGTACACGAATTTCTTTTTACAAAACTGAACCAATGGCATGTTTACAACAAAGAAATAGAACTATAATAATATGTTGAAAATTCTATTTTATTTAATACACGCCAAAGGACCAATTGTATGAAATTTTCAATCACATAGCATTTCACTGTTGTATGAGTGGATTGTGCAAGAATAGTTAACATTAAACAAGGAGCAAACTCCTCAACACATCTTGGAAATCATTGAATTCAATAATAAATTAAACCTAACACCAACACTATTCCTTCCATTCACTTCTACCAAGAATTCCAGCACAAGCACAAGCTATTCCAAACTTCAAGTACAAGTTATTCCAAACTTCAAGTAAAATGAGAAATATGCTATGTCAAATCATTCATATTCATAGTAACCATTCAAAGGATCATTTTGTCAATGAACCCTCTGACTGTACCCCTGCGATAGAGAAAGGAAACTTAGTAAAACCAGTCTATGCCCCTATTTGTGAAGGTACAGTCATGATAAGTGCCTCTCAAACCTCTCCAAACATGTAAGATTGTCTTTAAATACTTTATTGATCTCTTCTAAACATTAACCAAATCAAACCTACATTTGAATCCACACACAATAACCCCAAAATGAAGGGTTTTGTATCCTTTAATGAATCTCAGACACTGGTAATGCATGGACAGTCAAACTAGTAGTATGAAATTCTCAATCACATAGCATTCCACTGTTGTATGAGTGGATTGTGTAGGAACAGTTAACATTAAACAAGGAGCAAACTCCTCAACACATCTTGGAAACCATTGAATTCAACAATAAATGAAACCTAACACCAACACTATTCATTTCATTCACTTTTACCAAGAATAAAGCATTTAATCCATTCAACATTACATATAATCATTAGACAGTTACATTTTCTGACTATGTAGAGGAACAGTCACGACCAAAACGATCAAAACTACTTTCACCCTTGCACAAGCTATTCCAAACTTCAAGTAAAATGAGCAATATGCTATATCAAATCATTCATATTCATAGTAACCATTCAAAAGATCATTTTGTCAATGAACCCTCTGACTGTACCCCTGCGGCAGAGAAAGGAAACCTCAAAATAGAGAAAGAAAACTTAGTAAAACCAGTCTATGCCGCTGTTTGTGAGGATATAGTCATGATAAGTGCCTCTTAAACCTCTCCAAACATGTAAGAATGTCTTTAAATACTTCATTGATCTCTTCTAAACATTAATGCATTGACAATCAAACCAGTAGTCTCCAAAGCATTCAATAAGTGAATATGAATGTTTGAAAACTTTCCTCTCAACTTCCCCAACCACTCCTAATCAGTTAGAGGGATTAGTTGAGTGTTTAGACACTAAAAATTCTTAAACATACTTTATCTGATATGATGAATTGTAATATCAACAAATGTGAATCCAAACATTTGAAAATAGTGAATCGATATCCTTGAGCACAAGCACTAATAACATCAAATAATGGAGATAAAGCACGGGCTAGGGCACAACACCAATAGAATGCAGTCATTTCAGTGAGCATTCATGATCAAATAAAATGCAATGCATTTGAAATTTGCGGTCGAATATGATGCCAGAGGCTCGAAAGACATTGCTCGTCAAAGATACCAATCAAAGATGAAGAAATCACATACCTTTTCTCACGCTCAGCTTGCACAAAGGAAGATTTGATAGCCAAATCTTCCTTGTACCACACGAAGAACATGCCATTGGTTCATTTTAGCATGTTATTATCATATCAGATAAAGTATGTTTAAGAATTGTTGGTAAGGATAGGAATAGTGGAGATTCTAGAAATATCCCTCTAACCGATTAGGAGTGGTTGGGGAAGTTGAGAGGAAAGTTTTCAAACATTCATATTCACTTATTGAATGCTTTGGAAACTACTGGTTTGACTGTCCATGAGTTACCAGTGACTGAGATTCATTAAAAGATACAAAATCCTTCATTTTGGGTTATTGTGTGTGGATTCATTCGCTTTAGCTAGGAAGATCAAGAAGATGGGGTAGGAGGACATTGTGGTAGAAGAAGTATTTAAAGAAGCAACAAGATGCAATAGAAAAGTTTTCAGGAGTTTGGAACAACATTTTAGAATCCATGAATGCTATGGGTAAGGCGACCTTCATTCTTGGCCGTGACTTCAATGAAACATTGGATATGGCTAATAAGAAGAAGGGTCACTTGTTGATAGTGTTCCTTGAGGGAAGGGGGATTGTGAAAGACTTGTTATCATTGTATTGTATATTTCCAATATGTTTGGATGCAGGGCAAACCAAGAGAATGAAGGATCACTCACTGATTGCATGATAACCCAGTTTTGAAGGGTCACTGGTTGAGGGAACAGTCAAGGTCTGAATGTTGATAGTAATTCGTTGAGGGAAGGGGGATTGTAACAGACTTGTTATCATTGTATTGTGTATTTCCAATATGTTTGGATGCAGGGAAGACCAGGAGAATGAAGGATCACTCACTGATTGCATGATAACCCAGTTTTGAAGGGTCACTGGTTGAGGGGACAGTCAAGGTCTGGATGTTGATAGTGTTCCTTGAGGGAAGGGGGATTGTGAAAGGCTTGTTATCATTGTATTGTGTATTTCCAATATGTTTGGATGCAGGGCAGACCAGGAGAATGAATGATCACTCACTGATTGCATGATAACCTAGTTTTGAAGGATCACTGGACGAGGGGGGAATGAAGGATCACTCACTGATTGCATGATAACCCCACCAAGCATTCTTTCCTTTAAGTTTCCACAATATCTTAAAATATGATCATTATTCTTTACTTTCTTCTATATGCTATTCTTTCTATGGTTTTGTTATCTCAGAAATATATCAAAAACATTGCAGATGTGCATATAAAAGTAAAATATTGTCCTTCAATTGTTCGACATTGAAGCATTTCCTCTTGGGGGTATTCTCTTCGTTTGTACAATATCTGTCAAAAATGGTTCCCATATTTCTTCAAGATCTATTTTAATCTTTATACTGCAATTTTGATTAGATTTTACCAATAGTTGATTTCATTGGTATTTTATAGCATATGCTCCTAATGTGAAATGTGGAGAGAAAGAAAGAGACACACTAGGTATGAATTACATGATATAACCATCATCACTTAGCACTTAAATAATAAATTATGGATAGGGAACAACCCCCGAAATTTTAGATGTTTGTTTCATGTTGGCCTCTTATTATATGCAAAGGTAGGCCTATCTTAGGCTAACAACCACAGTGCAGGGGCCATAAATTATGGATCTCAAAATAGTGCACACTTGTATTAAATTAGGTTCACTATACTAAAAGGGAATGGAAACCATGCAATAGTGCCTCATGGGGATGGAAGCAACCCTTCACCAAGAAGATGATTGTGTCTGCAATATTTATTAGAGGCAAAGAACATAATTTGGTTCCAAAAATTACTCCTAGAAGATAATGGCACTCACAAAACACTTGGAAAAGATAGCACTCACTATATCTTTTATCACTCTTTTAAAGCTGGGACAATAAATCTCAAAGATTGATCAACGAATTCTTGAAAACAAAGAACCATTGACAGTTATGATTCATGTGTACAATAGCCAACAAGTAGTTGTTCCAATCATGGTGTCCAATAATTATGTTAGAAAAAGCATCTACAAATCCCTTACACAACCATAATAGATCTTCAAACCATGAACCGTAAGAACCTAACAATGGGACTAAGAAAGATACAGCCTAAAAAAATCTTGATCATATTCCACCCTATTGTAAGGCCCAAGAAGTAACTCTATCTTAAAGCTGCACATTCCTCTAGATGAAGCTCAAAGGTTAGGTAGCTGAAGCATAACAATACTTGAATGAATATAGGAATAATTTGATGTACAATCATTTGCTAGCTTGGTTTGTGGGTTTTCCACATAATATTTTCCCTTTAACCACATTTATAGTTTGAGAAAATCAGAAAAAATTATTTCAGATTTATATTATCCTTTTGAACTAGCACACTGCCATCAAAATGCATGATCATTGGTCATATCAAGAAAATTCCTATTGATTAGTAGGATATCCTTATAAAAATTTGATGCATGGATTTCTTGTGAATTATCGACTGCTATGTATCCTACAACTATGAAAGGAATAGTGTTGGTGTTAGGTTTCATTTATTATTGAATTCAATGGTTTCCAAGATGTGTTCAGGAGTTTGCTCCTTATTTACTGTTAATTGTTCCTACACAATCCATTCATAAAACAGTGAAATGCTATGTGGAAGGGATGGTGGGTAAAAACACAATAAGTTGTCACCCTTTTACAAAGGAAAAGGCTAACAAAATCAGAGTTGTTCAGCTTCAATAGTATAAAAATGATATTTATGTTTAGAATTTGAAGATGATGTAAACTAATTAAATGTGATAAAATAGATTAAGTTTATGATTAATATTTTTAATAATTTTTTTGAATAAGAATTGATATGATTTTTTAATTTTTAAAGATATTTTTTCTGTCACTGAAAAATGCTGAAAATTAGGGATCTAATTCCCACCAAAGAATTATATGAAAATAAACATTTTTTCCCCTAATTTCAAAATATGTCATAGATGACATATATAGCTAGTGCATAAAGAAATAAAAATTGGTTTGTAAACTATATTTTCTCTTTTATAACAATTCAAATTCCAACTCACTGAAATCGATAGTTTTCATCTCACAACATATTTTTCATAAAAAATCTATCCCAATCAAAAAAAGAAATATGTATTCTTGAAAATGACTCTCTCCTCTAGTGCACCATATGATTTTCAAATTTATTTAATATGATTTACTATTTTTTTCTTTCTCTGAATCAACATCTCCTTGACTGTTAAAATACCTACTTGCAATATTTTTTAATTACAATAAACTATGTCTATTTAAAACACTGTAAAATCTATATGAGGATATTCTTGACTCTAATCTCTACAAAAGGGTATTTTTTTTTATTTTTTAAAAAATATCATTAAAAAGATTAGAAGTTATTGAAATGCCACTTTTCTGAAATAATTTTATTTTTATGGTAATTGGACCCAAAGTGGTATAAAACATGCATTTAATAGATATTTCCAATTGGAAAAGTTAAAGAACTTATCTAACTTAGTTGGAATGAATCTAGCTAGACCATATGTTTGACGAAAATTAATTTTTAGTTAGAAATACTAAAATTTAGCTATGCTGATAAGTTAGCCTAAAAAGTGACACCTGATTGTGCTTTTACCTTGGTTGATAGTGTTCCTTGGGGGAAGGGGGATTTTGAAAGACTTGTTATTATTGTATTGTGTATTTCCAATGTGTTTGGATGCAGGGCAGACTAGGAGAATGAAAGATCACTCACTGATTGCATGATAACCCAGTTTTGAAGGGTCACTGGTTGAGGGGACAGTCAAGGTCCGGATGATTGGGCCATTGGAAGACCCTAGTTCTTTGTATTAATTGCTATTCAAATTGGATGCATGGATTTCTTGTGAATTATCGGCTTCTATGTATCCTGCAACTAGATCCGTAAATCTGCATATACTTCTATAGGGTTGTAAGCCACTTAGGGATCAAAATAGAGAAACTAAATAAGAATTGTTCTTTGTCCTATTTCCTTTTAACAAAGTCTCAACTATCAATGATACAATACATTTGATGCCCTAAGCTATCAATACAAATGGTGCCTAGCTAGAAGCTCACGGACTGTCCATTTGATAACCACAGTCAACATTTCAAAAAAATGGATATCCTTGATCACAAGCACCAATAACATCAAATAATGGAGTTAAAGCATGGGCTAAGGCACAACACCAGTAGAATGCGGTCATTTCAGTGACAGCAATATACAATGGTGTCATTAAACACATATGCCAGTAATATCAACAAACGTGAATCCAAACATTTGAATACAGTGAATCGATATCCTTGAGCACAAGCACCAATAACATCAAATAATAGAGACATAGCACTGGCTAGGGCACGACACCAATAGAATGTGGTCATTTTAGAGAGAAACTCCCTCAACAATAAAATGAAATGCATTCGAATATGATGCCAGAGGCTCGAAAGATGAAGAAATCACATACCTTCTCCCATGCTCAGCTTTCGCTCATTTTCTCCTTCTCTCCAATCGAAATAAAAATGATGAGGTTGTTTCACTTTTTAAAAAAATGTATACCCCGAATCTGTCGAAGTTCTGATGGTCAATTAAACACCCATCGGAATACCGACATCATCGGGGCCTATTACAAAAAAAAAAATACCAAATTTGTAAGAAAAAGTTACCCATCGGAAACTTTTGTCGAAATTTGGCCCCAAATGTAGTAGTGAAATGCAATGCAATCTCTCACAAATGAAGAAAAAGGAGAAAACCTAGTGGAAAAAACTCCACAAAAGTGAGATGAAAAAGAAAAATACTTTCAAAGAAGAATGAGGACAAAATCTCATGTGATTCATGAGAGAAGATGATACACCATATAGCCCCCTCCCACTATAGAATATGCAACAATGGTAGATGCTTCAAACTAGAGATAAAAGCTAGTCCATGATTGTCAAATAATGTTCCTCCCCTTAGGAAGAAAAAGCATCAAAGATGTATGTACAAAATCTCCCCAATATTGAAAGGAAGATGTAGGAAGAAATCTTAAGATGTATGGAGTCTTTGAAAACTACTTAAGTGACCATATGTCAATGTTGAAAATTACCCATTCCAAATTAGGTGTACTGGGTAACATGACTAAAAAAATAATCCAATGTCTAGTGAAGATGAATGAAGAACAAGATTCAAGGACTCAAGTGTCTCCCCTGAAGATAAAGAGACCTTCAATTGTTGTTCCAAAGTATCAACACTCATGTCAAATTGTGAAGAATGATCATGTGTAAAATGAAGAAGAGGGTCAAAGTGCTCCCTCACAACAATTGAAGAAGGATCATCTCCATCAAAGAGAAGATGTTCATATTATTAATGATGTCTCTTGCATCTACAAAATATGACTCCAAAAACAAACCTACAATGTCTTTCAAATACTCATCCTAGGGAATTGTGTCAGGAAGAAAATGTATATCTTATTGTGTTGAATCACAAGAAGCAAAAATTGTAGCAACACAAGCATCATTAGGAGAAACAATGAATGAGATATCAATAGGAGGAGATAGAATGCAAGGCTCAAGAACTGGATCATATGCGAGGACACACTAGTACATTTGACTTGGTTTTTTTACCAAAATTTTCCACCATGAAATAAAAAAGTTTTGGTTGGTCGGATTATAGAAGGAAAACTTTCTTTTTTTTTAATCCATGCCTGTGTCCGTCGAAAGTTCGACCAATACTATGTAGGTCGAACTATCGATGAACATGGGCATAACTTAAAAAAAAAAGATTTCATTTCATTATTACCACAGCGAATTTTTTCAAGGTTGCAGCGCGTGAAACCTCATCGACATTGTGTATTAGAAGCTCATTGAGGTAATTTGGAGGGCGGATTTGGCACTACGGATTTGACACTGAGGTAACATGATTTTTTTTTCCCAACTCTTGTGAGAATTTGACCGCATCTATTTATTATTACCAGTTTTAAAAAGTTTGAAGCCAATTTGTTCCCCAAAAATGTCGTCTGCTGCATATTTTATTGTTTTGTTGGGATTGGGATTAGCTGGGATATTGTTGGCGGTGCAGAGAAGGCCAAAGCTTTACTGGGGAGCTGGCCAAAGCCGTGGATTGCTTATCCATTATACAGATTGTCTGCACTGGGGTTTGAACCCCTCCTTTCGATTGAGATTGTCTGCACTGGGGTTTGAACGTTGTCTGATTGAGATTGTGACTGCAATGTAGTTTGAATAGTTGACGTACCTTGTCTATCCTTCCACATTTTGCATACATGTCTACTAGGGAGCTTGCAACTATAACATCTGACAAATATCCCTCTTCCATTATCTTTTGATGAATGTCCATACCCTATTCAAAAGCTCCCATTCTGACACAGACTAGAAGGATGCTGGCAAGGGTTGTGGCATTTGGATTTACACCTGCCAACTGCATTTGTTTGAAATCTTCTAAAGCATTTTCAACATATCCATTTTGTGCATATCTTCCAATCATTGCAGTCAACGAAACCACATTTCTTTGAGTTATTTTGTCGAACAGTTTATGTGCCTTGGCCATGCTTCCACATTTTGCATACATGTCTCCCAGGGCACTTGCAACTACAACATCCAACAAAACCCCCCTTCCATTATCCTCCATTTCTCCCAAATGGAACACTGAAAGACTCTACAAATTGGTGGAAAGGGAATTTGGAGGATGTACATTAGGATCATCATAGTCACAAGATGGGAAGATGCAGTTGGGAGGAGTTTGCAATGATGAAAAGCCAGGCATCTGAAATGTGACTGGCTCAGTTTTTGGGTACAGTCCCCATAACTCACTGCTAGGATGGTTTTAAAACCCAAAACTTGGAATATAGGCCATTGGTAGGTGTCATAACAGTTTCCAAACCATGTCCTGTAGAAACTCTCTGTTCTATTGGGTGTTCCTTTGTTAGGCGCCATAATTAGGCCTCTTAGATTCTTGCAGTTGGGAGGCCTAGAGAATGATCCAGGCTTTGATCTTTTTGGAGGACAACTGCCTCAAGGAGAGTGTCAAAGAATCCCAATAACACTTGGGGATTCTATGGTAAAACTTGGTGTTAGATGCAGAAAGCCAGGTTTGCAGGCCCAGGAAGCACTTTGTACTAATGTGACAACTATGCCTTGAAAGGTTGATAGACTGGTCTAAGGGATTGGTTAGGCCATTGTAAGGTCACTTAGGTTGGGTACAGTAGTTAAGAAACACATAAGAAAATATGAATAAGAAAATATAATGTAGCTATGATTGAAAGTGGAGAAATGGTTTATAATGTGAAATTCAAGCCTTTATATATTTTAACCTCTTGATAGAAATGTTGAATCAAATGTGCAACCTTTGGCATTTTCAAGAGCTGTTTATACACTACAAATTTAAGCCTATATATATTTTAACCTCTTTCTACTTAATGCATGTCAATATTCTACATAATGTCACTTCATTCTTGACTAGTATCTATTCTCCTTGTTTGACATTAGTAACTTCCCTCCTGCAAGAGTCCAGCAATTGATTTATTTGTTGTCATGCACTTTCCACTGATAGATACAAACAATATATTTTGAAATAGCCCAAGAATGAATGCTTCCATTGTTGACTTCGACTGAGCTCTACCCTTTCTTCTCAAAGATGTACACCATATAATATACACTAATTTCTAGGCAATGTTTGAAACTATTGAAGTGGCTATTAAATATTTATTGCATTTAACTTCTTTTCTGCTCTGATTGACATACATTAGAACTTCTTATCTTTATTCCTTCAAATAAGAAAATAAAAGGCTTAAACAAATAATTTGAGGCTTTGAATTGTGATCATTGGATTGGATCAAATCATGGAGTTTTGGATTAAAATTTATCATATGAATTTTTTTATATGTTTTAACAAATATAACATTAGATTTATTCATTTGCATAGTTCCTAGAGGTTAAGTATCCTTTACCTATTAGTTAATTTCTTAATTAACATTTAATTGTTCAATAATCAATCCCACAACTATCATTTATTAAGTTTATGCGAAGTTGTATGCATATCATTTTAATAACTTGGATTAACATTAGGGAAAGTCATGTGGAAACTTAATAATTACTAGCCTAGTTACAAATTCTCCTTTCTACTTTGAGGAGGTGCATACTCCTAAATAGAAGGGATACGTCTTCCATTTCCTACGTTGCTTGCAATATTTTAAACTCTCTGCTATGGATAGATTAGAAGGCAGTCCACATGATGCACCCTGCCACTACTCCATATCAGGAGGATTGGGAAACAATTTAGAATATCAAAATTCTTCTACTGTGAAGGTAAAATACTCCCACACGAATTTCCACCTACACATTTGAAATCTAGCATTTTTATCAAGGGCTATGTAAATCGTTTGTGAATGTTCTAGGTGCCTAAAAAGAAGCTATTCTAAAATTACTCAACGTTAACTGATTTCTCAAACAAATACAACTTCAAAATTTTCAAACAGTTCTTGCTCCTGTTTTAGAACTTGGGTTTATTATGTGTTCTCTGTGTCTCCAAAAGACTTTGAGATATGAAATTTTCAAACATAAATGCAGGAAATGTAACCGATGAATTTTCAGGACTTAAAAACCCTTTTGGAAACTGATGCTTACAAAACTTAAGATGCTTCAGAGAGTTGTCCGATTACAAGTCCTTTACATGGTTTAGTTTGTATCCCCATGTTTATATGAAATGCTAAAGAAAGATATAAAGGTATAGCAAGAAAATCGGATTTCTTGTTACCTAAAACTCACATCAGCTAACAGGAAGGGCTATTTAGAAGATTGTGCAAGAAAATAAGTTGCAAAAATGCAGAGAAAAAGTAGGGTAGAATCACACCATTATGAAGTCAACACCACAACCTATCTTTGTTGTTGCGTCTGGATGGTGAATAAGAACTCTTTCAAGAACTTCCCTTTCATCTTCAGGCCATAATCTGTCCCCACTTCTATAGCTATCATAATTACCAAAGTTGATGTCAGACAAAATGTGTAGAAACATGAAAAGAAAACATGTTAGCAATTCCATCATTTGTCTGTTGTTTGGGACAGTAACCATAGAATTATTTGGACTGTCTCTCCTCTTGCCTTGTAAGGTTAAAATGACCTTTTTTTTCTTCCCTCCATGAATAGACCCTTACCGTCTTGCACTTGTGCAATGATAGGACACCAATGTGTGCACATAACTATATCTTCTTCAATCACACTACTCTGCCAATTTTTCATCTTTTGTTCACTGTCATAATCATTGGTTTTTAGAACCATTATTGATGCTCCAATCTTCTAATCCTCTTTCATAGACCTCTTCCTTGTGCGACTCTTCAAATCAGCATACTCTTTCTTTCCAAAATAGATAACCCTTATCTCATATGAATTATTTTTGCAAAGGCTTGAGAATAAACTTGTTACCATCCTTATGAACAAGTATTCTTGTACCCATCATATTTTCCTTCTTAGGGACTGCCAAGGTCTTCATGTACTTTTCTATCAACCATGAGATATTCACATGCCACCACTTCAACTTCCAAATCTATTACTTCTTCCAAAGAATCTTCTGCTGCAACACTTTGTTGTTTTGGTCAGGACATACTAGTAGGTGTAGAAGTTATTTATTTATTTATCTTCAATCTTTATTTGAGAGGTCACAATACTTAGTCATTGTCCATGTTTAAATGATTGTTTGCTTTATGTGACTTGTCTTCAATTCTTATTATAAAGTGTACGAGGTCCAACGCTAATGAAATCCATGCATTTGAAGTAGAATTATGTAAAAGTTTGAAGCTAAAATAATGTGAATATAATCTAAAAGGAATGAAATTTATTAGGTAGATATTGCTCTACTTTAAAAAAAATTTGTTTTTTGTTTTTCCATATTTAAGTCAGCAATATATTGTACACACATATATACTATTTTTTGAGTCAATAAATATGTTTCTTGATTACACCCCCCACTAATCAGACATACTCATTTATCTGTTTTAATTTTCTCGCATGTTTTTGGTGGGAGTTAATAGAGAATTTGAAGTCTTTAATTTTTATAAGTAATAGGGGTTCCTTTGGATTGGACATGCTTATTTTTGTTTTGGCAGTCCCAAATAACACTATCTTAGTCTACTATCATTCCTAATCACAATATCAGTCAGTCCAAGTTAGGACAATCCTTTGTTGAGTAGTAGTTCTTCATTCTTACAATTGATGTATTCTCATGGTGGAGTGGAAGACTTTGTGTAACAAAAAAAATGATTGGGATCTATCTATGAGATTTTTTTTCAAAATGAATTGACTAATCCAAGTTACCTTTGTCACTGCAGCAAGCACACAAAATCAGTTAAAAAATGATTGTTAGGTATTGAAACAAGGATACATATATTTTTCATATATCTTTAAGTTGATCAGGGTCCCTTGGAACCAAATCACAGTAATGGAAATTGCATTTACATAGGCCATTAAGTCTCAAGGTAGTGATTGTCTTGTCTTAAGGTTGAATTACAGTCACAATCCAATTCATTCCATACCATGTCAATCCGCCTTAAGCATTAAATTCATGCATGTTAGGGTCAATTCAAAGTTCTATTATCCATGATTGCAAAATTGTCTTGTGGCAGTGAACACATCATTAGAAACAAAATACATATCATTGTCTATCCTCTTGAAAACATCTCTATATCTTATATTGACCATTAAATTGCTGCTCTAATTGTTCCCTTTACCACTACCACTCCTTTATACACAGTCACCATGATTCCTCATGCTTGGTATGGTTTGTCATTTCTTTCATTACATTGGACATTGCTTCCTTGTAAGATCTAATGCCTTCAATATTTTTTTAATCTCACAACTCATAAGGATTGATGTGATGATAGCCTCATGCTCTTCATTCCATGGTCTAAAAATTCGTAGAAAACATGCACCTCTTGATGCTACTGCCAACTTTTACTCTGCTTTTTGAAAGACAATATGACACCTCTCGTTACATACATTGTGGCCCTGTAGTTGACTGTCATATTAGTGGGTAAGATTTACATCTTTCAATTTGACCATCTTTTCATCATGTAGTCATTATGAAAGTAGTAAATATTGTATACACCTAAAAATGGTCATCTAGACTATTAGCCCCTTTTGCTAAATCAGCAATTGCTTATTCTTGATCAAATCCTAGCTCTATCATTTATTTGATTATTTTCTATGGGCTAACCATCTTATCCTAAGTATTTATTTAATTAAAAAGAATATTTCCTCCCCTTTTATTAAATAAAAAGCCCCCACTTTTCCTCTTATCCTAAGTTGCACAAATAAAGCATTATTCTTATTTTATAAAAAAGGAAAAAATAGTTTTTGTCTCATATGGACACAAAAGTCAACTCTTATTTTCTCATTGGAGGATATTTGTGCACATGGATTGCTCCTCTTTCAAGCTCCACCCTTGATTAAATCTTTTGCCTCTTAATCTCCATGGTCCATTTCTCCTCATTTCCTATAAAAGAATAGCTCTCTTCTTCATTCTAGACACACAAATTTTTATGCTATTGTTATGCTACAAGTTTTTTAGGTCATCTTGGAGCTTTTGGAGATATTCTTGCATCTAGGGTTTGAAGATTTGGAGCATTGTTGGCATTCATCTTGGATCTTCATCAACACTCTATCTTCTTGTCTTCATTCTTGCATCATCATGACTTTCTTGCTTCATAGTTAGATTTCATTTTCATGCATAGTATTTGCATTTTCATAGCTTCATTCTTAGCTTAGATTTCCTTTTATGCAATAGATTAACTTGCATTGTCATATAGATTTGCTTTGCATTGCATACATTTGGCTTCATTAGAGATATTGACATTCTTGCCCTTGTCTTCTTTGAATCTCCCATTGCATGGTTTACTAGCAAGGTTATAGGCTTAATAGCTCTAGCTGAGAGCATTCTTAAAAACCATTGCACTCCATGCCTAGGGAGCTATGGATCGATTTGTGAGGGCTCATTCTTGATTTTTCTTGCATGTAAGGATTCATAGAAGTGTGACAACATTTATAGCACACAAATATCATCCATCAAGCATTGAGTAACATTGTTTTGAGGCACTCTTCTTGAACATGAATCTTTTCTTTCACAACACTGTCATTCTATTTTGTAGAAACACTAACAATAGTCTCTTTATGGCATTGTTGATCACCGCACATTCACATTCATGAAAATCTATTAATGCTTGCATCTTTGTCATGATATAGTACCCTCGTTTCAATCTTTGAATATCACTGCCTTTTAGAAACTGTCCCTCTTTTGATTTTTATGACATCATTCCTTACTATGGCTATGAGCCTTCATAACAGTGCACGTTCTTTATTCATTGTGCTTTGCAATCATGCATGCATGACCTCTATTATCTCTTGATGACTATTATAAGAGTGTCTTTGTGACTTATCATAAACCATATGAATCATTATTTTTTATCACTTTATACCACTGTGACAGTGGATAAGCATTGAAGAAGAACTTTCTTTAAACATTTCTTATCCACATTATTTTGGCATCTTTTTAAATCATGAATTGTTACACTTATTGTCACCTCATCAAGCCTATTTGACAGTCAACCTTGTCTATAACTAAGAACTCAAAAGTGTTGTTTGTCATTGGGACTAATCTTTGCTTTCAAATTTGGTCACCATTTATTGACATCCTTTTGATAGTCACTTCTCAAGACTCTTGGATGCATTTTTTTTGTTTCGTTCTTACTATTCCTTCACTAATTTTGAAATGTAGTAATCTAGACAACACATTTATCTCTATAATAAAATGTCATTCAATTTAACATTTTGCATGTTAGTTTTTATTTGCTAATTTCTTTGGATCGGACCTATACGTTCCAAGCATTGTTCTTCTTGCAACGTCAATAAAGACCATGTCTGACGATATCAACACACAACAAAATAGGGAGACAATTGCTAGACTGTGGTCTAACTTAAAAAGAAAAGGTGATGGAAAATGTTATTGTCCTTGCAAAATATGTAAGGGCTTAAAGACTTGAAGATATCTAATCAAAACAGCTGAGGAACATTGTAGGCAGCATGGTCACATTGAAGGGGGAAACGAATTTTGTCCATTGGTATGTATTTTAATAATTTATAAAATACATAAGATATGATTTGATGATGACATCATGGTCATGGTTAATATAAGGTCATCATTTTCATATAGGTCAACCTCCCTGGGTTTCATGTTATGGACCATGACAATCCGGAGAATGTGAATTTCCAAATGAGGGAGCATGGAGGTGTGAATATAGAAGTAGAAGGTAATGATCCCATGGAAGAAGACCACGATGATGAAGAAGATCACGATGATCAAGATGATGATGATAATGATGTTGACGCAGACCTTGATGTACCTATACTTGAGAAGGCACACGAGCCCCTATATGAAGGCTCCCAAACAACTCTTCTTGCCGTTGTATTGTTGGTGAACTTGAAGGTTATGAATGGTTTATCCAACGTAGCAATGACACGTATGTTAAGGTATGCCATCTTTTTTCCTTATTTTAGTCGCAATTCCCTTACAATTAACATTGGGTGAATCATGTAGCAATTAATATTCTTTAAATTAACAAATTATATTTTTGGTCGTAGGTTGATAGGTGAGTGTTTGTTACCACCATCAAACATTCTACCTCGCTCGTATGGAGAATTATCTGCCATTATGAAAGATATTGGAATGGAGTATCAAACAATACATGCATCCCCAAATAATCATATTATATATCATAAACAACATGAATTTGCAACAGAACGCCTTGTTTGTCATATTAGTAGATATCAATTAGATCGAATAACAAAAAAGGTGTCTCGCAAGGTTCTTCGGTTTATTCCCATTATTCCACGTTTGCAACGATTATTCAGATGCAATAGCTTGGCACAATTTATGGATTACCATGCACGCAATAGAAGTCAAGATGACATTATGCGAATGTTTGCAGATGGTTTGACATTTAAGGAAATAGGGGAAAAATGGCCACACTTTAACGAAGAACCTCGTAATCTCAAGCTTTCATTGGCAGTAGACGGTGTCAATCCGTTTGGAGAGATGAGATCTACTTATTCGGTGTGGCCTATTTTTGTTATCAACAATAATATTCCTCCTTGGATGTCTATAAAGAGGGGGCACATAATGTTGGCACTAATTGTTCCAAGTATTTTTTCATTTAATAGTCATCTAAATTAATTTATTATAAATAATCCACCAAAATGGTCATAATAATTATGTAATATTTTTGTTCATTCAACTAGGTAAGTACTAAGTTAAAAATATCAATGTATATATTGAGCCCCTTATCGACGAGTTGATGGTGTTATGGAATGGGGTCATTATGTATGACATCTCTAGACCAATAAGACAAAGACAATTTCAATTTCATACAATGCTTGTATGGACAATACATGATGCCCTTGGGCTAACACATTTTTGTGGTATGTTTTCTTCTTAACATCTCTTTTTTTGTATGTTATAGTGCTAACACAAAGTTAACATATTTAATCCAATTATACACGATTTTGTAGGTCTTCAGACAAAGGAAAAATTTGTATGTCCAATTTGTGGTCCAAAGATGAAATCTCGTCATTCAAAAAGTTTAGGAAAGCAGGTTTTCGATGAGAATAGACACTTTCTTCACAGAAACCATAAGTACCGAATTACTGAAAAATATATTTTCAATGGGAAAGAAGAGACTACATCAAAGCCACAGAGAATGACACCTCGCCTATACAAGTTGGAATACAATAAAATAAATCGTCGAGGTAATGTCATTCTATCTGATGGTTTTTGTTTAAAATTTATATTTTAATATTGTGTTTTGTTTACTGATGATGTGATTGATGCTCGTGAAGGTCGTCAAAGTATTAATGACCAACTTCCAAAATGACTAAAAAATTATCCTACGCAATTTAGTAGGTTGTTGTACTACGAGCAACTTCTAATCATGCATTTGTTTGATCCTATGCATATTGGAAAGAATGTAACAGAGACATTATGAAATTTTTTGGATAGAAGACATGACAAAGACAAAATTGTCAAAATTTGTAGTGACATTGAAGAATTCAACCATGCAATAAAAATGTCATTCGATCAAATAACAATAGAGACCAGATTGATACAAGTGTCCTTAGTTGGTTATAGAATGGAGAAACAAATGTCAAAGAGACAAATACTTGGGAACTAATGACAATGCAAGTTTTATATATATATATATATATATATATATATATATATATATATATATATATATATATATATATATAAACCAAAAAATATTATTGGTCTCTTTTTCAACGTTTTAATAATAGTTATTTCGATGAGAATGTTATGTGTTCGACGTCGATTCCGACAACATTATGGACCCTGATTGGTTGCAATTTCAACAAACGTTGGTTGCACAAATAAAAGATTTGATATACAATTCTTCTAGGTAATTCGATCAATAACTCAACCACTAAGGAGGTCGGAATTTCGACAACGATTTTTCTTGTCATATAATCGACGAAAAAAAGTTCAACAACAATTTTGGTCGTTTGTTCGACCAATGGGTATCGAAAATTCGACTAATCTGAGCGTCGAAAAACAGGGTAAAATTTACTAGTGACACACAAGTTCAAGTTGCCAAAATTCTCCTCAAGATCAAAATCCACACTAGGATTGTGATTGTTATTTAAATAATTATTATCATCAATAAGAACAAAGTTTAAAAAAGAGTACAACCGAGACGCATGATCCACTACCCCGATAGCAATAATAGCTCTTCTCTCAAAGTCTTTAATGACAACTAAATCAAAGCTGAACTATGTAGTCTTCATTGTTGCACCATGAGTGTTTGATAAATGGAAGGGAGATTATTTGTCAAGTGAGGTACACACAACACATCATTGAAGGTATCATCCCCAATATTAATAGATCCCTTCCCAATCACATTCATATATGTATGAGTGTTTATCAAAATAGGTGGTATGTTACAAAGCTCAAATGAAGAGAACATAGATTGTGAAGATGACATATGATGAGAAGCTCTTGAATCTGGAAGTCATCTCACTGAATCATGACTTGTATTAGCACAAAGAGTTTTTCCTTTGTTCTCACTTGTCTCAAAAGCATGACTATTTTCCCTATCAAATTTTGTTTGTTGTGAAGAATAAGTTGAAGTAGACATCCTTGAAGGCTTGAAGTGATTATATTCTTTTCAAGCAGGTGCTCCAATTCATCAATATCCTTCTTATAACAATAGTGTTCTTCATGTCATATCTTCTTGCAATATGCACAAGTAGGCTTCTCCTTGAATGATTCCCCACTTAGGAGAGGATGAAGAATCTCCTAGTTGAGGAGAGTAAGATTGTTCACTAAGCAATTTAGAAAACTACATTTCATGCTATAAAACAATGCCAACCTATCATATGTACTTGCTAGCAAAGGTCTCATTAATCAACTTGTAGCTTATATACCTTCTCGAATACATTAAATGGATGAAGTCTCTTAAAAAGCCACGAATTGAAAACATGTTATATGCTATTAGCCCTTACTTAATCATAACATAGATATTTAGAGTTTCAATAATTATATGAATCATTAATATTGACATTGTTCATATACCTCTACATTATCATTATTTAACATGTTGCATGAGCTCTAGGGTTTTTATTTTATTTTTGTTTAAAGAGTCTAAGGTTTTGTTTATTGTTGTTTGGAGTGTTTGGGAAGAAAAGGGTATCTCTACATGATCATTATTTGACATGTTGCATGAGATCTAGGGTTTTTGTTTAATTGTTGTTCAAGGAGTCTAGGTGTTTTGCTTATGATTTTTGTTTTATTGTTGTTTAAGTAGTCTAGGGTTTTGTTTATTGTTGTTCAAGGAGTTCATGTGTTTGAGAAGAAAAGAGTACCTTTCTCTTTTGAGTTTTACCATGTTATAGAGATTAAGAAGACTTTACCTCCTAATGGATTAAAAACATTTTGAGGCTCATTTACACCTCACCCACAAGTCCAATAATGTTTTTGTTATGTAATATGTGAGATGTTTTGTTGTGTGGTAGGTACATTATACCTTGCATTAGTTGCATTACTATTTAAAAGGGTTTATATTAGGTCCACACAGCTGATACAAGACCATTGTGTATGTTTCATGGGTCTTGAGGGGTTTCCAAATGCACAAGCCATATATCATAAATTACACCCCACTTGGTACAGTTTATGTTTTGTGGTTTTCAAATGGTTGTTAATCATTCTTTAAGGTTAAGAGGCTTCAATAAGTTTTTGAGGCTCCACAATATTACTTAACAGTCTATTTTTAAACATTATAGTCCCTGCGTGGGATTTTTTACGAGAAGAAAACATATTTGTTCCTTGATTTGTGTCACCATTATCTCATAGCAGAATTGTTGAACTAAACCTCATAAAACCCCTCATCCTAACCCTGAGGGTAAATAAAAATGAGCTTAAAGAATGTGACGCTTTTTTAAAATTGATGATGTTACTCGGACTTATTTGGATGTAAAAGTTAAGTGTCATTTTCAGAACCTTAGACGATGTAAGTGAGTTTGCGTGTTCAGCATAAACCCTAAGGCGAAAAGCCCTAGTCCAAAGGACCTAAAAGACTGTCTACGCACTACAGGCCATGGGCACGTATTGCACATAAATCCTAATGTTGAGAGGCTGACAATATTGGAGATATTTTCAAAGGTTGAAAAAAAGACAGGTGAGAAAATGATGTACAAAGTGATGATGGATTCTCTAAGAAATATGCTCACATCAACTAAAATTTCTTTAAGGCGGCAAAAGAGGCAAGTCTATAGCGTCAAAACCTGCTTTAAAAAAGGTAGAATGCCATAATGAAGATATTGAGAATAGCATGGATAACTTGAAGTGAGCAGAGAGTTAATACAAAGGTAGGGGTTTTTACCATGACCTATTGGAGAGTCTTCAACAAACGTCAAACAATATCTCTAACATGAAACCCTGCTAACCATATTTTGAAGTCAAGGTATAATTGACACTCAAATTATCAAAAGGGATAGGTAGATAGTGCCATGGAGAGACAACCCTTAGGTTTCTTTGCGGGTTTGTGTGCTAGGAAAAGACGAATAATAAAGAGTAGCAAACTCAGTGAGCAGGCCATAAGACGGTGGGCATCCTTGTTGAACATGACAATCAAACTCAGTCCATCAGAAGAGTAGGATAATATACAAAGGAAGCCATTTAAATCATCTTTGGTTTGTAAGACAGTTATGTACAGAGATGGGGCAAAAGCCATGAATACCAATCAGATTTCAATGAGTGATGTTTTGAAGAATACTGTATTGTCATAGAAGAAGACATAGTGGACAATCTAAATGCATATATGACGCGCTCCTATTAAAAATGGTGAATATTAAACATCCCAAAGAAAATCTCAGTGAATGGAGGAATGTTGAAATAAGTCTAATCAAAATTTTCAAAACCATTATCATTGTTAGCTTGATCACATAGTGATGAAATTTTTTATTGAATGCCTAGGGACCAATGTGCTTAGTTGTGAGAACCTCAGACAATATTTATAGTTGTACAACCCTGCAACTCGTACAAATGACAAATCATTCTTGGCAGGTTTTCTTCACTAAAATCCAGCACAAGAAGCAAAATATAAAAAGTTGATGAAATTGAATGGAGAAACAGACGTCAGTTTGAATTTCCAAAAATTACCCCAAAAACAGGAAAAAGACTAATAGAAAGAAATATTAAATAATTGAAAAAAATCCCCAAATTAATGGTATAGAAGAGCAAGCCGCATTAACCCAACACGCATCATTAGATCTCCTCTGGAGTTTTTTTTTAAAAGCCATTTGTAACGATCATGTTTTAGAATTATTTGTAGAAAATGCAGAAATTATACTCATGCCATGTTGCAAAAGCGCAGTGATAAATGGCATGCCATGAGATGCTTCCAAAACTGCAAGGTTCTTTGAAATTTGTTTATATTGAAAATCTTTCGAGTTAGAAGACTACAAAAGCCGTCAACTTCGATGACACATCAATCCATCCTATATTCTCCTCTGGGGAAAAACAGGTATATACCCTACACTGGTCATAGAGAACGGACCTTGCATTTGCCTTCGAAGAATCGAGAGAAGCAGGACAATTCAATCTAATGATCCAGTGTGCATACAGCACAATTAATTTGAAAATAAATCAAGATGCATGCAATCCATTTTTTCTTCAGAAGAAAAAGGTACATGGAAAAGTCCTCTTCAGGAGGCAACGGACAAGATACAACACTTCTCTTCAGCCCACAACATGCGGAACTCAATTCAGCAGCTGACTAATTCTCTTGAAAAGGTAAAGTATCTACCCAACCTCTTCATAAGCTCAGGTAACCTGCAAAATATGATAAAATCATAATGGTGTGAGGTTCAGTTTTGACAGTGTCCACGCAAAAGCTTGTTTCCAGAAATCCATTCAATACACAATTCAAATGAAGCATTCATTCTTGCAGAAATACTAACTCTTACAGAAGAAAATGGACAGGCCCACAGATTTATTTTATAATCAAAAGCTTCCTTCCAGAAAACATTCATTTTTTCTAATTTTTTCAATTGAAAGTTTTTCAACGAACAAGAAACCTGAAACTCAAAAGATCTAAGTTAGCAAATCCACACCCATCAAGGAACTTCAAATCTCATCCACATGATATAAGCTACAAACCAACTAATCACATTTGAAATCCATTCTAGAGAGAATTTGTGTAAAAATTCTTCTTTATGAAAATTTGTACATAACTTTTTGTAAATTTGTGGAGATGGGAAGTGCAAATGACTAATAGATGTTAAGCAGAAGTCAAATACATGTACTATAAAGGTCAAATCAAGTGTTATTACAATGTATAAGATCTCAATATAAAATGATATAAAACAAAACAAAATTATTACATAGTATAGAATTATACTTTTATCTGTTAGAAATGTAGGAGAAAGGATCTAGTAATTGAGCATAGTACTTGTTGGTTTAATGTTCAATGCTTTAAAAGTCTGATTATTCTCCACATAAAATGGCACGTACTGAGAAACACAAATCATCAGAACTCAACATGTTTTCATCCAATCTTTTGCATTTTTACAGCACCGTGGAGGAAGATATGTGGATCAAACCAGTAAAAATTTCATGAAAATCCATCATGGTATGCAAAAATGATTTTTGTACAGAAGCATATGGAGGTGCCGTTTTGTGTGGAGAATAGCCATGTATGTCCTACTCTTGACAGTATTGCACCAATAGTTGTGACTTAAAATTGTTAGTGTTGATGATTGAATGAAATGTATTCCTTAGGTCTCTAACAAGCATCCAATCATGTGATGCCACATCAGTGCACCAACAAAACATGACTCAATGCACAAGTATGTGTCTCACTTCTTTTTTTGGGTTCTTTTTGACAACCTGAAAAAGACATGCTGATGAGGCATCATATTTGATAATGTAGTCTTGAAACCTTAGTTATAAGTAGGACACTGAGCACCCTAAATTTGCGCATTTCAAAATCTTACCTGAAAATTTCCAATCACACTGAATTTTTTTAACAGCAGCTTACTTGACACGCCCCCTTCTAATAACTAAAGTTTCAAGACTGCTAGATCCTCTCCTATTTGTTAAAAATCACCCCTCAAATATTAACAAAATACAAGAAAACTTCATACAACAGATATGTACATAAATATAAGACTATAATACTTTGCAATCTGCCCAATTTTACTCACATGGATACTGTTCCAAAATTTTTATTGTATTTTTTGCCGATAGGCATATTGTGGGAGCTTTTGCTCCCGGAAGTCTCACTTCCTGCCCGTTTTTTCTCATCTTGCGTGCCTGCCTGGTAGCTCCTTCCGGCGGAGGACATGGTGAATCTAGGGTGCCCTTTTGCAGACCCCGCACCTGGCAACCCTGTCTCCATTTCATACACCCGTCTCTTCAGTCTTTATGCACGTAATCACTCCCACATTGGAGCCTTAATTTCTTCAGCATCTCTCTTCGTGGTTTCATTTACCTTGCGTGTGCTTGGTAAGGTCTTTCAAACTGGTTGAGTCAGCACTGTTTGACAGGTGCACCTTTAGAATAGTGGTTTCTACTTTTGCGAACCTCCTACGCAATGTATATACGACAGTGTAGGTTGGGGGATGATATTTCACTCTGCTTTGTATTTCGTCTGTTCGTCTACTCTCACAGGTAAATTCATCAACGAAATCCATTATTTTAATTTAGTATCACTCATTTACCTCTCTTCTATTTGTAATGTTAATTAGGGTTTCACTTTCAACTTTTCCGTTTGCAATGGATGGGTCTCAAGAGAGAGATGATGAAAACTCTGGTTAAGGAGAATAAGGAGGAAAAAATTCAAATGGAGGAACTTATTGATCCTGCCCTAGTCATTTTGAGTGACATCACCAAGGAGAACCCTCAAATGGATGTGCTTAACAATGCTAAGAACAATGTTATTGACAGCTATAGAACCACTAAATGGACTTATCATGAAATCCAGGGGCTTAAATACAAGGTGGGCAGATTGGAGAGGGACAATTACAGCAGTAAGAACAGGAATACCAAGGAGGAGAAGGATATGGAAAACAGAGTGAAGGAAATGGAGAGGAGAGTTCTGAGCATGGAGGGCACCTTGAAGAAAATAGCTGAGCAAAGCTATAATATTCTCAAAGCTTATAACGATAACATAAAGGTGCTGATTAACAAAATTGAGGAACACAGGGGAAGTAAGGAGGATGACCAATCTCCAAACAGTGGCAAAGATAAGTCTCTTGAGGAAGGACTGAGGAAGAGGACCAGATCCAGCACAATGAAAAAGGACACTCAGGACCCTGATAAAGATCTTTCAGACATTAAGGAGGCGGCTGGAAGGGCGTCTGAGCTGGAGATTCTCAGTGAATTTGCCTGAGCTGTTCTCCTGGCTTTGGGCCTTTCCTGGTGTTTTGTTATGCTTCCCTGTTTTCTTTTTCTGGTTTTATCTTACTTTCTCGTGGGGGGCTGTTGTTTAGCCTATGGCTATTTTGTTGTTGACACTTTTAATGCTTTATCTATGTTAAACTTTTAGATCTGTAAAGGTTTCAGGGCCCCATTGAAACCTGTTTTCCATAATAAAAAACTTTTCCGTTTGCAAGACATAGTCTCACTTTCAATTTTCCAATACACAAGGCATTGTCTCAAACGCAATGGCCTCCGTAGCTTGTGAGAAAGGTGGAAAGAGCTGTGTTGTAAGTTCCGATTCATCAAAGCTCTTATGCATAATGATTTTATGCAGATGATTTCATCAACATTTAAATTGTTGCAAATAGTTTTGATTTTAGATTAGGGTGAGATTGTAGTATTGGTGCTTTAGGTATTTCTCCTCAATTGCGCTACAACATTTTATCAAACACTTCGTGTGCCTTATGCATATTTCTGCATTCTGCATAGATATCTATCATCACCATCACAACTACAACATGCGATAAAAGTCCACTTCCTGCTATCTTTAACCGAACCACCATACCTTGTCTATTTTGCGTTATGGAATTTGGCCTTACACCCTGCCACTGGATTCAACTGAGAGTTTCTAAGACCATTTCATCAAACCCCTTCCAAGTATGCTTTGACGAATTTCCATATCTCCACGTACACCAACAAATACTACCAAAAAAGGTTGTGGAGATTGTAATTGTATTCTGCAAACTGTATTAGCTTGAAGTCTCCAAAAGCCTTCTTAACAAACCTATCCCATGGTCTCATTCACCGAACACAGGCAGTGAGGATGGATGCAAGGGTTGTGGAACTATATGCTTCCACATTTTGCATACGTGGCTATCAAAGCATCACCAATGAGCATATCTGGCCCAAATCTGCCCTCTGTGCTTTAATAGATGTCCTTACTCATCCCCAACTTCTACACAGTCAAGGAGTAAAAATGGTTACAAAAGAAGTTGAATCATACTTTGAACCTATTCTCTGTATTTAGTATAAAGGTTTCAAATGTCGTTTTAGCAAACACGCTTCCTGAAAATGTAACAACGTCCTAAAACAGACCCCCTTTTCTTTGAAGCCCAGCTGCATTATCACTCCAGTTTATAAATTTAGAATGTCTAATGTTTGTTTATTGTAATTATATGATTTCCCTTATGTTTAATTCCTCTCCAATTTGCTTACTGGACTTTGATTTTTATGTTACCTTTTATTTTCACCATGTCTCAAGATATATTGGACCGATATTCATTGGGGTTTCCTGTTGTCTTGTACATAATAAATTGTATGAGAAATTGGGCTGCCAAATGTATGTTCATTAATTTGTAGTTTTCTCAAGTTTTGATATGTTTCTCAAACTCTTGCTCTGCTTTAAAATATCTGTGTATAGATTATGTCTGATTGTGCAGACAAACGTTTCTTTATTGTCTTCAATTACAGTACTCTACAAACAATTGTCAGAACTGTCTTTTTCGTGGCTGTATGTAAACATGTTTAAATAGTCCAAGGTCCATAAAAAATGTGGTTTCTTTTCGAATTCCTAAATTTCACTCGTGTTTTCCGCTAAACCATACTGTAAAGACTTGGACTACCAAAATGTCAAAACAAAATTTGCTCTAAACTTCCCAAACCTTAAAAAGACACGTAATAAATCTAAATCTTGTCTATTTTGTTGAACAATTGCTAAACACTTCAAGCCTGCCTTTTCCGTGGCTATGGCTGTATGTAAACATGTTTAAATATTCCAAAGTACATAAAATCTGTGTTTCTTTTCGAATTCCTAAATTTCTGAACTGTTTTCCATGGCTGAGAATGAAAGGAGATTACTTAGAGATTTGACGGATCAAATATATCCTTCAACCAACAAATCAACAATTACAACTTCTGAATTACTGCCCCACACCAGAAAAATACTTGCTCCTTTTAAGTAATTAAATAATTTTGCAATTCACCGTGTATAATTAAATCACTTTTCTTTTAGAATTACTTTTTTTAGTAATAAATTTTCAATGTTCATTCAATCCAATTTGCTTAGCAAACTTTGATTTGGTTGTTACCTTTTATTTTCACAATGTCTAAAGATATATTGGACCGTACTCCGGATATACGAAAGATTCATTGTGGCAACAGATACATCTCAGTGCATCCCTCAATATCATTAAAGACTGGTTACATGAAAATATGTTTACACATTTGCACAACAAAGGCAATCACACACTGGTCATTGCTCGGAAAAAATTGCAGATATGATCAATGCTCAAAATAAATTGCAGAAATGTCATGGAAAACTCCTATTGGCTACCCGTTGCATGCAAAAGAGCATGTGACTGCTAGTTATCACCAGCTCAGATCCTCCTCAATCTCTCTATTCAGACATATTCAAAGAATTAATTACAAAATCTTTATTCTCAGATTTTCTCTGCGTTCGAGGATGCTAATTTGCTGCTCTCTTTGCTGGGCATATATACATAGGCTTTGAAATCTCTTATCCCTTATTGTATGAGAGCATATGTCAGTGTTTGCTGTAGCAACAGTTACGAGCAGCCACAAACAGGGTCTCTGTTTTATCTTATTTTTTTGTGCGCAATAAAAATCAACAACTCTGTCTTGTGTTAAATTTACGTCTTTTATATATTATCATTTTGGATTCCTCTATGTTATATCTTTGTTACTTTTGCTCTCTGTTCAAGTCTTTGTTTTGTCCTCTACCTTTTGGCTTCATATTATAAAGCTTTTGCAATATGTCCAAGCTTGCATTCTAAAAGAAATTCAATTAGGAACTGGTAATAGCAGTGGTCACATTATCTGAAAATTTCCTAAACGCTCTTCTCACATTCATGCAGAATATATTATGGATAGAGTGGGCAAAGATAAGGCTATAGGCATTGATCTCGGTACAATTTACAGCTGTGTGGGAGTGTGGCAGCATGACAGAATTGAAATTATCCCTAAAGACCAAGAAAACACAACCACTCCCTCTATGGTTGCTTTCACCCCCAACGAAAGACTTCTTGGAGATGCTGACAAGTTCTAGATTTCAACTCAGTAAAAGTTTAGACCTGAAACTAATACGTGTCTTGGATGGAAAATCATTTTGGAAAACAAAATCAAAAATTGGGGTTTCCATCTCTAGATGCCTCGAAGAAGATCAAAACGAAGTGAGCTAAAACATTTTGGCGCAATGTCAATCCGTGGATCGAAAGCGAAGGGCACTACTTGTTCCAACGCCTCAACAAATGGGACCGATGTGACCTTTCTCGTCTTCACTTCCTTTCCAACGGTGGATAGCGGTTGACGAAGAATGCGGCGAAAAGTGGTGTTAGAGGACAAGAAGATGGAATTGTTGTTGTTTCCGACGCAGAAGAAATCAACCAGGTCAAGCTGCAGCAAGACACAAAGCTGAGACTATAGTGTAGAATTCTCAAGAACCTAGATGCAGATGGTCTACGACATCTTCTTTAGGGAAAGCTTATCAACGGTGGCTACCATCAACAGCCGCCCCCTGCTCTCCACCAAGTTCGGGCTCTTAAAAAAACGCTTCATGGAAAAACCAAACTTACCCCACAAACCTTCCATTATACTTTAGAAGAGCACGAGAAGAGAGTCGTAGGTTATGCAATACAACACTCCCCCCACATGGGTCATCTTCTCCGACCGCAGATTGGACCGCAACTGGAGCGACACAGTCATTTCCTAAGTCTGTCGCGCCGAATCATAAACCTCGAGAGTCGGGTCATTTCCCAGGTCTGTCGCGTCGAATCATAAACTTTGAAAAATTAATATCCCCGCTGGCCAAGAAGATCTTGAAGGTCTTCAAGTTGTTGTCCACTGCCAACCCCGCCGAGGGTAGGGAACGTAATTTGGTGGTAGGGTGCAATTTGACCTTCTCCTCGGTAAAGGGAAAGCTTAAGATCACCATTCTGTCCTCCGACAGAGAGAAGAGGAGACCACCCTTAGAGGCAACAACAACGAGCCTTGCAAGAAGAGAAACCGGGCGTGACCTCAACCAAGAGTAGGGGTCGTAAACACAATTCTACCTCCATTTGTTCTTCTTGAAAACAAGGAACAAATGGAGGGAAAACTGTGTTTAGGACCTTACTCCGAGTGGAGGTCATGCCTAGTTTCTCTGTCCACAAGGCTTGCCTTTGTTGCCTCCCCAGACAGTCTCTTATCTGTGTCAGAGAATAGAAAGGTTATCCTGAGCTTTTCCATTACTAGGGAGAAGATCAAATTGCCCCATACCATCTAACCACATTCCCTACCTTTGGCAGGGCTGGTAGTGGACAACAACTTGAAGACCCTCACGATCTTCCTAAGCAACAGGGACATTAATTTTTCAAAGTTTGTCGCGAGAAACTTGACTCTCGAAGTTTATGATTCGGTGTGGCAAACTTGAAAAATGGCTGGGTCGCTCTCGCCGCGGTCCAATTTGCGGTCGGGGAAGATGACCCACGTGAGAGGAGTGTTGTAATGCATAACCTACGACCCTCTTCTCATGCTCTCCTACAATATAAAGGAAGGCTTGTGGGGTAAGTTTGGTTTGCCTATGAAGCGTTTTTTTAAAAGCTCGAACCTGGTGAAGTTTAGGGGGTGGTTGATGATGGTGGCCATCATTGACAAGCTTTCCCTAAAGAAGATGGCGAAGAGCATTCGCATTTGGGTGTTCGAGAATTCCACACTATGGTCCCAGCTCTGTGTTTTGCCGCAGCTCAACCTGGTTGACTTCTTCTGTGTCGGAAACAACAACGATTCCATCTTCTTGTCCTCCAACACCACTTCCCGTTGCATTCTGCTTTAGCCGCCCTCCATCGCCGGAAAGGAAGTGAAGACAATAGAGGTCACCCCGGCCCCATTTGTTGAGGCGCTGGAACAAACAGTGGCGCCATTCGCTTTCGATAGAGGGATTGACATATGCGCCAAAATGTTTTGGCCCACTTTTTTCTTAATCAAAGTTTTGATCTTCTTCGAGGCATCCAAAGATCGAAACCCAGATTCTCGATTTTGCTTTCTAAAACAATTTTCCATCCAAGACTCGTATTAGTTTCAGATCTAAACTTTTACTCATGGATACCAACACTGTGTTTGATGTCAAGAGACTGATTGGAAGAAGATATAATGATCCCTCTGTGTAGTCTGACAAACAATTGTGGCCATTCACTATTGTTGCTGGTAAGAATTCAACAAGCCTATAGTTGAAGTGACTTATAAAGGTGAGAAAAGATTATTTGCAGTTGAACAAATCTCGTCCATGGTGCTGGTGAAAATGAAGATGATAGCCGAACAATACCTCCAGAGTGATGTAAAGAATGTTGTCATTACCGTGCCTTCTTATTTCCATAATTCGCAGAAGTGAGCAACTAAAGATGTTGGTAAGATTACAGGCTTAATGTCATGCAGATAATCAATGAACCCACAACTGCAGCAATAACTTATGGCTTTGACACATAGGTGGAAGGAACATAAAACATTCTAGTTTTTTACCTTGGAGGAAGTACATATCCATTATTTTAATTTAGTATCACTCATTTAGCTCTCTTCTATTTGTAATGCGAATTAGGGCTTCACTTTCAACTTTTCCATTTGCAAGACAGTCTCACTTTCAATTTTCCAATACACAAGGCATTGTCTCAAACGCAATGGCCTCCACAACTTTTGAGAAAGGTGGAAATAGTGGTGTTGTAAGTTCCAATTCGTCAAAGCTCTTATGCATAATGATTTTATGCAGATGATTTCATCAACATTTAAATTGTTGCAAATAGTTTTGATCTTAGATTAGGGTGAGATTGTAGTATTGGTGCTTTAGGTATTTCTCCTCAATTGCGCTACGACATTTTATCAAACACTTTGTGTGCCTTATGCATATTTCCGCATTCTGCCTAGATATCTATCACCACCATTACAACTACAATATGCGATAAAAGTTCACTTCCTGCTATCTTTAACCAAACCTCCATACCTTGTCTATTTTGCGTTATGGAATTTGGCCTTACACCCTACCACTGGATTCAATTGAGAGTTTCTAAGACCATTTCATTAAACCCCCTCCAAGTATGCTTTGACGAATTTCCATACTCTGCTTTGAATCTCCATGTACACCAACAAATACTACCAAAAAAGGTTGTGGAGATTGTAATTGTATTCTGCAAACTGTATTAGCTTGAAGTCTTCAAAAGCCTTCTCATCAAACCTCTCCCACGGTCTCATTCACCGAACACAGGTAGTGAGGATGGATGCAAGGGTTGTGGAACTATATGCTTCCACATTTTGCATACGTGGCTATCAAAGCATCACCAATGAGCATATCTGGCCCAAATCTGCCCTCTGTGCTTTAATAGATGTCCTTACTCATACTCTGAACCTATTCTCTCTATTTAGTTTAAAGGTTTCAAATGTCGTTTTAGCAAATACGCTTCCTAAAAATGTAACAGCAACATCTTAAAACAGACCCCCTTTTCTTTGAAGCCCAGCTGCATTGTCACTCCAATGTATAAATTTAGAATGTCTAATGTTTGTGTATTGTTATTATATGATTTCCCTTATGTTTAATTCCTCTCCAATTTGCTTACTGGACTTTGATTTTTATGTTACCTTTTATTTTCACCGTGTCTCAAGATATATTGGACCGATATTCATTGGGGTTTCTTGTTGTCTTATACAGAATACCATGTATGAGAAATTTTTGCCACCAAATGTATGTTCATTAATTTGTAGTTTTCTTGAGTTTTGATATGTTTCTCAAACTATTGCTCTGCTTTGAAATATATGCGTATAGATTATGTCTGATTGTGCAAACAAACATTTCTTTATTGTGTTCAATTACAGTACTCTACGAACAATTGTCAGAACTGTCTTTTTCGTGGCTGTATGTAAACATGGTTAAATTGTCCAAGGTCCATAAAATCTGTGTTTCTTTTCGAATTCCTAAATTTCACTCATGTTTTCCGCTAAACCATACTGTAAAGACTTGAACTACCAAAATGTCAAAACAAAATTTGCTCTAAACTTCCCAAACCTTAAAAAGACACGTAATAAATCTAAATCTTGTCTATTTTGTTGAACAATTGCTAAACGCTTCAAGCCTGCCTTTTCCGTGGCTGTGGCTGTATGTAAACATGTTTAAATATTCCAAGGTACATAAAATCCGCGTTTCTTTTCGAATTCCTAAATTTCTGAACTGTTTTCCATGGCTGAGAATGAAAGGAGATTACTTAGAGACTTGACGGATCAAATATATCCTTCAACCAACAAATCAACAATTACAACTTTTGAATTACTGCCCCACACCAGAAAAATACTTGCTCCTTTTAAGTAATTAAATAATTTTACAATACACATATACTTAAATCACGTTTATTTTAGAATTACTTTTTTTAATAATAAAATTTTTATGTGTTGAGATTTTAGGATCGTTGCAAATGTAATAGCACTGCTGTAAAAGTATGTACTTTCAAATGCATCGATCTCTTGTATATATACATGGTAAAGACAAGAAAAGACATGTCCCTTCATGGGACATGTCTATTCATTAATCTAATTTATGAATTTAACTATATAATCATTATAAGAATAAATAAAATATTAACTTCATATATATTTTATATATATATATATATATATATATATAAAATAAATAATATCAATTATTAGATATATTAATATATATATCTATGTATATATAATTAATTAATTCTCATAATAATTATATAATCAGTTTTATTTATCTGACCAATGCTACATACATCAACACTCCCTCTTAGCTAGGGAAGATAAAATCATATATCACATTTCTTGTGATAAGAAATCTCACATATCTCGTGAACACAGATCACATAACACGTGATGATAAGTATCAATTAACTCGTGAGATGAGGAATCACCTAACATGTGATACCCATTTTTATATATATCACCTAACATGTGATTTAAGGAATCACCTAACATGTGATATGAGGAGTCACCTGACATGTGATACACAGTTTTACATATCACCTAACATGTGATATAAGGAATCACTTGACATCTGATACCCAGTTTTACATATCACCTAACATGTGATATGAGGAATCACCTGACATGTGATACCCAATTTTACATATCACCTAACATGTGATATGAGGAATCACCTGACATGTGATAACCAATTTTATATATCACCTAACATGTAATATGAGGAATCACCTTAGATCGTGATACCTAATTTTCATACCACCTTGATATGAGGAATCACCTTAGATCGTGATACCTAATTTTCATACCACCTTGATATGAGGAATCACCTTAGATCGTGATACCTAATTTTCATATCACCTCAGATCGTGATACAAGGATATAGTAAATAAGAACATTACATTCCATTTACATATAACCCTATTATGGTATGTGCACAAACATATAACTGTCTACCATAACGAATCTTTATTACAAGATCGTCACCTTGTAACATCAAATACAAGTGTTCATTGTCAAAAAGTCGTCACCTTTCTCCAATGTTCACAGGAGGGCCCATAAGTCCTAGAGTCACACACATGAAATCCACCTTGAATAATATCAGAGGGTGGATCCATCATGACTCATCCCAAAGGGTGAAACAAGGGCTTTCACCTTAGACTTCTCTCTCAAGGAGAAGAATGCAATAACATACAAGATAATAGATCACAAATATTGAAACTCCTTTTCATCAAAGGCTTCATTCTCCAACATGCCAAGTTTATCTCTAAGGTACACAACCTTACCTCTAGCAAGAAACTTGGTGAGAATATCAGTCGTATGTTATGTAGGGATAATGTACCTTGAATAGCATACTTATGCACTATATCTCTTATATAGTTTGCATCACTCTAGGTGAACCCCAAGTTATGTAAGAGATAGCATAAAAGCATTTCAGCCAGCACACATGACTCAATCTCATGATCATAGTCCTCTGGATGCTTCCTTTAAGGTCTTGTAACAACCTCATCACCTCCTCGTCCAAGGTTGTTTTAGATGAACTATCATACTCCCTCTGAATCTAATATCAACCTTCTGCGAGCAAGTCGTGTCTTTGTTCTTTAGTCTGCATTAAGCTCTTTTTCTTGAATTCCCAACCATCTATCTAGGAATATCATGACCTAGATATCTGCATAAAAGCCTTCTAGTTCACATACATGGAATTTTATCATTTGAATCTCAATTCTTTTTCCTTTTATAATTTCCTAGTCACTAGGGAAACCATATCGATATGGTTTACTCCTTCTGAATCAATATGACCAAGATCCTTGGAAATCAAATAAGGCATATCCTCTAGATGTTGTACTAACTCCCTCTGAATCTTCGAGTACTAACATCAACATTTAACCTTCTCGTCCAAGGTTTCCTTTGATGGTTCATCGGACTTCTTCTGAATGTGATATCAATCTTCTGACCTTCTCGTCCAAGGTGTCCTTTGATGGTTCATTAGACTTCTTCTGAATGTGATATCAACCTTCTGACCTTCTCATCCAAGGTTTCTTCTAATAGATAAAGTGTCAGACTCCCTCTGAATCTGATAGCAATCCTTCTTTTCTTGCAAGAGCATCCTCAAAGAAATATCAAGGCAAATAACTCTTATAGTACGTATTGAATAAGAGAATAAGAGAGATTAGAAATACAATACTTAAAAATTGAACTAAAAATACTGATCTCATGTAGTTAAAGACTATTCTTCAACTTCTCCCACTAACATAGATGCACACCCTTCAAACAATAACCTTCATTTTCGTATACTTTGAATATTATAGTGCATATAGTGTGCTTATAAATTCTCTAACTCTTGAGCCATGAGAAACACACAAGTCTTCGACAAGAGAAAACACTTTGCTTTGAATTCGGGCCCACTCTCCATGCTCGACTTGTTAGTTGCAACTGTATCAATCAGAGAAGGCAATAATTGCCTTCCTAATCGAGTGACATGCGGGCTCAGAACAATATGTCGATCACTTGATTTAGCTACCTGAAACCTTAGTCCTGGTAGTCTTGAAATTTATTCAGTTCGAATGAATGCTCCCGAATAAGCTTGTGCGCGTATGTCCTTCCGAATGTTCATTCAATCCAATTTTCTCAGCAAACTTTGATTTGGTTGTTACTTTTTATTTTCACAATGTCTCAAGACATATTGGATTGTAACTCCGGATACACAAAAGATTCATTGTGGCAGCAGATACTTCTCAGTGCACCCCTCAGTGTCATTAAAGTCTGGTTACATGAAAATATGTTTACACATTTGCACAACAAAGGCAATCACACACTGGTCATTGCTCGAAAACAAATGCAGATATGATCATTGCTCAAAATAAATTGCAGAAATGTCATGGAAAACTCCTATCAGCTAACTGTTGCATGCAAAAGAGCATGCGACTGGTAGTACTAGTTAAGACAGAAATGCATCGTTACAATGTTCAACCATTAAAATCAGCCCCACCTAGAGCTCTTAGACACTTCTATCCATCTTCGTGCATTTGTATCAACACGTGCGACGAGTGTAGGACACATACATGCACATGGACTCACAATGACATCAACATTCATGTAAATTCGTGTTGTTTGGTTACAATTGTGCATCAGTATGTGGGACTTTAGTTTATGTATGGACATCTATTGGCTAGACATATGTCTGTATGGCTTTTTAAAATAGAATAATTCTTTGGAGCATCCTGCATTTGTATTAAATAGGTCACGGAGCAGGTTCACTCGGGCAGAGGCTAAGCTCCTGACAAAAACATACAAAAGACAAGACAAAAAAAAATTGTAAATTTTGCGATTTTTTTTGCAAATTTTTTGTTGTTTTCCACTACAAGATATGAAGATCATGAAGAACAGATGCTGAAAATTTCGCAAAATTCTGACCTTTTCAGATTTTTCAAATTTGATCAATGGTACATTGTAGGGAGCTTAGCTGCATCCGTTCACTCAAGGATACACCATGGGTACGTATCTGGGCATCTAGGTCAACCAGGCATGTACCCAAGGCATACCCAGTTGTACTTGGGTGTGCCCAAAAGTGGTGCGCACCAATAAGTATGAATTAACATTTATCACTGCTAAATGCCAATTGATAAAGAAAATTATTATATATTTAACTATGAATTGACATTTAGTGTTTATCTTTATCACTGTCATTTTGGCATTAGGCATTGATCATTGATTAAGCATCATATTATCAAATGTATTTAACTTTACACTTTTGTATATTTCTTTAAATTGTGTATACATACATACATACATCCATCCATACATGCATAAATCCATATATAAATACATCAATGCATGCATGCATGCATACATCCATACATACATACATCCATACCTGCATGCATGCACGCATCCATCCATACATGCATACATCGATAGATGCATAGATCCATACATGCATGCATCCATACATACATGCATACATACATGTATACGTACATGTATATGTACATGCATACATACATATATACATGCATGCATCCATACATACATGCATATGTACATGCATACATGGATTCATGCATGCATACATCGATACATTCATGCATACATACATATATATCTATTTACATGCATACATACATGCATGCATACATACATACATGAATGGATGCATCCGTGCATAAAAATAATGCATGTACGCATACATCTACATACATGCATGCATACATAAATATATATTTGATAAGTAGGCGATATTTTCCACAGCAAGTCAAATTGTGATATTGCTATCAAGATTCATCTATGTAGTTTTTGAATCAAACTCTTTGACCTATGTTTAATGAATAAGTGGTTCACAAAAAACCATCTCTCATGGGAATGAATGGAGCACATATCACTCATTGCATCTAAGTGATGCTCATAGAGGTGAAACATTAGGCCTTCCCAGGAGATCAACCATCCGAATACTACTCCAATGTTGGCATGCATAACTATTGAGTTCCCTCCAAGGTAAGCCCGCTTAGCTTGGTACCTCATTTGCAAAACCTTCAACAAATGTTATGCCTCATGAATCATTCATGATAGAGCCCCTTAAGCTCATCAATTGATAAGTACGAGAAATTTCCCATAGCAAGTCAAATTGTGACATTTCTATTAGGATTCAACTGTGTAATTTTCGAGTCAAACTCATTGACCCATGTTTCATAAGTAGTAGTTCACAAGAGCCCATCTCTCATAGGAATGAATGGAGCACTTAGAACTCATTGCATCTAGGTCTCACAAAGGTGAAGCATTGGACCTTCCTGGGAGGTCAATAGCTCTTCAAATAAAATAAACAATGTAATAAAACAAGTACAGATACATTAAATACATCTATTTGAAGCACTACTTTTATTTACTTAAAAGTGTTATTTATTTAAGTTTTTATTCAAAAAACTGCTTTTATGACTTAACTAGTTATTTTATAGTTTAGATATTTTTAAGTTTTAGTTTTTATGTTGTAGGGGCCTATGTCCTACCATGGTACCTTCGTCCCCATCCCCAAAATGTTTCGGAGACTTGGGGTTCCATTGCCTAAGTCAACCCCTTATACTACTAGTGCCTTGAACTCAAGCTTTGATTTTGATACAGACCTACCAATCGCACTTGCTAGTTGGGGACAACCATATATTTCCTATGTTTCAATGAAAGCATTTTAATTTTCTTAATTTGTTTGTCAAAGCTCATGTGAAATCTCAATTCAAGTCTAATGTTATTTATTAAACTTCTAAAATGCATACGACAAATGCTTTAACAATGTTATGATATGAATATGTGAAATTTCTCTGTATTTAAAAAAAAATCTCTAATTTAAATAGTTATCCCCAACAATCCCCTTAAAAATAGCCCAAAAGTGCCCCTGTACCAGAAACATGTCTCACTGTCCCTTGCCATCCCCATCCCAGAAACTCGGAGGAACATAGTTTTTATGTACATAGTCACAACATATAGTTTGTGCCTTGTTGCCACTGTAGTATGTCTCTCGTCATGATAAAATGTTGAGTACAATAAAATTGAAAAACTCTAAAGTAATAAAATAGCTCTAGACTAATCTCTCTCAATAGATAGCATTGGATCTCCATAACCCATACTGTTGATTGTTTCTGTTTCTGGATTCAATTGTGTGTAAGTTTTTAGCCTCAATGTTGTAGATCACACTCTATGATCCATCATCAGGATGAAAGAGTGCACAAGGAAAAGAAATGGTTGTTGCAAACCCTGACTAATATACGTAAGATATCTATACATAATACATATATATAGAAAATGTGTACATACATACACATACATTTATATAGACATATACATATAAATACATACATATATAAATACATACACGTACGTATCAAAGACATTAAATTTCCACAATCCATGCTGAATTCATTTGTTGTTTTTGGATTCAAATGTGTGAAAATCTTTTTGCATCAACTTTTCTCAACTCATATCCTAATGATAGATCATGGAGTGGGATCTGAAACATCAATACAAAAAGATTTTCAAACAATTAAATCTAGAAAAAACACATAATTTCATATACATAGCTATGATAAAATTGCATCCCCTACTATTCCATAATGTCGATTGTTGTTGTTTCTGGATTTACTGATCATACTCCATGATCCATGATTAGGATGAGAGAGTGCACAAGGAAAAGAAACTATGTTGCACGTCTGTGTCCCTAAAACATTTTGGGGATACTGGGATGAAAAGGAAACGGCCCCCAGCCATCCCCAATTTCAAAAAATTATAGGAAATGGCCCCTAGCATTTCAAGACGGCTAGCTATCCTCGAATACCTAAGTGATGCCCAAAACATCCCATATCCATCCCCAAAACGAAAAAGTGTCCCCTCCACATTCCAATGATTTTTGGCATTAAAAAATAGTTTTTTGAAATATTTTTGCCAAAGCAACATTGTGGGGGCCCACAAGGTTTGAATTTGTGTCTGCGGACGATAAAATTCAAATGAAGTTCAGCGTGGGAAAACATTTGGAAAAAAAAATCATGATTAAATATGTTTAAAATTTTATTTTTTTAAAAAAAAATATCAAATTTTATATATTATATAATTAATATTAAAATTATAAAACCTAATATTTAGTTTAAATATTTTAATATTCATCATAGTAGACATATTAAGTTTTATGAATTATATAAAAATATGTTAAAAAATTTATATATTAAATAAAAATGCCTAGTTTCATAGGATGTTTGAGACTTCTGGATACATGTTTGAGACATTTTGATTTGGATATTTATATTGATAGACCATGGTTTTTGATGTTCGAGACTATTGTTATAATGTTGTTATACTAATTTATAATGTTGCTATTATCATTTATGTTGTTAAACTATTGTTGGAACTCGTGAATCTGTGATATATTTCCATATTTTCTTGTTATAATAAATAAAAATGTCTTAGTTTCATAGGTTGTGTTTGATGTTTGACACTTCTGGATACATGTTTGAGACATTTTGATTTGGATATTTATATTGATATGTTAATGTTTTAAACCAGAATAATATAAATGCAATATACAAAAAACTAGAAATGCATACAAACAAATGACATGATTATTTACCCTGGGAAGACCCTCTTACTCAGGGAAAAACCCAGCCACACCCGAAAAATAAATCTCTTTATTGAGAGCTCAAACTTTTGAGTACAATATCTCAAGCTAATTAGGAGATAGAACAAACATTATTGTTAACTCTTAACAATCATCAATAGCTTATAATAGTATGAATATAGATTGCTTAGTATCTACAATATGTACAGCACAAAATGAATCTCACAGATTACTATCACAATCCACTCAAAATATAACAATAAGCAAATATTATAATATATGTAGCAATCCTAGTGAATAGCTGCACTTCACCCCAATGAAGACTCACACGACATTTCCCTATATCTGTCACAATACATGAAAAACCACCGCCACAAAAGAATAATGTTCTCCAAGACAACATCCAAATCAATCCAACTGAATAATATATAAAACAGCTAACTCAGAATCACTAGAAAATGCCTATACTGAAGACTATTACAACCACAATTAGCATGACGAATAATCTTGCTCGTAACCATTCCCATACTCTTGAAATCCAACATCGAATACAAAAGAGTCACCGTTGTTGCATACAAAGAGACAAAGACATTATTAAGAAGTTGGACGACATCAATACATGCCGTCAATGAACTGCATCAGATAATATAAGACACATCATCATCTTTGTCGGTGCCATGTCAAGTGACTCGACAATAATCAAGGTGCGTTGAATAACAAAGTCTCTTCCACAGATGCAATAAAATGAAACGAACACAATGCTAAAGATTATACACAACAGTACAAAATAACCGATGTCATCAAAGCAAGAATGAGATAAATGACAATGCCTCCACATAGTCACGATAGATAAAAGATTAATGGTAGGAAGCTCTGAAGAAAAGGAACAACTATAACTAGAGAAACACGACATCAAACTGAAGCAAGAACCAAACACAACAAAGATGAATATAGAGACTTGAACAAAACTAAGCAAAGAATCTCTCTTGAATGATGATCAACAACAAAACCATCTTAGGAAATATGATGTTGTTCAACCTAGATATGAATGAATTCTCTCTCAGTACCATAACATTAACACTCCCTCTTAGCAAGAGAGATCATTCATATGCCATAGTGTGTCTCAACCTGACAAGCACAATGGAGCTACAACCCCAAAACAACCAAAAACAATGTCAATAACAAAATCTCATCATTGATTTTCTCAACATAATATTGTCATCTCAGCATGACATTCACCATGGCCACTCCCAAAGGGCGAAAGAACATAAAACTAAGTCATGGATTCTCTCGCTTGACATCTGCCATGGCTACTCCTAGAGGGTGGATCCACCATAACTACTCCCAGAGGGTGGAACTGGGGCTTTCACCTCAAACTTCTCTAGCAGAGAAGAATGCATTAAGAAGGGATTTCACCTCGAACTTCTCTCGCAAAGAACTCATTAACAAGAGATTTCACCTCGAACTGCAAGCTCGAACTTCTCTCGCAGAGAAGAACACATTAACAAGGGATTTCACCTTCTTCTCTCCCAGAGAAGAACTCATTAAGCACATAAAAAGATCATCTGAATGCTAAGACTCCCTCTCAGCCGAGACTCTCTCTCAACAAGGACAACATACTCAAGCTTAGATTATCATAACAAAATAGAGCTGATTCCAATGTAGACCAAACAAGGAGCTTTAGCAGTCACACTGCTACACAAGCTTCTTGATCCTCAGTAAAAGGATTTAGCACTCTCCCTCTCCCACACAAGCTCCCTTTGAATCTGATTTCTGCAGCTGAATAGTCTCCCTTTGAATGTCATTTCTTTGTCTTTGAAGAAACTAATAGCAATTATAATTTGTATAGGTTCTTCCTCTTTATGGAAGTTATGTATCACCAAATTCAATCCCATGGCTGCAAGTAGTGTCCCCATGTTCATTTCCATAGTCTACATGACTTTGCATGTAATCTCTCACCATCTAGTTGCTTCTCGTTCCGTCCTGGAAGCATTTTTAGAGAGATTAGTAATAGTTAATAGAATCAAACTATTGATCAAGAGAAACATATAGATTAATGCTTAAAGCATACATAATTCACTGTTCTCAATATTATAGCATGAATTAACTACATAAAATTCATGATCAATATTCAAATACTTCTCTTTATTGCTTAAATTTTCTCACAATCCACCAATAGATCTTCTGCCATCACACAGTTATAGTGTAGGCAAAGAATGAAAACTTTGAACACCAACACATCTACTATCCTCATAGACATGAATGCCAAACATGTAAGCATAGACGAGCATGACAACATCCTCCTCATCCAAGTAAGAAGCTTCATCAGAGATTCTACCCTCGAAGGCTCTTCAACTACACGTTCTCATATAAATCCCTCATTTTGAACAAAATATTCGACACCCATTAGACGTCAGGATTTTTCTAGAATCCAATTGTTCTATTCTAGTTCAGACCCTTTCCTTAAATCTGGTTTTGATACCATGTTAATGTTTTGAACCAAAATAATATAAATGCAATATACAAAAAAACTAGAAAAGCATACAAACAGATGACACGATTATTTACCCTCGAGCAAAAAACACAGCCACACCCAAAAAGTAGATCCCTTTATTGAGAGCTCAAACTCTGAGTACAATATCTCAAGCTAGTTAGGAGATAGACCAAACAAGATTGTTAACTCTTAACAATCATCAATAGTTGGCTTATAATAGTACCAATATAGACTGCTTAGTATCTACAATATGTACAACACAAAATGAATCTCACATATTACTATCACAGTCTTCTCAAAATATAACATTAAGAAAATATTATAATATCTGTAGCAATTCTCGTGAATAACTACACTTCACCCCAATGACGACTCACGCGGCATTTCCCTATATCCGTCACAATACATGAAAAACCGTTGCCACAGAAGAATAATGTTCTAGAGGACAATGCCAAGATCAATCCAACTGAATAATATATAAAACAGCGAACTCAAAATCAACAGAAAATGCCAATACTAAAGACTATTACAGCCACAACTAGCACAACGAATAATCTTGCTCGTAAGCATTCCCACACTCTTGAATTCCAACATTGACTACAAAGAGTCACCGTTGTTGCATACGAAGAGACAAAGACATTATTAAGAAGTTGAACAACATCAATACATGTCATCAATGAACCACGTCAGATAATATAAGACACATCATCATCTCTGTCAGAGCCATGTCAAGTGACTCAACAATAATCAAGGTGCAAATTATAATAAAGTCTCTTTCGTAGATGCAATAAAATGACACGAACACAATGCTGAAGATTATACACATAGCGGTACAAAATAATCGATGTCATCAAAGGCAAGAATGAGATAAATGACAAGGCCTCCACATAGTCACGATACATAAAAGATTAACAGTAGGAAGCTCTAAAGAAAAGGAACAGCTATAGCTAGAGAAACGCGACATCAAGGTTTCAAACTGAAGCAGGAACCAAAAATGGCAGAGATGAATATAGGGACTTAGAACAAAACTGAGCAAAGAATCTCTCTTGAATGATGATCAACATCATAACCATCTTAGGAAATATGTTGTTCAACCCAGAGATATGAATGAATTCTCTAGCAGCTTCCATAGCAAAGAATCTCTCTTGAATGATGATCAACATCATAACCATCTTAGGAAATATGTTGTTCAACCCAGATATGAATGAATTCTCTAGCAGCTACCATAGCATTAACATGATAGGCCATGGTTTTGATGTTTAAGACTATTGTTAAAATGTTGTTATATACTAATTTATACTGCTGCTATTGTCATTTATGTTGTTATACTACTGTTGTAACTCGTGAATCTGTGATTTATTTGCATATTGTCTTGTTGTTATAAATTATTGACATATCTTTGTCTTTCCCTCTCTCTATCTATAGTATCTTAATATATTTTGATGTATATATATATATATAGTATACTGTCATCCCCTATTTTCGACCCTTTAGGAAACATCCCGAAAATGCATCCCATGTCGTCCTCTTGACCACGTCACAAGACAACATGGAACATAGAAAAGGAATGGTCGTTGCAAACCCAGACTTTTTAGATAGATAGATACATATATACATACATATACATATACATAGCAATCATACTACTGTAGTATGTCTCTCGACATTATAAAATGTCAAGTAAAATAAATAACTCTTAAATAATAAAAAAATCTAGACTAATCTCTCAATAGATGACATTACATCTCCACAATCCATAATGTGGATTCTTCCTGTTTTTGGATTCAAATGTCTGAGAGTTTTTGGCATCAATGTTTCAGATCAAACTCCATGATCCATCACCAAGATGAAAGAGTGCACAAGGAGAAAAACTGGTTGTTACAAACCAGTGAAACCCGGGGATGCACACCTGGCCCAAAACCCAAGAGTACCCGATGTGGGGACGTCCCCAGGACGGATACTTGGAGTACTCAAGTACCCCCGTCGCCGCACCGTGGCCACACTCGCCACTGCACCGCTTGGGGACGTCTGGGGTACTTGGGTGCTTGGGAGCTTGGGGACATGAGGGTTGATTGGGTGCTTGGGGACGTCTAGGGCACTTTGGTGCTTGGGTGCTTCATCTACTCTGATAAGAGGAACAAACTTACCTCTAAGAGAGCAGAGAAGTGTGTGTACAATAAGAGCCCAACAACATGATGAGATGTAGAGCCAGAGGATCCATCTCAGATTGATGAGGACGAGATTGCAGCAAAAGTAGATGTAGGATTGGTTGGTGTTCCTTTGGCAGAACTTGAGCGTGAGGAGTCTAGTAGTTTGAGTGATGAGGACTTTGGCTTGGGGGATGATTAGAGGCCTCCCATCACTACATTTTGTCATTTTGACATGATTTTGTACTCATTTTGATATTGATCATGATTCATATCATGTATGATGCTACTCATTGTAATCATCTTTATGATATAATTAATATTTGATAGAACTAATATAAATTCTATTTGCCGATAATTTGAATTTTGATTTTTCAATGTTACTATTGAGTATGTACTATGTTACTATGTTGAATGTTCAATGGTTCTGGTTCGTATTGCAAGTTTGCTATGTTCAAGTATTTCAATTTGGCATGTTATACTGAAACATCATTTCATAACTAGCATTTCAAGTTCTATAAGTATAGTATGCATCATTTCATATACATGCACATACATACATATACATAGCTATGAAAAGAATTGCATCCCCTGCCACTTCATTGTGTTAATTGTTGTAGTTTCTAGATTCAATTGTGTGAGTTATTAGCATCAACAATTCAGATCACACTCCATGATCCAATATTAGTATGAGAGAGTGCACAAGAAGAAGAAATGGTTGTTGCAGACCCAAATTGTAATTTGTAAGATGTGTACTAATATATGTATATTCGTCTATATATATATATATATGCATTATACATAACTATACATATACATGTAAATGTAAAGATGTAGATACATATAAATATGTATATAGGCATATACATACATACATATATACATGCACATACATAGCAATGATGCCATTATAGTATGTCTCTCAATATGATAAAATGTTAACTAGAGTAAAATAAAATAACTCTCGTAAACACCTAAAATTGTCCTCAATTAAGTAAATATTCTTATTTATTTAAATATATTATCATAATCCCTCTATTAATTAAATAGATATTTATTATTTATTTAATTAATTCATTAGTCCTTTTCTCTATTATTTAAATTAAAAAAAATTTAATTTTTTTATTTAATTCATTAGCTTTTCTCTTCTATAATTAAATAAATAATTATTTACTTAATTATCTAATTTCCAACTCTTTTTTCTACTATTGTTAAGTAAATGCTTTTTATTTATTTAATGAGTTCATTATCTTTTTCCTCTCACATCTCCTAACATGCTTAAATCTAATACATCTTGTGATGTATTATCATAAGTCAACCAACTCTTGCCTACCACTTAATCTGATCCCTTCATTCAAATTAACCTCTTAATCCTTACCTACCCTTTTATCTTAGTCGTTCATATTTTAACCTCTTAATATCAACCCTTGGTTTTCATGAGGACTTCTATAAAGAATAGTTTTCTTCCTCATTTGAGGCAAATGTGAAATTGAATCATCTAATGCGTTTTATGGAGAAATCTTGCTATCATTATCATTATCTTTGCATCAACATCAAACAACCACACTCCATTCCTTTAATGTCATCTTGTGCATGTGTTAAATAGCTGAGAGCAAATACCATTCAATACAAGATCCTTGAAGGATAGGGAATAGAGTCCAACATTTCTTGAAAGTATTGGTAGAATTTGGTTTATTTTATTATTTGCATTCACAGAGAAGAGCTTCATTGATATATTGTTGAATAAATTTGTAGATCTTAGACTAGTGGTTGGGTCAATTAGGTTTACAAATACGCACAACCTTCAATTTTCAACATCATCAACTCTTAAGTAAATAAAATAGCTCCAGACTAATCTCTCAATAGATTACATTACATCTCCACAATCTATAATGTTGATTGTTTGTATTTCTATATTCAACTATGTGAGTTTTTAGCATCAAATTTTTGTAATTGTGTAAGAGTTTTTAGCATCAATGTTTTGGTTCCCACTCCATGATCCATCATCAGTATGACAAAGTGCACGAGGAGAAGAAATGGTTGTTGCACATCCAAACTGATATATGCATGATATCTATACATACTGTATATATACATATATAGACACATATATATACATCCATATATAAGCATACATATACATGCATATACATATATAAGCATACACATATACATACATAGACACATATATATACATCCATACACATAGCTATGATGAAAATTGCATCTCTTGTCATTTCAAATCACACTCCATGATCCATCATTAGCATATATGTAAGATATCTATACTAATATAAATATACATACATATTTATGCATGCATGTGTGTGCACACACACAAACACAAACGTGCACACATATAGCAATGATAAAATTGGATCCCATGTCATTCCATTTAGTTTTGGGCCCATTTGGATGAAATGCCTCATTACAACTACATATAAACAAGTGCCACACTCTTGTGCTAAGATTGACTCATGACCCAATATTGATACCCACTCTCCTAATTTAATCTAGGTTTATTGTATATTTTTTGTCAACTATATTTAATAAGCTTGGTTTTTTGTAAAAGAGATTTTATTCCTTACAATGTATGTGCACATGCACAATTGTCACTTACAAATTTAGGTTAATGTTTACACATATTTGTATTACTGGATAAAGCTTAAATTAAGCTTGGAAAAGTTTATTCTTCACACATTATTTATAGATGTAGACACACACACAAACACATGTCCATGTTTGTATTAATGAAAAATGCATCCTTGTGGCATTGCATTTTCCCAATTCGTTTTTGCCTAGAGTTTTGAGACGATGGCTTGGTACATTTATATATCTACAAATGGCTTATTTGCATGTTGTGTTGGGCTAGCAAACCTAGGCTTGCTTGTATAGGTAGCCCCATGACTATAGCTTGTCCCTATATTTATCTATGTGCACGTTGTTAGAAATAAATTGGCTTATATATTTGATTTTGATCATTAACCGCATCCTCATCCAAAATTTAATCCTACAAGACACTAGACCAACTTGATTGTTCGACCCAAGTTGTGTTTACCATAGCAGGGCTTTCTTGGATCCATAATCTTAATCTGTCATGCCCATAAATTTACACGCCCAACATTGTTTTTATAAAGGTTATAAGTTTAAGTTTAACAGTTGACTAAAGTTGCTCAGTTAAACTTGGTGGAGGGTTGGTTAACTTTACTAATCAAGTAAAGAGGATTCCCTATAAGTTAACTTAATTGTTAGAGGTACTAATCATACTAATGAAAGTATCATAATGATTGATGTCCAAATTTAAACTTCAATTAAACAATTCATTTCAATCTAGTCGCCAATTCATAAATGAATTTATCCTTACTAGTGGAATTAATTTTAAGTTAAGGACTACATCATAATTACATTATTATATAATGAAATGATTCCCACAATGACCCAACAAATCCATTAATCATAATATTGAATTACATTGAATTTTTAATTCACTAAAAATTTAACTATAATATCCATTCATGAAAAACATACTAACAACCCCTAACAACATAATTTTTTTTTCAAATAATAATTATATTAATTATTAATATTTAATAATTAATATAATTATTAAATAGCAACATTAAAAAATAAAATAATTATATTAATTAATAATATTTATTAATTAATAAAATTATTAAATAACAAATAAATAAATGAATTATTAAATAACAAAATAAATTAATTAATTATTAAATAGTAATTATATTAATTAATAATATTTAATTAATATAATTATTAAATCACAAAATAAATTCATTATTAAATAATAATTATATTAATTAATAATATTTATTAATTAATAATTATAATAATTAATATTATTTATTAATTAATGTAATTAATAAATAATAATAATAAAAACGAAAATTAAAATAACCGTGCGTATGCTTTTGTGTTGGGGCCTCGACCCTTACACAGCGAGGCCCGCACTATCAACACGGCACCCTCGCGTGCAGGGCCCCCGTCCTGCCTTAGCAAGGCGGTACCCTGCGCTTGGCAAGGCCCGTCCTGCTACGACAGGTGGGTACTTGCCTCAGCAGAGCCCGCAGCCTTAAAACCCCGTGAGTTAGGGGTGTGGGGCATACATGAGTCTTTTTTTGATAAAAGAATATTTTTTTTTATTATTATTTCACTTTTTTTACAAGAACCCTTTTTTTTTGTTTTTACATATTATATATTTTTTTTCTCTAAAGGGAGTCCTTTTCTCTAGGCTTCTTGGGTTGACAAGTGGGCTTTATTATATTTTTTTTGAAAGAAACTATATATAAATATATTTTTGTAAGAGGCATTGAGTGCCTTTTTGGGGTGACCACACAGGTGGGTCCCCCAAGTTCACTTAGCTTCCACTAGACCAAGGATAAGAATAAAATATTCTTTGTGGTATTGGAAAATGTATGAAAAAATTTTCCATACATTTTTCAAAGACCTGTGGGTCTCAATTTCTACTTTTTTTGTGTTTTTTCACTTGATTTGTTTTCATTTGATTTCTTCTTTTTTTCTTATTTGTTCTTAATCTATATTTTTTTTGACAAGGGTGATTAAATCACCTTGCTGGTTTGCATATTTCAAAATAAATACAAGATTTAATCAAATGATCTGAGGTGTCTTCTACTATCAATTTACCAACTTAAGCAACATTTTCTTCTAATCTATTATTTCCAACAAAAAAGAATACTAACACTGAAATAACAAAACGATTGCATTGAAAGAGAGAGGAAGTGTATTGAATCATTCCTTTCATATCACTATTATTTTAATCAAATGAAATCTGTAAAATGAAACTATAATGATAGTACAATAGCTCTACTTCTTAGAAGTTTCAACATGGTTACATATAGATTATCATTGAATAATTACACAATGTTCTCACAAAACTATTCCAACAAGAGTTTACTTCTCAAATGAAATAATACATTGTCCATTCCTTGTTAAATATAACATGAATACACTAAAAATCTTCCTTTGATCATCATACAATATTTCATAAGATTATGAATCTATCAAAAGGGAAACCATACATAACTTCAAGACTTTGATACATCAACATCACTTGATACAAACACAAGTTTTGGAGTGTTAACCCTATTACAAAAATACATTGAGCTCAAGGGATTCTTAAGATTCCCTTACAATAACAATAAACATAAAACAAATGGGATCCATATCAACTTTAGAATACATCTTCAAACTTCTTCAAGAATACAACTTCAAACATGAAGTCTTCAATGACTTCCAATCTTGCAATAAAATAAATATAGATCATGGAGTGCTTACCTCCCAACCTAGGTTTCTATGAAGCCACCCCTAAGCTTGGGAAACCATCACATAGATAAGGTTTCACAATCAAGCAACAAAATCTCAATAACACAATAATCACATTTAAACTCTCATCCAAGGCTAAAAACAAAAAGTCTCCAAATGACTCAAAAATTGGGGTGAAGGTGGAACTAAATCTCAAAGGGAGAAAGCACATTTCATAATAAAAGACAAACCTACACTTGACTTTCTCATCACACATCTTACCACAATATCACAAACCCAACAAACTCCTTATCACCCCCAAGACTTCAAGCTGTATAATCCCTTAATACAATACAAAACAAGACTTCAAGAATTCAAAAAACTTCACATTTACAACACAAATAAAACATGTACTACAGCAAGCTCAAGATTCATATTACATCTACTAACACAAAATAACAAAATTCTCAAATCATAAGCACATAATAACACAATAACTAGTTTCTCCATACAAGAATGAAAATATTCATGAAAACTTTTTCCACATGAAATATCAACAAGCAAAATGAAGAATGTCACCAACCTAGATCCAAGCTTATGGAAGTAAATTGTTGAAGAGCCTTCTTTTTTTCCTAAGTCTCCTTTCTCCAAATTGGTTATGTCTCTAAGGTAGAGAGTGGGTGTTCAAACTCTTCCAAAAAAAGAGTCTCATCTAAAAAAGCTTCCACACAATCTCTTAGGGATAAGATCTCATTCTCATTGGGTGATGTTCCCAAGTTCCTTACATAGTTTTCAAATATGGACTTTTAAAAAAGTTGGCCAAAAAGATGGACCAAAGATTTGCATCTTAATTAGATGAAGCTCTAACCAAAACCTTGCTTCAAAAATGAATTTTCGGTCATTTTGAAAATCTAACTTTTGAAAGAACTTTTTGGACAACTATGGGTTGTCCTATGGTTAAAAATGCTCCTTACCCATAGGTATATCAAGTGAGCTTACTAAAATGGCCTAAACACACCCCTAGGCACCTTTTAAACCTTCCAAAAAACTCATGTAAAACTCAAATTCGAAATTCATGAAATGACACCATCTCAAACTCTCTATCCACAAAATTTCTCATGGAGGATCCTCAAGGGTACTATCCTAGGTTGATGGGCATGCAATCCCCAAGTGGACATGTCATGGCCACAAGTACACACACAAATGTTAAGTGACACAACAAGAATGACACATCACAAGCCAAGTGGCATATCCACTTGGGCATACTCACAAATAAATAACTTTAACAATTTAACATAAAAATTAAATACATTCATGCACATTACTTTCACGAATAAAAAATACGATACAACAAAGTTTTTGCCTGTCATTAAAAGCAACTTTAGCTCGAATTGATTTTCACATAGGTCTATGCTTTGGTTCCCCGAACTTACCATGGTCTAATTCATTGCACACCAAAGTTACCATGGCTAATCAACCTAGAATAGTACCCTTGAGGATCCCCATGAGAATCCTTTAGTCAGGGAGGTTGAGGTGAAGTCATTTCATAAATTTCAAATTTGAACTTTACATGAGTTTTGGGGGGGCTTAAAAAGTGCATAAAGGTGTGTTTAAGTCATTTTTAGTAAGACCACTTAATATACCTATGGGTAAGAAGCATTTTTAACTATAGGACAACCCATAGTTGACCAAAAGACCTCTCCAAAAGTTAAATTTTTACAATGACCAAAAATTCACTTTTGAAGCAAGGTCTTGGTTAGAGCTTCATCCAATTAAAATGCAAGTCTTTGGTCCACCTTTTTTGCCAACCTTTTTAAAAATCTATATTTGGAACCTATGTAAGAAATTTGAAAAAATCATCCAATGAGAATAAGATCTTATCTTTAGGAATTTGTGTAAAAGTCTTTTTAGAGGAGACTCTTCTTTTAGAAAAATTTGACACCCACTCTCTAGATTTGGAAACTTTGCTAATTTGGAGAAAGAAGACTTAAGAAAAAAATGAGGCTCTTCATCAACTTTCTTCCACAAGCTTGAATTTAGGTTGGTGGCATTCCTCATTTACTTGTTGATGTTTCCATGTTGAAAGAGTTCTCATGTATATTTTCTTTTTGGTATACTTGAAACTAGTTATTGTGTTCTTGAAGTGTTTATGATTTGAGAATCTTGTTATTGTGTGTTAATAGTTGTTTATGTGAAATCTTGAGCTTGTTGTAGTGCATGTTTTCTTTGTATTGTAAATGTGAAGTTTTGAACTCTTGAAGATTTCTTGTTGTGTTGTATTGTTTTGTTAAGAGAGTTTTCTCAAGGCCACACTCACCCTTGGGAGGGAAGAGTAGTCTTGGGGGTGAAATAAATTTTGGGACAACCATGGGTGTAGAGTCTCTCATTGGTATAAAGAAAGAAGAAACATGGATGTATGGGCTTCATGTAGCCATTTTTTTTTTGTATTTTGGGGGTCATAAGGGATTGTATGGTCTAATTCCCTGCATTTTCCCAATTCGTTTTTGCCTAGAGTTTTGAGACGACGGCTTTGTACGTTTATATATCTACAAATGGCTTATTTGCATGTTGTGTTGGGCTAGCAAACCTAAGCTTGCTTGTACCTAGCCCCATGACTATATCTTGTCCCTATATTTATCTATGTGCACGTTGTTAGAAATAAATTGGCTTATATATTTCATTTTGATCATTAACCTCATCCTCATCCAAAATTTAATCCTACAAGACACTAGACCAACTTGATTGTTCGACCCAAGTTGTGTTTACCATAGCAAGGGCTTTCTTGGAAGCACAATCTTAATCATCCTAAATACAAAATTAAAACCAAACATTTCACCCCGTTGACTCCCTTTACAATTTGGTCCCAAGATGGCTATGCACAAAACTTTGCTCTTTGGTGCTATGTTCATGTATAAAAGACATCAATTTACATTTCTTATAAACATGAAAAAGAGGGACACAAAAAGACAAGGATATCTCAATACAACAACATTTGAGAACAATCATTCACATTTTACATTTTGGAATAATGCAAAAAATCTACAATCCAAGCATGTGTGAATCACCATGTGATCATTCTAGAATTCATGTGCATGTTTAAAGCATGTTAAATATGAGAGTTTAACTGTCTAGTAGTTTATTTTCTAAGAATTTGTACAATATTCAAAGATTATCAAAGATCAAGTTCAAAGCTCCAATCTACATCCAAGTAAGCAAAACTTGACTCAACACAAGTTAAATAATGCATTCTGCCAAATCTCTAGCTCAAGAACAATAGGGGTTTGTGAGGTGTCGTTTTGAGAGGAATTTTTTGGAAGGCCTCTATAAGGGGGGCAACAATTAAAAAAATTGGAAACTTTTTGAAATATTAAAAAACTTATAATATTCATATGAAAAGACATTCACCACATTCATTACAAAACCATAGTAAAAGGTGTTATTAACATGCCTAACCTGCATAAAATGGGTCATTTGTAGCTAAATAAATATACCAAGATATTGCCCCAAACTAGGCACAAAACTAATTAAGAAACATTTTTCACATTACATATATATGTATATGTATATACATGTTCATACAAGCAACCAAAACATATAAAGCTTTTATGTTGTCCATAGATTCTAAAAACTTACTGAATAAAGCAAGGAATTTTAATGAAGTCCATGAGAACATATGGTCAAAGTGACTAAGAGAGAACATAAAAAAAATTTCAAGTTGCCAAGCCATGTGTAATGGTCGAAATTGCTTTATTATGTCAAAGAGTTGTAGTTCAATTGGTTAAGTACAACTAGCGAAGATAATTATATGCTCCTCTACTACATTGGTGTATATCTAATCTTTCCAATATTTAAAGGAGATATTGAAGGCAATCAATGATTGTGTGTATATCAACTAGCAAATGCACCTTGGTGAGCAATGGGTACATTGAAGAGATGACAAGTGAAACAAAACCTTTAGTTCAATCAAATAATCTAGCTACATTACCAATTGGCTCACAGAGAGAGAGAGAGAGAGAGAGAGAGAGAGAGAGAGATGATTTTTTAGGAATTTCTTCATAGGAGAAAATATGGTTAGGTTATGGTCCAATGAGGAGACTTCAAGATTTATATGGAAGGAGAGGTGAGTCCCATGAAATAACAAAAAAATTCTACAAGATTAATTATAATATTTTCCACAATAATAGCAGCCCCTACTTTTTAGTTCAAAATTTAAGCAAATCCAATTGGGGAGGGGCTATAAATTGCCCACCACTTAGGTTTTTCTTTCCCACTTGCCAATCATATGGAGTTTTGAAATTCTCATCCATTGATTTTATTATAATTATATATACATTTATTCTCTTAAATTGAATATACAAAACATTAATAATCAAATTCATAACATTGCCATCTACTATAAATTTAAAAGCTTAAACAATATTACAAAATTCATGGGACCAACCACTTTAAAATAATCCTAGAAAGTTCCAACTCCATTGACTAAAAGTTTTTAGGAAGCTCCCATCCATGGGACCATGCACTTATTGTTTTGCCTATTCATTTTAACAAATCATATGAATATAAAGTGATAAAAAATCACTTGGTAGGAATTTTAAAGCTCTAAGCAAAAAAACTTCTTAAATTGATAAGGTAAATTTCTAGCCCCACTCCAAATGTACCTCTAAAAATTGAATACTAAAAAGTAGGTGCTCCTAGAGAAAGATTCTAATCATTAGCACATTATAATTTTTTTTAAAGGATTTTACATCCACAAAGTCATTTTAGCTACCCAATATGGGAGCATGAGCATCAAGCTGAAAACTCTTTAGATAAGAATTGAGGGCTGAGGGAATATCCATTCCACCATATTCATCCAAGCATGGTGCTCTTAGGAAGAGAACAAAAAACTGGGGGATATCCATTCCACCATATTCATTTAGGCACAATGTCGGCCTCACCCCTTAAGAAGTCAAAGTCTCGGACTTGGCAATATATGATCCTTAGTGGATTCATTAAGAACCATTCAACTTCACTAGTACACAAAAGACTCGTTGACAACAAATGACATTTTTTGATTCAACTGCATTAAAATTAATATGTATCAACATTTTAGATCACACACCATGATCCATCATCAAAAATAGGCACAATGTCAACCTCAACCCTTAAGATGTCAAAGTCTCAAACTTGGCAATACATGATCCGTAATGGATTCATTAAGAACCATTCAACTTCACTAGTAGACCAAAAACCCATTGACAACAAATGATATTTTTTGATTCAACTACATCAAATTTAAAATGCATCAACCTTTCAGATCACACAATGATCCATCATCAAAAATATTAAATTAAAAAAAAATCTAATTAATCCTATAACATTATTTTCCTTAATAAAACCTCCCCCTTTATAATAATAGTTCTTGAAACCCCTCCATAAAATTGAACTATCATTGACTGTATTCATTATTTAATTTAAAAATCAAATTACCTTTTTTAATTTTTAATTAATTAAAAAATTCAATCAACAAAATATTTTGTTCCTACATGAACGTTGTTCAGCTATAAACACCTCCTACATTTAAACTAGCAATCACACCTTGGTGTGCAATGGGTACGCCGTAGAAATGAGGAAGGCGAAGCATGCAATTTTTTTGGTGTATATTTTGTATCAAAAATATGTTTACCTTTTTCAATGTTAGATAGAAGTAGATATTTGGTGTTGGCTAGTTTAATGCGAGCATTATAAATCTTGTATAGACAAGTAGAGTGAATAATATTGTAGAACTCGTCGACAAGTTCATTAAAACAAGTGACATGGATTTTAGAACCTTCTTTGTCAATCAAATCAAAGCCAAAAATCTTACCATCGCGGCCAACATGTTTGTATTCATGAACTGAATTTTTTCCTAATGCTCAATCCTCAATGGACCATTCCTTATGGTATTGAGTCAATGTTTTAATGGGGAGTGTTTGAAAAGGAGACATTTTTTGCAAGGAATTATGAGTAGGTGGAGAAGACCCCAATGGATCTTCAAAGCTACAAGATGGAAGATACTTAGTAGCTTGAAGGAGTGGAATAGGAGATCCTATTATCACTACATTGTTTGATAGTATATCCAGTTATCAATTAGGATAGCCCTACAAAGAAAGAAGATGAATAATTTAGAAAGATGTAGGTAGGAAAACAAAAGTCATAAAATGCCACCAGGTAAGAATGGACATATGTGAATTTGTGGAGCATCTTGCAAGAATATTCTTTGAGGCAGATAATAGAACCCTTGACTAAAGATTCTTCCACAACAAGATCATTGAATTTTCAAAAAGTGAAACAAAATGTGTGTGTAACATCAAAGAGTTGTAATCAGTATTTTGTATTTGTAGAATGAGATTGGTGAATGAAGTGTACAAAAGTAACTTGTAAACATGAGTCAATAAGTAATGTGCCTACAAGAATATTAACAAGTGCACCTATAGTTAATATTACCAAATGAAATTGAAATTCAATGGAAGACAATGGTCTGCAAGTAAGTTAAAATATGATTGTTAGGTTGTATAAGCATAATTATTTTTACAATAAAATTAAAAATGAGGTGATACAATTTGATTGCGAGTGTATTAAAATATAACTACTATTTTGTTTAAAAAAACATTGTTAGAAGAATTGTTGACTTTTAAAAGACCTTTTTCCCCTATCATTAATTAGTTGTGTGCAAGAATATATAGTTGTGTATCATATTTAGAATATTGCATATAATTGCATTATGTCTTTATAAACAGGTTAATTTAACATTTCTTAACTAAGGAATAATTACATTATTGCAAAAAAAAAATTTTAAAAAGAACTTTTTATTTAATGCAGTAAAAACTTACATTCACATGTATAAATAAGTTACAAAATACAAAAATAGAAATCTCTGAAATTACATTAAATAATATGTATAAATAATTGTAGGTAGATTAGACAATGAAAACGTAAAACAGTTGATCATATATTCTTCAACTACATCTCATATGCATAAATTATGGAAGGAGTTGCAACATTTATTTAATGTTGATCATAATAGATTTCTCTAAAGAAAGTGCATTGCCTCTCTAATTAGTGCAACTGTCTTGGAATGTCAATCTCTAGTAGAAATACAACAAAAAGTGTTAGGAGCCATTTGATTCCATTGGATGTCACCACTAAACTATCAAAATCATGTTATTTTATGAATAAACAATGATGTATTGCGACTGATATCTAGTGTTTATTTTCAATTGTATCAATTGATTGTCATGTTGTTGTGCATAACTTCAAACCTGTATGCCAAATTTTCTCTTGTGAAAAAAATGGACATCATAAAACTTCAAAATAGTTACACTAAATTAGAAAGACTATGCACTTTCATTAAAGAGATGTATTATTATCAACACTATGAAAATAATGGATCTCCTTCCATAATTCATGCATATGAGATGTACTTGAAAAAAAATGTGATCATTTGTCTTACATTCTCACTATGTAACCCGACTACAACTATCTATACCGATTATCTAATATAATTAAAAAGACTTCTATTTTTGTATTAAGTAGCATATTTATAAACATGTATATAAATTTTAGCTACAATAAATTTAACAAGTCATCTTTTTCGATAAATTTTCCTTCCAACAATGTAAAACTTCCTAGATTGAGAACTATTAAATTAGCTTGTTTAAAAAGAGAGAATGTAATAATATGCAATATTCTAAAAACACAACACAACCCTATATCCTCACTTATAACTACTTTAGATTGAGAACAAAAAAACTTTTGAAGTTAAACAGTTTATTTGTCAATGTCTTTATTAGTTAAAACCAATAAAAAAGTTCTATTTTAGTATATCGTGCTCAAACTACTTCACTTTGATTTCAGCTTCATTATGGAAATAATTATGCTTGCACAACCTAACCACAAATTTTCTACTGCAGACTACTTTCTTCTTTTGACACTATGCTACACGATTAAAACTTTAACTACAGGTGCACTTGCTAAAAAATTTTAAAGCGCATATTTTATTATCCATACTTACAAATTACATTTATACACTTCAATCACCAACCTCATTTTACAAATACCAAATGCCAACTACAACTCTCTAATCGTACACACACCCATCCCCCATCCTAAACTATATTTTTACAAGGCACATACATTCTAGTCCATGTGGCGAATATTGCCTTAAAATCACTTGTAATCCTCTTGAAGTTCATTTGCAAATTTACCAAACCGCATTTCTTAAACTTTTTGCCACCTTGTACACTATTCATTCCTAGTGTGCAATTACAATTATGTGGCAACAAAGGTCTTCCTTATCGTATGATTGTATGGAAACCCTAGGTGATATGATACAACTTTTTGATGTTTTAGAGCATCAATAGTGTATAATGTGTATTGGCAAATACATTAGAGTATACATCCCTATAATTGGATCTTTGTTCAACAACATTGATGGTGTAAAGGTTATCAAAAGGAATCATAACAATGGTAGTGTATAGTTTATCGAAACAACACTCGTTGCTACACTTGCAACCATGGGAATACACTAGAATGAAGATCTTTATAAAATTAGAAGGGTTGAAAAGACCCAGATGTCTTCTCTATTCATTTGTGTGATATCCTAAACACCAGAAATGCCTTCACTTATTTGGTAGGAATTTACAATTGTGTTCCTCGTGTAAACCATGTTTTGAGTAATTTGGATGTTTGCTAAGAAGGTTGTTAGTATGCACCTAAACTATCTCTTCACTTAAATTAACCATTATTCAAAATAATATTTCCATTTAAAAATACAAACAATTAAAAAAAATTAAGTTTCACAGAAAGCACTAGTCTGAACATGAAGTATTAACTGGAGCCATACTTTCAGACTAGTAGAGTAGTAACACAAATAATACGAAAGTTACTATCAACTCAACTAAGGACATTGAAATTTTTACCCCAAACAATTCTTCATGTCTTCTATCCTTCACATGTGCTCTATTTATTTTTCAATACTTCTCAAGCATAACAACATAGACGTTCCATAAATAAACAAAAAGAATAATTATAATATTACAAAGATCTTATTATATTTGGCTATCTGAACACATACATATTCATAAAGAGAATACAAGGATAGTTTGAGCTCAGATTTGGTAGTTTTTCTAACAGTATATATATGTATGATGAAAAATAAGTAATGATTGTAAAAGACTATTGTAGATTTATCAAACTCCTATAGCTATTATGCTTTGTTCAACGTTTGCTTCCAATAGTTTGTTGTAACTTCTTTTTAGAGTGTTATTGCTATTTGTAGGCAAAGTGGGCAGTGGTCTAGAGTGCGATGTAGATATGTATTAATAGCTGCCCATACTACAAATTTATGAGGAAAAGGGACAAAAGAAAGATCGCAATGATATGGAGTGACACATAAAGGCAAAATCTTACACAACAGAATTATAGAGCATCCCTACTACTACCTTCCATAAGGGATAAGTGGCTTTGGTAGACTTCTACCAATGTTGTCGGGCTTATACCAGTCCCATCGGAATGTTCTTGTTCTAAAATTTGTGTCTTGAATGGACATCTTCTCATCAACTTGAACCACCGCCCATCCAGTTTGGCAGAGCCATATTATGGTAGAGGCTTCTTGTTTAATGAGATTTGATTGGCATTCAATTCAAAAACATGATAGGCATCGAGTATGATTATAGATTTTTCTAAAATCAATGGTTAACAATCGATAAGGAGGATGGACGATGATCCAAAACATCATAACCATTCATTTGGGCATAAATATATTGGTAGTCGTTGTCGATTGCTTGAGAGAGGATGCACGATGATTGAAGCCATCCCTATCAATGATTATTTTCCTCTTTTTCATTTGTTGGTCGATTTATTTTTTGTGCTCATACTTATGAAATGATTTTGAACAATGACAATATTCACCACTTGGGTTCGCTCACATTGGAGAAATTCTGTGGCTATGAACAATTATGATGATGGTAGACATTTCTTGTCCACCTACTTTGATCGTTGATTGCATAACAGAGGTTTTGCATTTCATATAAAAACGCCTATGGTGTAATAAATAGATAAATATACACAAATGAAAAAATATATTTATTTAAGACAAGTTTTTTAACACTAAATTTCCACGTCTAAGGTGGAGCAATTTCAGAGAACATCTTAGAGTGCATGGACTGAAGGTACACCGTCCAGTACAAAGAAACAACTTGTTGCAGAAGCAAGTCTTCACAAAACATTAGTTTTCTAATAAAGATCCATTACGAAAAAGCTGACATCGAGCATAACATGAAGATGATCTGAAATTTGATTCTTGATCCTTTACACTACTTGGGTCACTAAAATTATTTTATTTTATTTCAAAGCTGATGTTTATGTTTTGTTTTTGGGTGGAAAAAACTTGTTTTAAGTGTTATTTTAACTATCACCTATATTTCCCCTCTTGCAAGACGAGTTGAATTTTAGGGGAAAAAACTAACTTAGCATTTCACCAAACAAATTACAAGTATTACGTCAACAAAATAAAAGTAGAAATTATTCAAATGAAAGTGGAAAAAATAACCAACTCAATACCATGTACATATAGCAAAATAGCCTACACTCTCTGGCTGGATTAAAGTAGAAAACAAGATTTTACCATCTATAAAACTACAATTTGTATAGAGGAAGGGGAGAAAACTTCTGAACGGAGAAGCAGCATTTTACAAAGGCATTTAATTTAAATCAAACAAAAATTAAGATATTATGTCCACTAAACAAGAAATGTAATTTATTCAGTCTTCATGTGCTCAACTTATTCTCAAATGAGACGCATAAATAGAAAGCACACTTTGGTAGTCATAAAAAAACCCAAAGAACGTTAAAAATAGTCAGTGGCTTGAATAATGAATGAAAATTTGGAAGAGTGGATGAATTTGTTCAGACACGGACAAACTTCATAACCTAAGCAAGGATTTATTAAAATCCTTACCTGTGACTCTGGTACGCCATGCCAGCAAAGCCATTTCAGAGTTCCTGTTTTAATCCCCGCCACCAAAATGCTAACACCTTCAAAAGAATGTCGAAATCGTAGCCATTTCTGTGTTAAGTTCTGTGGAGAAGTAAAAACCCAAATTCAAAATAAAAATTATGCAAAGTGTAGTCTTAACACCAAGGAAAATTTAATATTGAATCTTCGAAATAAACTTGTAAACCCCAAACACAAAACCACCAACAAGGAAAAAAAACGTCTGCCACATGCACTACACTTCAAAAGAAAAAAAACACAAATCCTCAAAAGGGGTTTTTTGAAAATAGGCTAAAAAATGACTTTAACCTAAATCTGTCACTGTTAAAAGCAATCCGTCACTGTTAAAAGCAATACACCCGTCACATTAAAGCGGCGTAAATAATGAAATAGAAATATTCTCTTGTCAATTTGCTTGTTCTTCCTGTCATTACCAGTCTCGTCAAGAAGGAAGGCCGCTTAAACAATGAATGTAAATAAGATAATGGAGGATAAACGTAGACAAAAGCTGGCTAACTGGCATACAAAACACTGAAGCGAGGGTCATTAAACCAACCTAGAAGTGGTTGTCATCCCGCTTTTAATGACAATTAATGATCTGTACATTATTTGTCACCACCCGTCAACACGTCTCCCAATGCATTAAATGCCATGTCCCTTGTATGTATTGGATAAATTGTGTCCCTCTTGGTACTCCCTTGTACTTGTCGAGGGTTTTTTATTTTCTTACCTATTTTTTAATATACACTTGCACACACTTTCTTATTTTATATTTCATTTTTTAGTAGTTTTTCACATTTTCTTGTATGTTTGTTTTCTCTTTCATGTAGTTTTTTTTTTTCTTCTCTTGTTATATGGTGGTATTTTTTTTTTCTTTTTGATTTTTATTCTTATTCGGTTATTCATTTTTATTCCTTCGCTTTTTAATTTGTTCTCTCTTTTTATGTCCATTTATGCCCCCATCCGCCAACGACCTTGAGCCCCACAAATCCTTCCCTGTCGTAGTTTCTTGACATCAATACGCCTTTGTGAATAAAGTCAAATTACATGTCTGACGCATCAAAGCAAGTCAATGTACTGTATGTACAAAATGATAGTGTATTGTTTTTTGGAGATTTATGTATGATTGGAATTCATTTTTGCATTAAATACCTCAACAATATTTGTTGTGGCGGGTGAAACCATTTTGCATAAGATATTATTTGTAGCAACAACTGATATTGCGATTTTTGTGGCGAGTCTTGCAATTGCAATTTGAAGCTTCAACTAGTTTATC